>VXCM01000999.1:119376-183520 GCA_014773175.1 Lucifuga dentata
ATATCGGTAGAAGGATGCTGAGGTTGGAACTGCCAGGCAGGAGGCCTAGAGGAAGACCAAAGAGGAGATTTATGGATGTAGTGAAAGAGGACATGAAGTTAGTTGGTGTGAGAGAAGAGGAGGCAGAGGATAGGGTTAGATGGAGGCAGATGATTCGCTGTGGTGACCCCTGAAGGGAAAGCCGAAAGGAAAAGAAGAAGATATATATATATATATATATTGGATGATGACAAAGGTTGTTTTCTAAGTTTGTCTAATACTGGGTGTTTATGTTCTGCAATGTATTCATGTTCTGAAATATCCAATGATGATCCAGTGTGACTGGAATAGGATGTAGACTATGATCCTCCATTTAGAATATAATTGAGTTGGCTTCAACAACACAAGACAATATACTTTAAACAGACTGATAAATTATATGTCTGCAGTTTCAAGCTGGTTCTACTGCTAGCTCTTCTGCAATATTCTGAGTAGAATCTCAAGTGCTGCTTCAAAAGGCGTCACTCCTGTATGGCTATTATGGATACTGAGATATTTTCAGACATTCTTGTGCAGCGATACTGAAACTCTTTGTAATCAAACTCTGGAGCCTGAGGCGGAAGGAGGAGGAGGCAAATCAAAACAGCTCTGGTTCCCAATCATTTCAGCCTCATTGAGAGTAGATATTGATAGGCAATGATGTGTATGTCAGTTTTAGCAGTGTTTCATCTCCCATGGCCAGACCTAGAGGCACCCACTGCAAAAGAGGGAGCAAAAAGAGGAGAGCATAGGAGGAGTACTTTAAAGAGAGGACAGAGAGGTTAGAGAGGATGGAGATGGATCAGGATACAGAGCAAAAAAATCATTCAGCAAGGAAATGGATGAGTATATAGATATAAGAAAAATGAAACTGTGCGAGACATCAGGCGAGATAGTGAAGGGGAGAAGGAAAAAAGGTGTTTGAGTAACTGAATGGGTGAGGGTGGGAGAGTGAGAAAAAGAGAGAGGCGATAGCTGGGATGAGATGAGATGAGTCTGTCTGGGCAAGGAGAGATGGATTAGTGTGTCTCCAGCTACCTGTGCGGGGGTCAGTGTTAAACTGCTGGGGCCAGATAAGGGCTTGGCAATAGTTTGAGTGTGGGCAAGCATTGACTGCTTTCCCCATTGATTTAGCTGGGACTGTGCACAGAGCGATGAGCAGAGTTCAGGCCTGTACAGCTGTTCATCAATGTGTCAGGGCCTACAGCGCCCACTGAGGCCTGTTTCTATGTGAACAGCCAAAAGAATAGGTGTTCACTTTCTTTGAGATATACCATGAGATGAAACATCAGTTGCAAACCTGAAACCCTGATGCAACAATCGAGCTGTTTAATGTTTGTAGCCTGAAATTCAAATGAGAAATATCATGACTCATCACAAGACACCATCACTCATTGATTTTCATGATGATTGCTTACAACATAATGAATATTTTAATAACTATTTTATTAATAAACTTGATAAATATTTTCTACTACACACATACAAAAAAAAAAAAAAAAAAANAAAAAAAAAAAAAAAAAACATATAGTTTAGTGACCTGCATCAAAAAACTAATATGTCACTGAGGAGTAGAGAGTGAACAGCTCTACATATAGTATGTTGTGTGGTCATTATGTAACACCTTTGCATATGGGGATTCAGTAATTGGTCAGTCCAACAAATGTTTATCCCAGGCCACTATGTTATTATCAGTCACAAAAGTAAAGACAAAAAAAAAAAAAAAAAAAAAAAAAAAAAAAAAAANAAAAAAAAAAAAAAAAAAAAAAAAAAAGACTGTCCATCAATACACTTGCTGCACATTTACAGTAATTTACAGTATACTGAGTTGAAACACCTTTAAATACTAAAAGAAAACTAATTGGAGCACATGCCGTACTTCCAGCAAAGCAAACAAGCCTAGAAAAAAGTTTGCTCTAATAATATACTGGCCTAAAAGAGAAAGAAAAGACAATTAGTAAAGATAATATTTTTCTGGCTCTGTGTAATGGTACGTCAAAAGCATGCTACTGAATCAGCATTATCTCAACTGCACACCGAGTTTTTGTCAAAAAGATGCTTCATGATTTTAAGTAATTCTGCTAAAACAAAAAAGACACAAACAAACCAACAGAAGCATGTGAATGCATAACCTCCATGGTGGAAGTAATAATGCAGTCCAATACAACACCACCCAGCAACTGGTCTCAAAAATGACAATTGAGTTGATTCAATATTTCTCTAGCACTATCATAGAAAAAGAACTGTATAAGATTCATAAAAGTAGGATTTTACAGGGCTGCTGAATGAGTTTGCACGCAATTGTATAGCTGTTACCTAATAAACAGCTGACTAGATTACCTAACTCTACATGTCATGGCATAAAGTTGGAGTCAAACCAAAAAGAAACAAACATGCACATAAAACTGTGCGTGCACACACAACAAACACACTTAAACACAAACCCATGCTTACCAAGGGAAAGTCCTTTATTTCTTGTTCTTCTGCATGGGCTCAGTGCTGTTCTGACATTTGTTTTGAGGGTGGTGGTGTTGGTGCGGGGCAGATGGTGGGAGGTGGATGCTGAGAGAGGAACGGCCCTGAGTAGGATGTCTATAATTACATATTGATTTCTTGGGAGCCCTGTTCAGCCAGAGCTGTGAAAGTGCAGAATAAATCACTCGGCTTCTATGATAGCTGAGTATTTATTCTTTTTAATTCTGTTTATGGTGATGTTGATTCATGCCCTCCAACCCCTGGTCACGCTTCAGTGCGGTTGCCCCTGTCATGTCAGACAGAGATCATGCAGAACATGAAAAGTGCATGTGCTTGTGTGTGTTTGTGTGCACATGTGAGCACATCTAGGCCAGGGAGTGTTGTAATGCCCCAGCAAAAGTGAAAGCCCTTAGAATAAAGGACATTTTATGGTCTCTGATCCCTATCTCATTCTGGGAGTTTATTTGTTGAGGCTTTCCTCTCTGAATGGTTTCAGTCAAAGTCACCTGCAGATTATTATAGTGGCAATGATAATTCTTCTCAGTACTGGTGTGATTAGATCAGAACTGGAAGAAATGATGGTGAGTTTTCAAGGATAACAGAGCAAATTTAAACAGAAATATTGCCAAAAATGCAGAAATACTGCAACACTAAAAAAAACAAAAAACAAATAAACATATAAACCAAATAAGTTTTAATCACTAGGTAAAGGCTGTGTTTTGTTTTGGCACCTCTGATCATGTTTTTGAGAAAATACTGTGTTGCAGTGTTTTCAAAATAATACTGATTGTCACAAGTGGGCCGTAAAATTATAGTGTGTTCATGCAAATGATGGTGACATTTCATACAAAACTGATTACATTTCAACAAAAACTATCATTATAGCATTTTCAAAGTGACACTGACTAGTTCAAAAGGGGGCGCTATAATTACAGGTTCTAGGTATTTTTACTGAGTGACCCAGAGGAGAGCTGCATTAATGGGAGGAAAACATGTTTACTGCTGCCTTGTTATTAAAGTAAGGAAAAGTTGTGGATGAGATCAATGAACTCCATTGATCCCTCAGGGGGATTTAGGTATTGCAAGGATAGATTATGGATAAAACCACAATTTTATAACATATTTACTGGTCATATAAAGATGAAAGATACAACAGCTCCATTATTGCAATAATCCTCCCATAGGTTTAAGAGGTTTTAAAAGATATCTAACTAAATTAAGAATTCACAGATAATGTGACCAATATTTTCCATTCCTCTGCAGCAGCACAGCATATGGGCCATGCAAATGTGCATCTCGGAGTTGTTGCTGCTTTCTCAGTAAACAGCTGTGCAGCTCTAACAGCTGTATGAGGCTGAGAGGAATGAGGCAGGGGTGAGAAATAGTCCTTTGGCTTTTCGTCTGACTTCAAATTGACAATTTCATTTTAGCCCACTGCCTCTAAACTCAAAGGCCACAGGCCCTGTCATCAGCCACTGTGGAAGCACAACAGTAAGTAAATGATAGTGAGGGGTATGGCTTTGGGCTGAGAATTATTTTGCTTCATGGGGAGAGGTACAGTACGTATTTTTTAGTTGTATTTTTGGGCTCTGCAAAAAGATTATTAATAGGGTATTGCTGTCATTTTCCTTACATGAAGGTTAAATGGTTGAAGTTCTTTTCCGTGTACTTTATCTTATTTAGGGCATCATCTAAATTTGTTTTTTTGCCGAAAATTGTAGATGAAAGCAGTGGATATCAGAGCAGATGCAAGTTACAATAAAGGTAAAATGGACTATAACATTTTCAAAATAATGTACTCTACTGTTCACCTTTGCATTGTCATGTAATTCTCTCCTTCATTCTTTTAGACAACATCTGACTGTGATTCAGCAATACTCTTAAACAATGAGAGTATTTGTGAACATGCTGCCACTGCCACTCTGTCTGCCTCTTAACACCTCTGCAGTGATGGACAGCATCTAAAGAGAGAGATATTACAGCATTGACACGAAATGCACATGGAACTGCTAACTTGTCACTGGAACTTCCCGTCATTATTCCTTTTGGCTGACAGCTCAGGCTGCATTCTGGGCAGAGCCCCGTCATTTTTTTCAGCAGCTGAATTTGATCAAGATGGAGGCACAATGAGAGGCACATTAATGTGATTTATAGTTGCCATCATGGTTGCTATGGCAACCCAACTTTCAATACTCTCACCTCTGTGAAAGCAGTTTGGATCCCTGTTGCTTGCTCACTAATGCACATTAATGTCCACACACATACATGCTATGTGGAAACACACAAACCATCTAAACTGACACCTGCAAACACATGTGCACACACACACACACACACACACACACACACACACACACACATGCACACACACAAACACATAAACAGAGGACCCTACACTGTTATTCAGTAAAAGCAGCATAGTTCTCTCAAGGCAAAGGAGCTTGTGTAACACACTTCATTTGACACATTTATCGTTCAGCTTGAGCTAAAAGCATGCATTCAAATATAAACTGAATTCATTTGCAATTGCATTTGCAAAGAGTACAAAAACAATTCAGTTATCTACTGAAACATCACTCTGTTTTCTCGTCTAGTGCGGCTCAGTGGCTGAACGGGTACAATGAGTTATGGCTGGAAAAAAGNCTCTGTTTTCTCGTCTAGTGCGGCTCAGTGGCTGAACGGGTACAATGAGTTATGGCTGGAAAAAAGTAAGAGACAAATTCAATCCAGCAGAGCTGTCATTGTGCCTGATGAGTATAATTCCACCTCAGCTCATCCCTCAAACCCACACTTTCTGTTTCTCTCACTGAGCCGCAGAAGCTCATTGCTGTTATGCCCCTGTAGTGACCCATCAAAGTCAAGGTGAGGCTTTAGTCATGTCTGGCTGTTTGCAGCTCTTATGTTTTTCATTACGGAGAGGTTCAGCAATCACCACCACTGCATCTATCAACTCCATCACCACCGTGCTGCAGTTAACACCATAACCATTCACTCATGACAAATAGAGATATCAAAAGTGGATCGAATGTGTAATCTGTGAGCGGGGGGAAGCTGACTTGAATGTCTCAGTGAGGAATGAGAGACTTACATGTTTTATGATTAATATCCTGTCAGAGAGAAGGAAAAGCTGCCAACTGCTTGGAACTACATGTTCCTTTCAAACTGATGCCTGCTTAACATCACAGTAAACAAAATGACTTCCCCCATTTCAAACTGCTCCTATAATCTCTATTCCACTTTTATTTTAATGATTGCTATGATTTAATGATTTTATTTTAATAAGGCTTGTCAGTGCAAAACATAATACTAGTACAACTTTTGCACATTCAGTAAAAATGTGAATGTGTTCCCGTTTTAATAGTATTCACAGTTCTAAAAACCCCACAAATTAAATTTAAAAACAGCATTCAGTTATACTCACTGTAAAAGATTACTTGAACCCATATGTGATCTCTGCCTTCAGTACCAACTGTACTGGCCAGATTCACGCAGAAATCTCCATACAGGTTTCAATTATGTTGTGCTGCAGTGATTTGTAATTATGTCACAGCACTATAACCTGTGTAACATTGTTGCCCAGCAAAGAATGAAGCAATGAAACATGGTAGAAAACAAATGTTGAATTGATTTAATGATCTGCATCTCTAGAAGTACTTTAAGCTGTTAAACATTGTACTAATCAGAGGTGAATGTATTCTGAGAAGATGGTGATTCACAGTTTATGAGAATTTTGAGAAAAAAGAGTATAATGCAGTCTATGATTAAAAAAAATAATTAAATACATTTTTGAGGAGACACACAAAGATGGATTCTCTAATGATCAGTGAGTGGATCCAAAATCATTTTAACACCTAGTCCCTATTGGAGAATCGTATGTAGGCAAGTAAATCTTTACCTGTAAAAACCTGATCTCATCTATGTGCCTGTGTTTAATGCCACATGCCAAATTCTAACTCTTTTTTTCCCCCTATATCTGATTTTTTGATAGCCTCTTAACATGTTGCCTGTACTGACACGCTAAAACAACCTGCATGTGCAAATGATAGTTTAGTTTCAGAGCTGAAGGTAAACTAAACACCACAACGGATGCATATCAGACAGAAATTATTTAGAAGCTGTTGCTATCCCAAGAATGTTAAAAGACCAAAACAACTTTTAAGGCTGAATGAAGGGTTAGAAGAGTCCTTAGGCACGTGCAGCAATGATCACTGCTACATCACTCATATAAGGACAGTAATCGTGTGAAAGTGTCACATTTTATGATGAGAATCAGGATGGCAAAGAAAATTCCGATCTGTGTGTTTAGATGACAGTAGCATCAGCAGATATCTACTACATTTTTTCACATATGAATCTGAGAACATCAGATTTCATGTGCTCTTTTTTTTTTTTTTTAACAGTGTACATATTCAAAATACATATCCTACATGTGCTAGATGAGCATAATATCAGAAATTACCTGGCATTATACTGTATATGTACCATTACAGTAGTCTGAGACTGCTGGTTTACAAACTAATATTGCATACTTCAAGGTGACACATCAGTTTGCACAACCATGCATCACACAGCACTGATAACTGCATTTGTGCTGATAAAAGCAACAATATTTCACCAGTATTTGATCAGTTATTTAATAAGTTGACAGTGGCATCTAATGTCATAACCAAAACATCATTGTGGTTTAATTTGCAAAGATAACTTTGTTTAAAGGCAGCTGAGACTTTATTATTCTTGTAGCAACATTGTAAGGACTCAGTGATCCATATTATTTAAATGAGTGAGGGTGAATGTAAAGATTATTCACAAGCCCCATGGGCACACCTGACCTGTCATCGTTCTCCCTCTGTTCTTCATCCATCTCACCTCACCCTCCTCTCTCTATCACACACTCTCTCCCTCCCACTCCATCTTCCCTCATATCTTGTCCAAATATCTGCCACTCGTCTGTTTTATATGTGATCCTTTAGCTTCTGAATCAAAAATTACATTCACAGTGACTAAAGTGTACAGGTATAAAACCTTGCAGCTGACTATTATTTAAGGAATAAAAACACATAAAAGAACAGTTCATATTTGAATGTGGAAATGTCTCATTGTGTGTGTGTGTGCAGGGCTGTTTCTGTATTTGATTGCATTAAGTTAAGATGTGTCTAACACCTTAACAGGCAGGAGCCCTGCCTGTGACTTTTATTGTTTTGTAAAGCTCTTGGATACTAATTCAAATGTGACATAAATTCACAACCTAATATAAGCGATTCCATTAAAAAAAAAAACAAAAAAACAAAAAACAAAAACGTATCACCAGACATTGGATGTGCCCAACAAACATCACTAAGCTGTTTTGTAGACAATGTTTTCAATCGAAAGGCTATTCATAGTAAATCATAACAGATGTTTTCCAAAGTACATAATTATGTTAGCTAAAGAATTAACAAGAATTAACTTAAAGAGGTATTTTAATCCTTGGAACATTTTTAACAATTCTTTTTTTTTTTTATAAAGATGCACCATCCTCACCTGTGGTAACCTCACCTAGGACTCCACCTTGGAGAAATATTAATGGTAAGTTCTGCAATTGTAAAATCAAGCAATTTAGGGAATGCTGTCATTTAAAAAACAAAACAAAACAAAAAAAAAAAACTGTTTACACAGTTAATTCTAGTAGTTATCCCATATTAAACAGTGTTAAGGGACTATTTCAAACTTGACATGAAACTCCTGGTAGATTCATTTGTACAAACAAATATATGAGTTGTAGCACATTACTAGAGTTAAAAATTTTAACATTAATATTTTCCACAGAATCAGTTGCCTTGAGTAGTAATGCAAACTGTCATAGCACTTCAGGTTTCTCTTCTTTCAATATTTGTAAAAAAGGGCTGAACAGTATTTACATTGTTGTGATGTTGGAGATTATAATGTTATAAATGCTGCAGAATATGTAAATTTGTCTTATTAACAGGTACCATGGAGGACAAAAAATATGTATTTTTTCTATAGGTCAGTGTGTGATGCATGGCCATTAGTATTTTCATTCCACAACATATTCCAGAAAGGTTTGTGTTGGTGGCCTTGTAGTCAGTTCCTTGAAATGTTCCAAACTATTGTTCAGTACTTTCCCTAATATATATATATATATTTGCAGTTGGTTTAATTTCAAATATTGTAACACATTTTAGGAGTGTGAAAGATTTAATAAGTTTAATAATGTTATACAACAGCCTCCTAAAACTGTACTTTGATTTAACGTTTGGATGGTTCTAGGAAACCTTTAAAAATTAGCTTCAAGAAACATTCTCAGAACACAACCTGGGAAAGGTAAAAATGTTTTTATGGAACTTTCAAAACATGTTTTGTGAAAAATGTGCTAACAGTGTTTGGTAAGTTACATTCATAAAACATTAAATAATAACGTTGTTATGAGGGAATGTTCCAGAAACCATTTAAAAACTTCCCACAAAAAACATTTTGGGAACACAACTTTGAAAACATTATCTCTCCAACATTCCAAAAACATTTGGTATCTGACGTTGCTAAAACATTAAATAATAACTTTCTTATGACCACACAGGGAACGTTCTAGGAACCATTTAAAAACTTGCCACTAAAAACATTGTAGGAACTTGTTAAAATAACATTTTGGTAACGTTTTTGATAACGTTTAAGGAACGTTCTTTGAACCAAGAATTTCTATCTGGGTTGTAATTTGTTTTTTGGCACCCTAAAAAGAATCCTGCTCCTCTGAAAATTAACCAAAACTGGCTTTTTGTTCCCATCTGCCATGGCGATCGCACACGTAGCTACCAAATATGTGTTTTCCGACTTTTTACTGAAGGATCCCACAGAGGCAAAGTACAAAGGGCTGCGTCTGGAACTGGCCGTGGACAAAATAGTCACGTTTCTGGCGGTGGGGCTGCCTCTGTTTCTCATTTCCCTCGCTTTTGCTCAAGAGGTATCAGTGGGTGAGTAGAAGCATCCCAAGATTTATACCTGCAGCGGAGGCTATAAATTTGTATTTCATCAAACAGCAAGTAACAACACAAGCATATTGAGTCTTTGTGTGTGTGTGTGCTCCCAGAGTGTCTGATTTGAGAGTGTTGATTAGTCCCTGTAGTGGGCCAGTGGTAGCCTAAAGGTTAGAGAAGCGAGCCGAAGGGTCGCTGGTTCAATCCCTGGGCTGGCAGGAGAAAGCTGGGTTGGAGAGGTGAATGAGCAGTGCTTGCCCCTCCCTAATTATCACCCTGAAGTGCCCTTGAGCAAGGCACATAACCCCCAAATGCTCCAGTGGAGCTGCTCTTTGGCCAACAGAGAAGTCTGTGGTTGTACTGGACAACTTCCAGGTGTATGTGTGTGTGAGTATCTGAGCAGGGCATTCTGAAATTCAGGGCATTCAGTAACTAACCCTGAATAAATAAAGGTTAAAAAAAAATAGTGTATCACCCGTTTCCTGTGACTTCTCCCTTTACTGTTTTTTTTTTTTTTAAATCTCTGCCAGTTATGTTTTCACCCATGTCTGTCTGTCTGTCTTTCATTCTATCTGTCAGTCAGTCAGCATGATATCTCAAAATGTAACAGATTTTGATGAAATCGGGTTGCAGGAACTTTTTTCACTTTCTTTACTTTGTAAGATAAGACATTTGTTGACATTTTTGACATTTCTCAATAACCAAGATAACCAATCTTAATGAAAAATTTCAGGCTTGTGCATCCTATTATGGCCTATAAACAGGTGCTTTTTAGCCCAGATCCAGACATTAATCCAGATGTGGTAGATTAAAATATATTACAGCTTCCCAGGATATGCCAGGTAAGGCAAGGAGAGGAGTTTCCCAGTATGCTTTGGGGTGTAGTCATTGATATTACAACTTCTTTTCCCATGTTCATTTTGTTTATCTTCCCATTGTGTTTGGAATCTATTGAATGCTTACTAACTTGAGTAGAGTCAGGCAGTAAATTAAAGTTTGTTGTCGGTGTCGTACCTCCCGTGTCAGGTCATGGTGTTCGGTTATTTTTGAGAAGTAAATAAACTAGTTATTGTTAAACTAGTTAAACTAATTAAACTGTTAAACTACTTATTGTGTTATGAAGCTTACCTCCAAGCTCACAAACGTCACCTGTCATTACAATACTCAGGCAAGGGTCACATTAATGGTATTGCTGTGTATTAATAAATTAGGCTGGAAACACAAGGTAATGACAATTAAAGTCTGGCTTTATATTAGTAAAAAATAAAAGAGGACTGTTAAGTTCTGGTGGAAGTATGTGTTGTCTTGAGCACCGTATCTTATCCATCCTCTGTTTTTACTAGTCATGTAATTCAGCCCAGCCTACGAGTTTATTTACATCTTGCTCAATAGCCTCAGCAAGGCTACAGCTCAAGGCAGCTGCAAGGACATGCACACACTGGGCATTGCTTTTACATAAACACATACACACGCACACACACACACACACACACACACCTGCATGATTATATATATATATGTGTGTGTGTGTGTGCAGTATGTATGTGTTGTGAATTCCAAAATGTCTGCATAACTACTGATACGTTTAGTGATGCAAAAATGTCTAAGAGGGTGATTCAGCCTTTCTGAAGCTGCAGATATTTGCAATACACCTTGCTGTTCGTTCACAAGCCTAAAATTTCAGAATAATGCANACCCCAGTCTCTTAGTATTACGCTCATGATATGCAATCAGCGAGTGTAATTTGAGGTACTTTGCACATCTATTTAACAATAATTTATTCATCATTTAAGGTATAATGACAATGAATTATTAGGGTATGTTCACATGCTCTTTAAGTAGAAAAGGCGCCAAAAGTGCTTCTTAGGGGAAAAAACTTCAGACACTGATTTTTGTAACAACAGACAACACCACTATCACTTCATTTTGCTTGCTAGCTATGGTTGGCTTTAGCTTTTGAGACAGTGTTGAGGAAGGTGCTCCCATTGGCCAGAGATGCTTGTGGGTACATGACATCCTCATTGGGAGAGAGAAACAAGGGGTGTTTAATAATCTCCTCCAGGAGCTCTGATCTGACAATCTCCTGGAAGATGTGGTCATACTGATACCATCAGAACCAGCCTCTCAACAGAGTTATTCCTGTTGCTGTCAGTTCCCTGCAGGCTGTTCTTCTCATGACTGATGAGAAGAAGTGCTTTACAGAACAGAATGCTTTTATGAAAAGTTGGAATTTCAGCAACTTCAGGTGTCAATCTGCTCAGCTAAAAAAGCCTTGGGGCTAAAGAGCTGGCAGCACATTTTGAGAGGTGGCCACCTCCCATCGGCCCATAGGATTATATGTTAAAAAAAAAAAAAAAAAANAAAAAAAAAAAAAAAAAAAGGTGCTGCCAGTGGACAGAAAGATGCTATTGTGAACATACAACTAATAAGCACACATAATGATCATTTCATAACATAAATACATTTTAATAGCCTTGTTTAAATGTACATTTGATGAATGATGTTTTACATTGTTTTTAAATGCATCAATTATTTAATTGATTATTACGAACCACTTAAATCTATGATGACTGCAGTAGCAACTCAGTCCCAATAGACTCACGACCCTCAACCTCAGCTCTAGGTCAACACCTCCCTGATGCCCTATGAGAACTTTACAATTAGTTGATTGAACATGCCTCCAATGAGCCATCTGCCTGGGCACACGGTGGAACTGATGTCCTCACCTGCCAGAGGCAATTAACTCTAAATGCGACTCTCTCAGCAAGCATTGCAGTTCTCCTCTCAGCTGAGTATTATAAGGTTGAAGTAAGTTGATGCTGGAGTGGGGGGGTGGCTGTTCATGGTCCCCAGAGGTTGATGGGTAATTACTTCCATCAGATTTATACTAGCAGTCATGCAGAATGGTGGGTGACTGTTTTTGCCCCTTGCAGGTGAGAAAGCAGCAGAGGTTTCGGCTGTCTTGTGTGGGGGTGGGTAGAGAAAGGGAAGGCAGGAGAGGAAGGGTGGTTGGTGTGTGAAGGGAAGGCTAGCTGATTAATTGGAGGAGCAAATCAGGGTCAAGCCCCATTGTAGGGGTGAAGGGTCAAATGAGTGCGGCATTGAGCGTGTCACCTGATGCATGGCTCACCTCTGCCCTCAGCTATGGCCCAAAGATGAAGTTGTAACTCAGAACAGCATAGACAGAGAGAAAGAGACTGAGACAGCATAGGAGGAGAAGAGAAGAGAAGAGAAGAGAAGAGAAGAGAAGAGAAGAGAAGAGAAGAGAAGAGAAGAGAAGAGGGTCACCAGAGAGACAAAAACACATTCACTGGATTTGGAGTTGCTGTCTCTCGACTGACATTTCAATTAAATAGCTATCACAAGTGCCAAGAGTATTGTTGACTTCATATTTTGCAAAGATATTTTTTTCACTCTGTGAATTTGAATTACATGAAAAAAGTGAAGGAAATATCTCAACTAGATGAGAAGTGCCAAAAACTGTCTCAAGTTGCAGTGAATCTGCACAAATGATGTGCACTATTATAAAATAATAATAAACTTCAAACAAACACCAAGGGTGATTATCCAGTCATAAAAACTATATAAAATAAAAATTAAGGTAATTCCCATTGACCATCCCAACCCCAGAACCAGTCTTTGGTTTTTCATCTTTATTTAAAATTGCTTTGGGTGTCTGTGACTGTGACTGGATCCTACCCCATTCAGCCATTAAAGTCAGCCTACAACATGACAGATCTTTGAAGCAGAAACCCCTCTTCTTCCCAGAGATGTTCCTCTTTTTACAGACTATAGCTTAAAACGACTAGCTATCAGCTTTGCAGTCACACTTATGACTCTGTATTTCAAACCTATTGAGGTAACATCATTGTCAGCTACATTTTTTGACAATCCTTCTCTTTCCTCTTGCCCTCTCCTTTTCACTCTTACTGTCTTTCTCAACACCTAACTGATTTTTTGCTCTGTCTTTCTTTCTATATTTCTGAAATGTCATTTAATATGGTGTTGTGTACCCCTGATGTCCTTGAAGAAAACAATAAAGATCTACAGAATGCTAAGAGGCACATGGGCGTATCATTGATAGCAGCAATGAGCTATCAATCTTGGAAACAGATGGCCTATCAGCTGCTCGGCTTTGTCCTTGACATGTCTACTACACTTCAATGAGATGACCTTTCAAAAATAATGGACACTAAAGATGATGATATATGCTTAATTCAATTTTAAGCAAAATAGCTTTTCACATAAAACCTCTTTTTAAAAAATGGGGTTGCAGTATACCACGTCACATTGATCGCACTTTGATAATCTCTATTACCGTTGATAATTAACATTTGATATATATTCATGGCCTATTTTCCTGATGTCTAATGAGAACTTGAATGGAATATAAAATAAATGATTAGGGTATAACCAGCTGCCCATTGTTTCACCACCGTAGCTTGCTTATCAACAGCTCCATGTTGGCTTTCACAGCACAAGAAAGAGGGGCCATGTCAATCCTCATTAATTCTCCCAGTGAATTAGAGGCAAAGTCGATGATAGGAAATTAATGTCTGCAAGGAGATACTTAAATTATTCAACAGTAACAGGATTATGATGAAAGATCACTACACTGGCATCTTTCTCATATCCTCATCCATCCTTGGTCCCCTCTGCCTTTCCCTGCTTTCTCCCTCTTTCCTTTTATTACTCAGATGACAGCCCTTGAATGGGATCTATTTTTTAACCCTTTATAATACATTGCTAGTGTCATCCCTATTGTTGCTGTAGTGAAGCTTACTATGCCTGAATATTCTTATCAAACATTTAGTTATAATGTACTTACTTTTAAATTTGTTCAGTGTTTTCCTGAAGTGCTACCGCTCTTTCACACTTAGATTTATTTCAACTTCAGCCAATCTGTATGGTAATACCAGATCACACGACAGCACAGCATCCTGTCTGGTGAAAATTATTCAACATAAGAATACTTTTGCTGCAAAAATATACGTCACACTTTGCATGTTGGTTAAATTTCCTACTGTATTTATCACTGACAGTGAAAATTCTTACTTAGAGTAAGTATCTAAAAATTCAAGTTAAGTTTAACTTTATTGCTCCCTGTGGAGAATTTCGTCCCCTGCATTTGACCCATCCTAAACGAGCAGTGGGCAGCCATATTGCTGCACCCAGGGACCAACTTCAAGCCTAAAGCTGAGCCCTAGTGCTTTGGGCAGCAGTGGAAGGAAACCAGAGTACCCAGAGAACAGCCATTCAAACCCAGAGAACATGCAAACTCCACACAGAAAGGACCGGGGCCAGCAGAGTTTCAAACCCAGAACCTTCTTGCCTTGATACATTGAATTACTGAACTATTTAACAGCAAACTTTGCAAGAAAAAACTAAAGACAGATTACTGTTTAAACACTATATAGCTTGTAGTCTACTTTATTCTTTTTCAGACTGTTGAGTGCACTTTTTGAGATTGTAGGAATATATTGTATTTTGCTGCACATTAGTGCAGAGGTGCAGAGATCTAGCCATTCATTCCAGCACTCCACAAGAAATGTAAAAATACAGCAATCAGCTATAAAACAGTATACATCTAACAGATCCTCAAACAAGGAATAAGACAGTCTGACTTTCAGATATTCTTACCTCAGAAATTGCAGGGCTTCTGCAAACAAGATGACAATCACAAGATTTGGGGTTGTTTTGAAACGGACGGGCACTAAAACAAATGACAGTTGATGCTGAAGTCTAGAACAGCCTGGCTGACTACTAAGTGTTTGGGTTAGGATCTGGTTGTCTGGTTGCCATTCAGGTTATTAGTGAGTCATGAAAATGATCTAGTTTACGGCTGAAGCTAACATTTTAGCCAGCTAGATAAAGAAATTATATTTATTTTTTCTTTTTTACTTATTTCCAGAAGAAGAGTCCTTATCAATTTGAAATGCATTTATTTTAAAGTATTTATACATGTAAAAGCTGAGGACTAATTTCACTTATTCCAAAATTTGAGTTGTGTAGCTGCAAAAATGGATTATGTCACTGCTCAAACCTTTAAGGGTGAAACATTTTAAACCATATTTATCACTGTGGCCATAAAGCAGTAATGCTGTTGAGTCGATTTTGCAAAGGAAGCAAAAACAGGCTGCAGTCCTGAGGCATGAAGCAGACGAAGCTGAGGAGGTTCAGGCTGACAGTGACAGGTAGTGCATCTGAGGAATATTTACAACCATGGCCACTATGATTAACAATATATGCTTCACTGAGCAGAGCTGTGCACTGCTTTTCTCTGAATCTGTAACAGAAGTAATTGCATGTTAGTCAGCACTGTTTGATAGACATGCAGACATAGTGTAGTAGTTTAAGTGTTAATGTCAGCTCTGACATCAAACCCTAGATGAATAATTAGAAGCTTCATTTAAAAATAAATAACTAAAAATCTAATCAGTTCAGTGCTCATTTCAACAGAAAAAAATATCCTCCTCTTTAAGATCCATTACTCCAAGCAAAACTAAGCAAGCAAACAAGGGAAATCCTCGCCACCAAAATAATCCAGAAATAAACAAGCTTTGATGTTTATCCGGATCTATCGAAGTGTATAAAAGTTTGAAGTCGCTCCAAACCATGATTAGCCTGCGTGTGTTGCTGGCTGGAAATTAATTCATGGATAATTTGGATATGCATGCCTACCTCTAAATAAAAATATTGGATGTATGCAGCTCTTAGGACAAATGGACTATAACTGACAGCAGGCTGAGGATGGACAAGCTACTCCTGAGTTGCTCACACTCTCCTGCACTGCATCTCTTCAAAAGTGAGTACCTCTGCACCATTTTGATTTAAACATCTTTATTGATTTGTTGTGAACTGGAGGTTTGGAGTGTTGTTGTTTAAAGAAATTAAAAAAAAAAAAAAAAAAAAAAAAAAAAAAAAAAAACTTTTCTGAGTATTTATCTTGTTTATCTGCAATATTTGGTCAGCTTTATATGTCAGAAAATGCATTTTTGTGACATTGTTGCATGTGAAAATCATTTTATCTCCCTGTTAAAATATTAAATGTTCTTGTATATACATTACAGGCCAGAAGTTTTGAGGCCACCCCCAGATTAAAAAAAAAAAAAAAAAAAAAAAAAAAAAAAAAAAAAAAAAAAAAAANGGCACTATGGCTTAAGAAATGACTTTTAATGAAGGCATGCCCAGTCTGTATTAGTGCACTGGTACTCCAGTTGTGTTCCAACTCCCTTGCCCAAACTCCCTTGCTTATGTGTTTTAACATTCTGTTCAATAGCCTACTGTCTGCCTTCTCCTAGACCATTAACATGATGTGATTAACATGGTACATGGTCTGCTCATGCAAATCTGGGGGTGGCCTCAAAGTACTGGCCTGTTGTGTAATTAAGGGCTATTTTCTGTATCAGGACACCTGCTAGTGTAGTATGAATCTCAATGATTACCTGTAGTTTGTCTGCTGTAGTCTTTGCTCTGATCAGTGGTTAAAGTGTTGATCAGTGTGTTTGAGTTTTACCAATATGCATTTTTACAAACACCTGCCAGCTAATCAGAAACAAGTGTTACCCCTAGCTAGGTATAACCATCCATCCATCCATCCATCCATCCATCCATCCATCCCTTTCCCAGATTAGATAGAATATATATAACCCCTCTAGCATAATTTATCAAATGTGATTTAGGGTGATCAGCTTGCCACTTCCATCATGATAAACCACACTTGGCCTTGTTAGCCGGTGCTCATAGTGGCTGGCTGGGTGATATTACGGGAGAAAGATGTGTGTTTGCATGTGAGCTGGTAAAAATCTTATTTATATTTCTCAAAGAGCTGTGGTTGTTGTCTAAAGAGCTGAAATTTATTCAGTTTGGTGTTTGTGGGATCAGCAGAATGTATGACAGGCGTTTTGTGAGCTAATTTTGAGAGATTAATCAAATCCCTCCTGATATTGTATCCCACCCAAATATCATGTTTCACCAGAAATGCTTCACATTATAGAAAGAGCCATTTCACTGTCTTTAGAAAGATAACCACAGCATTTTTTTTTTCTTCATGTAACTACCACTACAAACAAGAAAAAGAAAAATACCAGCTTAACCAAGATAGTCCCCTTAAATTTGACAAATAACACAGCAGGTTAGGTTTCTGTGTTATCTGGCTACAGGCTGCTTTGTTGTAAAAGCACACAATACTCATTTAAATTAATATCACCCTTTTCATGTCATTTGTTATGATAATACCTTGAATCTGAGTTTTGCCCCAGTGTACACGGCGCTGCTGCATCTTGTGTGGAGAGAACACATAAAATCTCAATCTGGCAATGTGGCAATTTAACTAAACCTAATAAATGATACTGGCAGAAGTAACTGGAGCTGTATAACTTCAGGCTTTTTATTAATATTTTGGAGCCACTTCGAAATCCACCAAGCAGTTTTTAATTTAATCAAGATTTAGAAGTGATTCACTCTGCTGACTAATGTTGCAAAACAAGTAGATTTTAGTATAATTCATTTAGATGATGTATAGCTCTTTATTTGCTGTACTATGGAATATGTGCCTTTAACACAAAGCATGTGACTGTTCGGTTTTTGAGTGGAGTGAAATATATCATAAAGAAGATAAAATATTTTGGGGGAAAAAAAAGTTGAGAATAGTCTATAATTTAAAAAAAAAAAAAATGTTGTCTAAGTCTTTCTAGATGAAATGATCATTTTCCGTATTGTAGCTCAGGTGATTGTGTTCTGCTTTGCTGAAAGTGTGCACCTTGCATGCACAGATACTCTGCTTTGATACTTCACTAAAATGTTTTCAGAAGAATAAGCTGAGGCCACAGATGTAGACCGACTATGCTAATGATCATCTGCTTCAGTTAATGGTCAGTTAATAATTCGTCTGTGATGGGTTATAGATACATGACACTAATGTTAGATAGTACACTGATTAGCCTGCATTTCTTCTTTGGATGAATATGACAGTGAGTAACGTGAGCAGGACTGTAAAAATGTGTAAATGCTGGACTAGGTGCAGTTTCCCCCTCCCCCCCCCCANCCCCCCCCCCATACAGGGAAGTGTAGATTTGGTTTGAATATCTGGTAAAAAGGTTTCTTCATGTCAGCGAACCCAAGGACAGGGAAATGTGAAGTGTTTGATGAATTGGCTTGTTATGCTAAAGAAAAAGGCAAGGCGACCGAAGGGACACTGAGCTGTCGAGCTGTTGTTTTTTTTCATTGTTTTTCCTCAGGACAGACAAAGAAGATGGAGGGAGGCAGCGAGCGGACGGAGAATGGAAGGAGTAATTAGAGCAAGGCATCATTTACAGCACAGTGAACATGCATCAAACCATCGTCTTGCCTGGAAGACATCCTGTTTTATTCAACAGTGCTATACAGACGCAGCACCCACCATAATTCTTCTTTATAGATTGAACTCAACAGATTGAACTGCCAATAATGTACGTAGTTGTTAAGAATGCTGATGGTAAATGGTGACACTTTGCATTTGCTAACCAGCCAAGTGTGTGTGTCGTTTCACCAAAAAGTTCCAGCAACAGAGTATGAGGAATACTGAACACATTAAATAATCTTTGAAAATCTATGATAAACAGGATCATCACTTGTCCGCAGAACATCATCAAACCTGTGTGAAATAGTGTAGCACCTGTCCTAAAATTTATGACTGCATATTAGATTTTACTACGGAACCACTTCCATTTTTTTTTTTTTTTTTTTTTTTTTTTTTTTTAAGATTAGAGAGAGATAAATACACCGTGAACTCTACAGTTCCCATTAGTGGGTACATCTGGTGTTTTAGGACGGTCATACCAGGCATTTTGTTTTCATAAAATCACGTCAGCATGTTTATAAGTGTGTGTTAATTGGCATACTGGAAATCCTGAAGGAATAGGGTTTTATCCTGCAGGATGCATCTGGTGCTGGAAAGTGGCTTTATATTGTTTGGCTGTCATAAAACGATGCAAAGCACAGATTGAACAGAATGATTCTCGTGAGAGGGTGGCCTACTGTAAATAACTACAGATCACCACTGTTGTTCAACAAGCTTTGTGTTCACTTTCTCCAAATCTAAATGAATCCAAATGAAGGAAGTACGACATGAAAAAATGATTCCTCATATTAGTTTCACTCGTGCTCAGGGCTCGTGTGTTGTGCTGCTCACGCCTGGTTACAAATGTTTTATCAGTGGCTGAAATATGATTCAGCTTGAAACTTCTCTTTACTCTTTAGTCTGCTGATGCAGTATTTTTTTGTTGGTTTTTTGTTGTCATAATTTTCATAATTTTTGACTATAGTCAGGCCGCTTTTAAACTAACAGCTAAGTAGAATACATTCCAATCAATTGTTTCACTTGTCAATGTAATTATCCCATTGGCTACCACAGACGTGCACAGACCAACCTGCTAGTGCAGTTGTGTAGTTGCTAGTGCAGTGACAAGGACGGTGTCTGTGTGTGTGTGTGTGTGTGTGTGTGTGTACAAATACAAATAAATAAAGATACAAATAAATCTGATTGACAAGAGCTGTGAAACTGTATACACCAAAGTTCATAAACTTTTCAAGTAAAGGTCTATCCACCTCGAGGTGTATTTTTCAGTCTTTACAGCTTGAGCGCTTGTGTGGATGTTGGTATGCACACTATCTCAGTGGACTTAACTCCTTTCAGTGCAGCACAGTGCATAGGTCAACCTGTCCCTTTATTCATGACCAAACACTAAAAAAAAGGCAAAGGAGGGAATGACATCATTAACAAATACTTTGAATAAAAAAAGATGAAGAGGACTAAGTGCTGAGATTAAGGGATGTGTGTGTGTGTGTGTGTGTGTGTGTGTGTGTGTGTGTGTGTGTGTGTCAAGACTAACCTTTTCTGGTTGATTGTCATCAGCTACTGTACTCCTGCTATAATCTGAGGAAGGTCAGCTGCAAAATATTTTGAATATTTTGAATATCAAGCATGTTGGAAAGACTTGAAAAGTTCTGTAAAATATTCTGTGCCTAGTTTTACAAGTAGAAGCTTAATAACTTGACAACAGAACAGTTAAACATATTGCAAAAAACATGACGACAGTTTTGTGTGAGTGTGTGTGTGTGTGTGTGTGTGTGTGTGTGTGTGTGTGTGTGTGTGTGTGTGTGTGTGAGCAGTGCACAGAGAGTCATGGATGGCCACCTGTGGCAGAGTTTGGGCTCAGCTCCATTCTCTGTTCTGACCTTAACTTCTGCTCCATCTGTGCACACAGCCAAAGTTTCAAAAGTTGATCGTGTTTTAGCTGCAGCTGCTCAGTATGCAAATGAGTGATTCTGGGAGAACAGGCATGTGCGTTTTCATATGAGGATGCACATGCTTGCCAGTGTATCGACTAGCTGCACCCCTGACTATAATGGCTGCTGTGACGCTAAAGTAAGAACACCAGAAATAACATATCTGCATGTTATTCATTTAGTAATGAAACTGGATACATTCTGGGAACGACTATATGGTAGATCCCTGTATATATATCACACACTTACATGCACAAGTACACACACAGTTTATAAGTGCATACATACGCTGACTCTCAGTGCAAATATCACCATCTGAGAAGCTTGAATCTCCAGACACTGCAGATGTCATCCTCTTAAAGAAAATAGGGAATGAATCCATTACCAAGCCAACATCCATTTAAAAGCAGCAGATTGAGGAGGCCAGATGTCACATGTGTTTTCATATTAGTCACAGCTCACTGGCAAAGGGGATAAAGTTGGCTACAACAACAGGACATGCTGGCAAACAGCCATAGCTGCCCAGGCATGTACAGTCGACAGCCCCATCAACTGAATGACAAATCTAACTGGGTAAGATAATGTGATGTAATTCATTGGCATTGCATTTTCTCACTGAGCCATTCAAAATGCTGTCTACATTAAACAGAGATAACAGATGCCAAAAGGGAAAAATAGGTAGACAAAAAAAAGCCATTAGACAGTGTCACATTCATATTGTATACTGATGTTTACCTGTTTGTGTCAGCCCCAATTTCTGACTTTTATTTCTCTTGAAACAGGTCTTTGTTGTTGAAAAAGAACAGAAAAATGGAATCATTCCTGTTTCAAGTTGAAAACCTCATGTGCCTTGATTCCTGCCAGCACAACATCAGTTATATTTTTGCTTTCACCTTCTTTGACTTGAAGAGCTCTGAAAAACTCTGACAGAGGATGTTGAGGGAATGATTTTATGGAGGGTTACATGGTAACTTGTCTTGTTTTTTTTTGTTTTTTTTCGTTTTGTTTTTTAATGAAATTGTGTATGTCTGTTTTCATATTGTTTTTAACTTGATTGTCTGAAGCAGCTTGGATTCATATTGTTTTGTGCAGTGTTGAATAAAACAAAAGAAAATTTCTGTGCATCACATTAATTTGAAAGAGACGTCAACAGTATTTTGATTTAAAGAAGAAATTGTAACCTGAGTGAGCTTTTGTCTCAGGCCACAGACTGGGCTGAACAAAACACTTTGGGCAGAATTCATAAAACGCAGTGCCAGATTTAACGTGTCAATGGGGCAGATTTCATATGGAACCGTGTTCCCTTGTTCATAAATGCCTGTCACCGGCATTTTTTTAGGGTTTGCCTTGAAAGAGGCGCTACTGAGGTATTTCTTTATTTAATGTCAGGGAAGCTTTCATAACATACACCATAACACACAAAATAAGACCTGTTTCAGTTTAGTGATACATTTAAGTGATATGAAATTTGAGTGACATTTTAAACTGTATTTTCGTTATGTATTAGTGATCAATAAATTTTATATTTAAGCCCACTTTGTTGATTACTCAGCGTATTTATATGTTGAGTTCTGATCTGATCTCACACACATTCACATGACATTGCACCTCTTCCTCAAGCCTCATCCACTGCTCTGTGTGTGTCTCTCTCTCTTACAGGACACACACACCACACACACCTCCTATGCGTCAGACTCGGAGTGTACATCTCATGTTTGTTTAATATTAATCTCTTAAAATTCTGAGCTCTAAAGCAGAAAAGGTTTAGGTTTCTTTTGCTGATTTAGCATGTCAGTTTCGCTTTTAGACTACAGCAAGCATTAGAAAACATGGATCTTAAATATGAAGCAGATCATTAATGTGCCGACCTTCATTGGCTTTTACCTGAGATGCACCACAACAACTCTGTTAATTGGACACCAATGTGCTAATTAATGCTTTATGAAAGAGCTTCAGTTATTGCAGCATCTATTTAGTGTGACACTGTAGTTACCGTGATTCGTTTTATGAATTCCCCCTTTGTTTTTTTAAGTACTTCAGTCAAGCGTAGCAACTCTTTGCAACTTGTTTTTCCTTGTTTTGATGGGTAGACATGAAGTTGATGTTCTACATCCACTTTCAGAGGTCCTTTTCTTGCTTTCCAGATGTGCTGGTTTGATTATGTACATGCATATGAAGGTATGATTATGTTATAAGAGAGACCACTGACTAACTATACAGGAATTGTTTTTCATTTTACTGTAACCACAATTTTCCCTAATCTTAACCAAGTAGTTTTAGTAACTCAACCTCAATCATATTTAATATGAACATATGTCGAAAACACTGTCATTTGGAAATATGCTCAACATTTAGTCAATAAATTGATAAATGTATTTATCAATGATAAATGGATAAATTGATAAATGGGCGGCCTTATCTTTTATTTTATTTACCATTTTTTGCAAGGATATACTGTATATCAGATATACAGACACACACACACACACACACACACACACACACACACACAGAGAGAGAGAGAGAGAGAGAGNACACACACACACACACACACACACACACACACACACACAGAGAGAGAGAGAGAGAGAGAGAAATTTAGTTCTGTGATTCTTAGGGCTATTTTATTATGTTAAATCATCATGGGAAACAAATCTGTGATGTGTTAATCAGATATAACACATGATATCATCTAAGTCTGTGTGATATTGGGAAACATCAGATCATGCTTAGATTTTAGTTTTCATACAGTATATCAGATCATGCTGGGGGGGTTTTTCCCCTCGGTATAAAGTCCAATGTATTTGTTTAAAAAAATAAATAAATAATATATATCAACTTAAACTAATATGCTATCTCATTTAAGTCTGTTATTAGATAAGTCTGTGTAATATAAAATATAACATGTAAAGTGTTTCATCATACAACACTCATAGAAATTGTAGAAGGAGATCAGCATCATACAAAACTCATAGAAATGACTGTTGTATGATGCTGATTTCTTTCTTTGTGACCCAGACGCTTTATCTTAAAAAAAAAAAAAAAAANAAAAAAAAAAAAAAAAGTAGAAGTAGAAGAAAATACAATGACAAACAGTTGGGCTGAAGAACAGCAATTGCAAAAGCACACAGGGCCAAAGGTTTGCATTTCTGCTTGAGACCAAATTAAGTAGTTTCTATTGCTCAGAGCCCCATTTTTTGTTCTCCTAATGTAGGCTGGAGCAGGACAAGGTGAGGTGAGGACAACGGTTAGCCTCTGGTTAACAAGATCAGTGCGAAGCAGAGCTGAGGTTACAGCTGGTCAACACCCAGACATGAACTCAGACATAAAGGTCAAACCAGCAGCTACAAAAATAGTCAGAGCTTCATTTTGATTTAGATTTTTTTTTTTTTTTTTTTTTTTAACAGAGAAAACTATCCATACAGCAACAGGCACATGTTGGACAGTGAGGCAATTTTAATCATCTCAGTCCACAACTGAAAAGGTCAGAGAGGTCAAGTTTCTCTTGTTGGAGACAGTTAATTTTTTCCAAAGGGGAACTTTTATTTCTAAGTGCTCTGTGAACAGTATTTTTGGACAGTTTACTAAGCAGAGCCCATTGTAGGTTTCAGAACCAATAGATCAGATTAATGTGTTCTTTGTTTCATGACAACATTAATGTCCATGTCTTCCTCTTTTCTTTGAAATAGTAAGCAGTGCCACAATAACAGCTCTGATGCATAATGTAAATACTTGCATTAGCAACTGTTAAAACATTAAAATTTAAGGGATATTCATCACAGTAGGGCTGTCATGATATCAGATTTTCACTCCACAATTATCATGGCCAAAACAATTCACAATAACAATATTATGAGCAATATCTATAGAAAATTTAAAAAAATAATAAAAATAATGCTGTTAGTCAAATTCATCTTTAACTTTGTTTGCTGTGTGTTTTGTTTCTTTTTTGGCAAATGAATTACACTCAAAATACAAATATATGGAGGCGAAGAGAGTCTGTAACCATAACAAAAATATACAAAAAGAGCAATTACACTTAATGGATTGTGTAAAGGCAATAAGACGAACAGATAAACAAAAGATCCACAAGGCCTAACATCTATCAATACAGTGTCAACTGAAACAAAATCACTTGCAGTGAGCGCAACAGCGTTAGCTGACCTGAATCCTTGGCTCTCTTGTGCACTTCTTTGACATTGCCTAACAAATAACCAGGTCCAACGCTATGATAAATTAGCTTTAACAACACAACTAAGACCTTAATGTAACATTTACCATTTCAGGGCTAGCAAACTAACTGGAACTTACTCTCTCTACCATCTGCAGGATGATGGAAAAGGTGGATGAACAGGTTAGTGATACTGTCCCCTTTTGTGGTTACTGTCAGTTGGCATTTCCTGTAGACTGGTTGTCTACCAACACCCTGTCTTTTTTACGGAATTCAAAAAATCCCTACACTGTAACTTTTTCAGGTTTAGGGTAGAGTGTCTCACTCTCATCTGTCATCTCCTCCGACATGATTTTTTGCGGCAGTAGTAGCCACACACTGTGGTAGTAGATAGCTCGCGTTACTGCATCATGGCGTCACATCACATATGTTTGTATGTGTGTGTGTGTGGGNGGGGGGGGGGGGTGTTGGGGAGAGAGACAAAGCGAGAATGGAAAGAAACAGAAATGATTTAAGAGGTGCTGGATTACACGATATCATATGTGTATTATTAACATGATGTCAATATTTCATTTTTTAAATATCATGGTTATCATCAATACTGGTATATTGCGACACCCCTACACCACAGCACCTTAAGGCCTATTTATATGTCATACAAAGTAGGACGTTCAGGGCAAAAAGATGTCTTGAAAGGTTCAATACAAGGCTAACTTTGCCTTTTATTTTGTCTGCTTCTGATATCTTCCCCTGGCCACAATTTGATCAGAATATCATGTGGTTGGTCATATCACGGCTGAGGGGCCAGCAGATATACAGCTTGTTACCATCCTGCATCTCCTACTGGCATCATGTGGCACAAAAAGAACTCCAGTTCGCAGAGACTATACTGCGTGCATAGTTCCAAGGCATTCTTTTGTTCTTTTGTTGTTTTGTCTTACATCTGCTGAAGTACTGAAGCCTTGACTTCGACTTTCAGCCATTAGACATGTTCAGAGATACAGCTCTGAACTCCAATACAGTGACATAGAAATTGGAGGTGAAGAAACAGCAAAGCAAATTAACAAAGGCTGAGAAGGATAAGAATGTGGAAAGAAAAGAAATGATGAGTGATAAAAGCTCTCATGTCCTTGCAGCAGAACTGTGCGAAGGCCTGGCACTGAAAGGATCTGTATAGACGATTTTACACACAAAATGCAAGCATACACACACATATCCTTAATGATTTATTACCTAGGTTTTACCTTATCTCCATATCCATGACACTGGTCCAGCCTGCAGTAAATAACCTTGTGTCCCCTCATTAGTAGGACAGCTATGTCTCCTTTGGCCTCATTGTCTGCACATGCCCACACCGAAACACAAACAGTCACACACGCACACGTTATACCCCTGAGACTAGGCCAGGCATCACCGTCATAAATCCATAGGCCACACAGTCTGGCAGCCAGGACTGGGTAGCTAATTATCCAGACAAGTAGTGCTGGGCATGGAGGTGACCCAGCCATACAGACCAGAATCCGGCAGAGAGAAACACAGACCGATAAGTATAACAGACAGGCAGCTAGATAAGAAGTGATAATGTCATGTGAGAATGCTTTATTGATGTGTTGAAACATGTAGTCAATAACAAGTAGTGCAGAGACAGTTCAGGAAGAATGTCCTTGGCATTGCTATGGATTAATGGTTCTGCTCATGACTTTGTTGGCTTGAACCCAGATCCTCCTCTTGAGGGGAGTCTCACTTCTTCATGTTAATTCCCTTTATTAATTGGCTTCACCCTTCAGGGTATGAGTGCTTCAGCTAATCCCAGTATACTGCATGGTGGCGCAGTGGTTAGCACTATTGCCTCACAGCAAGGAGGTTTTGGGTTCAATTCCCAGCTGGGGCAGGGCCTTTCTGTGTGGAGTTTGCACACTATAAAACACAACAGCCCTCTTTAGTTATGTGAACTTATTTCTTCTCTTTAACGCAAAGAATCATGATAAGTTTTGGATGTTGCACTCAGATCTCTACATTTTAGAGAAAATTAACTTAAAATCATCTGTTGTCTTGACTGTTCGAAAGTTGAATACTGTTGTCAGTGTTCATTCAACTTACTTTTTTAAGTTATCAGGTTTTAAAAACAAACAAACAAACAAACAAACAAAAAAAAAACAGGGGAAATCCAAAAAAATTAAGGCACCATGAATTTTTAGCTGGGAAACTCAGCTTTGCCATATCATTGCACCACGAAATGTAGTACAAACCAACTTAAGATAATCAATAAATGACATAAACACATATTTTGGTACACTGTAAATCCCATTACTTCACTCAGAAAAATGGAGTAAGGAAGGAAGGTTTTTGAGTATTCCTTAAAAACCTTGCAAAAGTTAATACAACTCAACTATTGCAGGAGGTTAGGGTGGTTTAGAGTACTAATGGCTCAGTTGTTTGGAGTTAAATGACACACGTGACTCTGCTCTGATTCTCCCAGCATGCCTTGCAGCATTGTTACATACTTTGAATTCTAGTTCTGTTGGAAATATTTCTGTTGTAAATATCTGTTATAATCCTTTTTGTGAATGTTATAGCTTTGTGTAAGTTTATTTGTTGCTGTAGCAGTTTGAGTTACATTTGAAATGCTTTCTACTTTTTGGTGTGTAACCATCAGAGAGAGTGTGTTTTCTTTTAGTGACCTCCCTGCTGCATGCTGCTGATAGTTTCTAATTATATCACCTTCTTGTTGTTGAAGCTTTAATAACCTTTAAATGAGGGACTTTTCACTCAGCAAAGAGTTTCACTTTGTTCACTGAGCAGTCTTCTTCTATGCTCTTTACACACTGATAGATGTGTGAGCAGGGCATTCCTGCAAAAGAACATTCAATGCTCAGTGAGCTACCCCTGCATAAATAAAGGCTAAAGCTTAATAAAGTTTAATTATTAAGTTTGGAAACTCAACTTGTTTGAGGTAATCATTTTCCACAAATTTTTTGAGTAGATTGAACTAATTTGGGTTTACAGTGCAGGAATTTACATTCACTTGACCTAATGCAGTAGGTTTTGTCTCATGGATAATGAGAAATAATTCATTGTCTTAACTAAGATAATCAAGTCAAATAAACTATTGTTCATGAGTTGAATCAACTTTGACAACTTGAAATAACACATTGACACAATGCAAAGGTATTAGTTTAACTAACTTATTCAACTTAAGTTTTTCAATTGAAACAAAGAGATTTTTATGTTGAGTGAACTCACATTTTCAAGGCAGCAAGGGAACTTATGTTTTTAAGTTGAACCACCCTGAAATGCTTTACAGTGCATGTTCTCCCCGTGCCTGTGTGGGTTTCCTCCACCATTTTAAAAACATGTTCAGGCTTTATTCTCCTGTCAGTGCCCCTGACCACTGGCCTTACAGACTGGAGTTGGTCCCCAGGCACTGCACAGTGGCTGTCCACTGCTCCTGATTCTCAGGATGGGTTAAATGCACTGTACTTTGTGCAAATGACAATAAAGAACACATTTACCTTTACTCAGAGTTAATGACAGGGAAACACCCCAAACAGGTGGCTTCTCACTGTGAAAAGCATGTTTCTTCTGTTTTCCATGTTCCTGTCTTGTCTCTAAGAGCATATATCGCTCAAGCTGAGAAGATACATGTGTAACATTTGGACTGTGAGATGATGCAGGTCTCTTTGAATCCAACAGTAGATTGTTACCTCCATAAAGGTGGTTTTCACCTATGTTTGCTGGTTGGCTTGTTGGGGCTTGTTTTGACCAGATTTTGATGAGATGTAGTGGAAGGATGGGACATGCTCCAGGGAAGAATCCATTGCAGTTGCAGATCCAGGGGAAAACCTATTGTAAGATATGGATTTTCAATATTTTTGATAGAATATCAATATCTGTGAAATAAGATATATTTCTTATATATATATATATATATATATATATATATAAGAAAAAAACATATTGATATATACAGGGTGTCCCAAAAAATGTATACACACTCTGAATGATTATAAATACAATGTTTATTAAGATATATCTAGGTTTTATAATCCAAGTTAAAAGTGTAGAATCTTTTGCTTCGTCTTGCTTCTGCCATTACTTCAAATTAGTTGCACCTGTAAAAAAAGAAAGTTTGAGTATCATTCAAAGTGTGTATACATTTTTTTTGGGACACCCTATATATATATATATATACATGGTCATACCACTTTGTTTCAGAGTTNACATTTTTTTTGGGACACCCTATATATATATATATATACATGGTCATACCACTTTGTTTCAGAGTTAGCGGCTGTCTCCCACCTGGTGTAGTTATGCTCCAGTGGGCTGGCTCAGTCGGGGGGTGGTGAGAGCATAGTTGCCAGCCTGGTGCTGATAGAGTCATACTGCTGCTGGTCTGTCTACATTTTTGGGAGGGAAGCACAGACAGACAGGCAAAGGCGACCTACTGCACTGCAAGGTGCTGTGGAGTGGTGAGATGCAGGAATATTTGTGTGTAAGTGTTTGTGTGTGCGTAGCCAAATTGATGAGCAGATTGTGAGTGGGTTTGTGTGAAGTCTCAGCACCGAGGGGGCGAGAAAGAGAGGGGAAAACAGAGATGACAGCCAGACAAAAACCAAGGCCAGAATCCGGTGAATGACGTAAAAGACATCAAAACTGCTGCAATAATTTTATTCTGACATGACATGATATTTTGCTACTTAATAGAAGACACATTTATTTTTAACATGTTTATGATACAGAGGCATTGATTTACCATGAAAGTTACACACTAGCACCATATACCAAATGCATAATACAGTCCTGCTTCTGATTTATTACAACATGTCAGGAACATTAGCAGACATTCTGTGCTGTCTGGAGCTTGTTTTGAACTTGACACTGATGGAAAAAAAAAAACAAAACATCATTAAATACAAAGCCTAGCTTTCTATAATATCAAGTCACTGACTGTGTTTACATGGACTGTTTTTTTTCCCTTTTGAGTGTAGTTAGTGCGATGGATGATTCCCACTAGCATAATGATTGGACAAGGTGTCCTGGTTACATTTTTAACACGCACACTTCACCATGAGTGAACTTTTAAAAACCATGATGTGATGTTATTGATGTATATGGTGTTATTAGTTTACTCATGTGCATTTGTTCTGAAGGTTGATCATAATATGTAATTCTGCTGGAGTTATTGAAGGTAAGCTTTCTGTTTATCATCCTGAAACTAATAATAGGGTGGTTCCCCTGAGAAAGATTCCACACTTGGAAATGTGGTAGAAAATGCTCGTAAATGACATGGAAGAGGTAAGTCTTCTAAGGAGAACATTGCTGTGTTCCTCCATACAATACAATGTTGTGTATTTTCCTAATGTATTGATTTGTTCCCATTTTATGACATTAATAACATGATAAAACATGGATAAACAAATGGACATGGATCATTAGCATTCAACTCTCACATATTACTCTAACTCTGTAATGCTACATTTACATTGTCATGTAAAGCGACCTGATTCAGATCTTTTGCTCACATGCGGGCACATATTGGATATGCATTGTGAAGATATAAATGGTAAAAAGCACATGAAACTGAATATTTTCAGATCCATTTTTAGCCCAGGAATATGTGGAAATAAATCAGATACATATTGGATATCTGCCAATGTGAGCAATCTAAATACACAGACCGGAATGTCCTTGCCATTCCGACTCCTACGTACTGTTCTACTTTATCCACATATGAATGATGTAAGCGACCAATGTGATGACCACTCTGTCAACAGAAATAGAGGACATACTATATATTAGACATACTGATGTGGTGCTTATATGTTAGTGTGTGATTACAGGCTCCCATTGTAGTCACCACAGTCCAACTCCCACCTGCTTCTCCTTTGTGATCATATGATGGGAGAGTTTTGGGATAAACACTCACTCAACATATCGAATGTTTCTCTCCACATTTGTCAATTGCTAACCCACTGATCATATAGATAAATATTTCTCTTATATTCATACATTGCAGCATTGTTTTACATCTGTCAAAGAGAAAATGTAAATACACTATAGGCCAAAGATCAGAATTGGGCATCAAGACCTGTAGTGTATATGTAGCCTAAAAGTGAAATGGAAATTGAGGTTCAACTCCTGCCACCCCAGCAGTGAGCTGACAGAACCATTTTAGTGACAATATGCTATGTGCTGTGGACTGATCTGCCAACTGCCAGCCTCCCACCCAGAACACCAATCAGAGAGGAGAACCAGGCTCATTATTCAGGACAATTAACCAATGGGCTGGGTGTCTTCTGTCATTACTCATGGCTCATTTGGTCCCAGTCAGATGAAGGTGCCATGTCCACTCAGGCTGCATGTCACTCGGGGGGAAGGGGGGCTGCATTCCACAAAGAAAGAGAGATACAAGCAGACAAGAGAGAGAGAGAGAGAGAGAGAGAGAGAGACAAGCAGACACACCAGTTCATTCCCACGTGCATGCTTGTGTTTATCTGCACCTGCTTCATAATGGTAGCCAACACAGGTGCAAACACACACAGAGGGCAGATGTTATTTTATTATCTTGTTTTATTTTTCTTTTTTCTGATTTTTCTTTTCCTAATTGTACTATAAAGTTAGTTACATGCATGTTCTGGAGAATTTGCTTCACATAAATCCCTAAATGAGACTAAACTATAGTTGTACAAAGTGGAAAGAAAAGTTGAGATAAAGTGACCATTCAGGAAGAGATAATAAAGAAAAAAGATAGTAACGCAATAATGGCAATAGGCAAGGAAATTCATCAAGCATAAAGGTATGTGGCAATGCAGCAGCATGGCAGCCTGTGCTGATGCAATGCTTTCAGCATCCATCTCAACCATGTGTGTGGACATGCACACATTCACACAACCATACACACGTACAGAAAGATGAAACTGTATGCATGACTAATCCATTTAACACTCTCCCCCAGCAGCCTGGCATGAGAGCATCGTCCAGTAACCCACAAATTTGGATGCTCTGCTTGGTTGTGCTCACACGCATGCACATGTGCGCACACATATAAACACACGGTGTAACCCTGGCCATCTACATTGAAAATAGCCTCCAGATTGGCCTCCATGGTGGTTTATGTGCATGACTTTGTCCATCCATTTTGAGGGTGTGATGTGGGCAAATAAGAAGTGTGATTATTCCCATGGACAACTGCCTGTGTCTGAAATGAATCATCAACCACAGATGCTGTGACAAAAGTTTTGAAACTTTTTTTTTTATTCTGTTTTAAGAGCTGACACTTCATTCTTTTGCTTCCAGTTGCTTGTAGATAAATTTATATTACTTGAAAGTTATAATGCAATACACTTATAATGGAAGAAAATTTCAGTCCTACTTAAAAGAAACAGATCCTTATTCTGGGACCGTTAGGTTTGTTATAGAGGCTGACGATCAAAAAACTTTTCTGTAAAGAGTGATTGGTACAGATTTCTTTAAGTCCTGTATATGAGAGTAATATTACATAATTTCTCCAGGTGCAAAGTTCCAGACAGCAGGGTCTGCTCTGTAGGATTTATAAGGAGGTGACAATATTAAATGACTCCGGTTTCCATTAGGCATGTTGCACCAAATTGTTTATCGACGCATATCTCAGAGCTGACACTCTCTGATTAATAATGTTATTAAGGAAGGAGGAGCAGAGAGAGAAAAAAGATGACAGGCCATTCTGTGACTGCCTAGAAACATTGACCATTACTCTGTGTGCATGTGTGTGTGTGCATGTGTGTGTATTTGTGTTTTAAACAAGTGCACCCTGACACCTGCATTGGTGTACAAATTTTACATTTAATATGCACATGACCATGCATTTGCATTCATTATCTCTTTAATACATGCATTGTATCTGGTATGTTTGAGTATGTCTCTTGGTGTCTATAACCCGTGTGTAAGTGAGGAAGTACAGGCAGTCATTTAAACAATATGAAGTGAAGTGCTTTGGTGGTTTTCTGCTGGTATGAGATAGTTTCAGGTAATTTCAGCTAAAAATAAATTCTACTCAATTATTCTAACACACATATTTTGAAGAAGTATACCAATCCTATGATGCCTTTTTCTCCAATTTGAAGTGGTGTCATTCAGGATAACAGTGGCCCCTTCCACTTTGCATGTGTTCAGCTGGTGTTTTGAACAGCATGGTAATAACATCAGCAACAAGCGGAGCATTTTGAAATGTCAAGATATGATCTAAATTGAGCTTTCATGCTCTGTTCTGTAACAAAACCTGCAGTGGCTTTTTTCCTCTTCCAGCATGACAGGGAAAGCTCAATAATGTCTCAGAATCATGTGATAGCAACAATAAGCAGATCTGTGGACGAAAACCTTTGGTAGGAAAGATTTCATATCATTGCAGAGTCCCCATCATTGCAAAGAAAAGTTTTGGGATTTTTTTTTTTTTCTTTTTTTTAACCATAGTGCATAATGGAACCCCCACTGATCTACTGACTTTTTATCCTAAAGCTTTCTGTCAGATTTAAAGCCCTGATGATTGGCTATAAGCCGAGGAAGACAGCGATACTGTCGGTCTGGGTGAGCCACGGCAGGCTGCACGTCATCTGACACCTGTCTCATTCACATCTGCTGTAGGACCCATGGGCCACTGATTTGTGTGAATGCTTGGGCTCACATGACGTGTGTGTGTAAATGAGAGAGAGAGAGAGAGAGAGAGAGAGAGAGAGAGAGAGAGATGTGGCCTTGCCTCACTACACCGTCGACGGATCAGTCAGGGGGAGGAGAAAAATGAACTAATCAGCCTCTCGAGTGGTGGAATCTCACCCAATTTATTTCCAAGCTAACAGGCGTTGGTTAATGAGCTGAAGCAAAGCATCCTCTCTCCTCCGTCTCCCTCCTCTCCTCCTGCGCTGAATCTGTGGACTGAACCAAATGCATGTGCACGTGCACTCATCTTTATGAGTCCAACTACATGTTTACATTCCAGTTCAAACAAGAACTAATACACGTTTGTAATACACTTCACACACAAACACACACACACACACACACACTCACATCTCTGCACACTCTTAGTTTGGTTTGACTGAAATCATGAAGGCGGGTGAAGGGCTTGGTATTTGGTAGAATTGTCAGGCTTACAAAATGTCACATAAAAAGATTGTCTCCTAATGTGATGTCTCTGGGACTCAAGTTAAATACATTTTTAACCCTTGTTCATTGTATTAACGTTGATCTTATATCAGTTTGAACTTTGAGACCATTATGAATCAAATGGGAATGAGCACATGAACCACAGCTTAAGATCAGCATCCTCTCTGTTAAGGTAAATGACATGATTCTTTGCTAGTTTTCAAATGTAAACTCCTTGTTATTGTACAAGAATTCAAATGTAAGGAAAAATGTTCTCATAGTTTACGTTGTCGTTTTGAAAGGTTTGATAGCTTTTGCAAGAAATGTTTCTATAGTTCAAGTTTTGATAGAAAAAAGTGCTTTTCCAAGACACTGTGTATTTAACATATTTGTTAGAAAAACATTTTACTGGCAATGTGCTTCACATCCTTGGGCTGATTTGTTGGTTTATTGTTGTTATTCTGCAAATTGCTGACCAAATTTAAACATGATAGAGATGCCTAAAATGTTTTGTGTAGGCATATTTTGTTGTCAGTATCTTTCTACATGGCCTACTTTGTATCATTATTCAAAAATGATAGAGGGAGAAGTAGAGGAAGCAGAGATATCTACAGTATATGTCCACTGATAGTAACCCTCAGTAATCCATCATACACTGCACCCACGGGACATGTTATACTTTACATAATGAGAGCAACTCATGTTTTCTAAATAGCAATAACTGCTAGCTCTTCATCATAACAAGCAGAGTGAAGTTACTTTGATACTGGAATTTACTGGAATATTTAAATGCCCATACCAGTGATTTTATATGTTTAAGACCAATAAATACTATCTGCATACATGTTACAATACTGTCAACTGTTTTCCAAAACATACTACTGGAACGGTAAATATTAGAATTTTTTTCCCCCATCCTGACTGCCACTGGTTTCACTTCATTCAAGTACACTAATAAAATAAACTTGTAGAGACTTGAAGAGACTTGAGAGAAGTTATCCATCACAGCAAAACACAACATCTATGAATTTTTTTTTGTCAAAGTTACTTAATTTTACTTAATTTTAGTGATCTAACAGAGAAAAAAATGCACGCCAGGGAATACAGTCCCAGGAGAAGACAGCTTTTACCAAGGAATTAAAACAATCATGTCTTCTACAGTTAGACATACATTTTATCAGGAGAAACATTGAATTTTAAGGTGTGTGTATCACCTGAACATTGGATTTTGAAAGATTAGAACAGGAAAACTGAAATACAGTTCTATGTTTTGGAAAAAGATTGGCAGTAATATAACATGTACGCGAGTAATATGTTTTGGGCTTAAACATACAAAATCACCAGTATCGTCCTTTAAATTAAGAGAATATTTTTCTACAGTATAAAATCAATTACCTTGTTTGCTATTTGAAATGGGGATTGTATCTTCTCAAAGAGACATTTTATACAATTTCCATATTCTTATAATTTGCACATTAAAGCATTTGAAATCTTTGAAATGCTTAAAATGCAAAAAGCACAATGATCCAGTGATCCATTCTCCCTTTCTGCAGTGCCACTGTGCACGATGAGTGAAAATAGGCTGTTTTGTCTTTAATGCCCCCCCCCCAAANAAAAAAAAAAAAAAAAAAATCCTGTTCTGTTCTGATTGGTCAGACTTAACCTGGCAGCATCAACCAAACTGCAAAACAGGGATAGCGGCCAACGACTTGCTCACTAGCTTCGCACTTCATGGGTGTGTCATTAGGTGGGTGAATTCAGATGTGTTACATGTTGATGTCAACATGTTACAAAAGAAAAAGACAAATAAAAATGAGGTTTTCAGGGCAATTCAGGGCCTATGAGTTTGGCTTACTGGATACATTCTTGCAGACATGCAAGTTTTGTAACTTTGACAATCTTTAGCACACATTCTTCCAAATAACAAAAAGCATAATGTCCCCTTTAAATGCTGATAAAAGTGTGCCTAATTTAAATTTCCTCTTCCAGTAATTAATTTGCTTTACTTTTTGTGTTACAAATAATTTACATTTATCCAGTATTGCATTAACTTCACAGCTGTCACATACATGTATTTTCCAGTCATAGCTTAATGGAATAAGTTCATGCTGCACACTAGGGATTGTCCAAAGGCTTTCGAAACTTAGGGAAATGCTAAATGAGGTAGAAGTAAAATTTCAAAATAGGCTTACGGATATGATGCACCAAAATGTAAATTATATCAGCATATGCACACACTGATGATAGATCATTTAAAGGGGAAACCGTTAACACATTCACCATCCCTTTGATGAAATTTTGCTGGCTGTTATTGCACAGTAGCATCCAGTTAAGCTCAGCAGCTATAAAATGCCACACATAGATATCATCCAAAAATGTTACTTTGTAATCAATAACTATAATACTTAAGGGCTCAGTCCACCTTTAAGGTGCCAATACTATTGAACATATTGGTGAAAAAGAATTGCTTCAAAAGTCATATAGTTGAATGGTGAACAGCTCCAGTGACCTTTTGAGAAAATGCCAGTGAAACCTTCCAGCAAAATCTCACATTCCTGCAGCATTGCTGACATTATGGAGAGGCTTTGTGAAATCTGCGGCAGTGAAACAAGGTTTCTGCTGTGGCTGCTGGCTGAGCAAAAGCCATGGAAGTATTTTAACACCTACTACCACCCTTCACTCTCCATACATTGTTGAAGAGTAAAAGAAAAAAGATAATGGGAATTAGAGTGAGAAACATACAGGAGAGCTGCAGAGAGATAAAGAGAGTGCTACATTCCTTGACATATGATCATATTTTAGTGGGATTTTCAAAAAGTTTTCTCTTGGCATCCAATCCCCAACCACCTGTCCACACTTTTAAATAATTTTTACAATATTATTTAAAGTGTTCTTATATAACAGTGAATGTAAAAATGGTGAAGTAAAAAAAATCCCTACAGTTTTATTAAGCTTGTCACTTAGGAATCAGTTCACTTTTCACACAAAGATCACAAACTGTCTTGAGCATCTCGAGCCCTTATTTAATTAAAATGTGATAATAGCAAAGTTTTACACTAAAGAGGCTGAATGGTAGATTCACAGTGCTGCACTCAATATAATGACAAATGAAAATTGCACTCATAATCATAAAAAGTGTTCCATTACTTGACAAGACCAGGTCTTTATACAAAGCTTTAAAATGATAAATGTACCATTTTGATTAAAACTGGCAGAATTTTACAGTTGGAAATGATTAGAATAAATTGTCAATATTAGGATTTGTGACAGTGTTCATAAGACATTAGCCTCATGACCAAAAGCTGTGCACAAGCATATGCAGCAGGTTTTGTGAGTGCACAGAAATTGACATGTCAACACTGATAAATTATTTCTTGACATCAAGACCTCTAGGGGAATGCTCAGAATGATGTTACATGGGCAAATTATACTAAATCAACATTAATTTGGTGCTTTCAAGGTCAGTTGATATGCAAGATGGGTCAGGTGAACAGGTAAAGAAATGTTAGTGCTCAATTTTCACCTGTTCACTCCAGGATAGCTTTTTTTTTCTCCTTCTTCTTTTACTGGTAGCACCAAAAATCTTTTCACAGTGTGTTTTTATGGCATTTAGAGGCCTATAGAAGCATTTTCCCATTGCCTGGTTTGGTTTTAGGGAGTAGAGTAGAGTAGAATAGAGTAGAGTAGAGTGTTTGTTGGCATCTTGCTAGAATGACCTGCTGAAAGCTTTGTGGGCGTGACATCAACGAATGTGATGGACAGTTGATTGGTAAGGTTGGTAACCACGTCCGTGTCCGCTGGAGGCAGAGCCTCGTGGACCATTGCGGACTCGCAGAAAGTATAAACAAGGCTTGTGGGATTAATGCATACAAAAAGGGAACGGACTTGATTGACTGAGAGCAACCCATTCCCCGTTAAAAATAGTTAGATATTCTTTTTGTTTTTTTTAAATCTCGATTTTGCGATTCAGCCATTTTACACATCATGCCAAAACATAAACTCAAATTAATTGATTTATCACCCAGCCCTGAGAACATACAACAATATGCTAACTGTCACCATGTTAATCTGAAGACATGTTCAGTAAGGTTGATGTTGTAGAACCTTTTCACAGCATCCATTCAGTCCATTCAAAAAGCTGTAGCTTCATGTTAACCATGTGCACAGTCTCCCTCTGGTTGTAGCTCAGCTAATTAATCAATAGATCATCTTGTAGTTGATTCAGATCATGTTCAGATAGTGTCACTCCACAGTTCATTTGGAACCGAACTGAGACTACCTCTTCTAGGTAGGTAGATTGTTTTGATGTGTACCTGAGTGCCATTGCTATGCTCAAATATACTCAAACAAACCCACTTTAGAAGGGAAATGCTCTGGGGTATGAACCTAATGTTCCAAACGAACTAGGTGTGAAAACACACCTAAGTGTATCTCTCCATTTAATCTGAACTCATTGGTGTTAAACAGATAGCTGGCCTGAGTTGATCAGCTCCTTTCTGTGTGTTGATGCATAGTCATGACAGATAAGGCCAAGAGTTCTGCTAAAGGCACCAACACCAGCCATTCCCAGGCAAAGGGTGCCTGCTTGTCGTGTTCCCATGATAACCGTCTCCTTACTGCTGAGGACGCCAGGCACAGAGAGAGAGAGAGAGAGAGAGAGAGAGAGAGAGAGAATAGCTCAATAACCTATTTGAGTTTCATGAAGAAATCAATAGAGTTACAACATCTTTATGCATATATGTTGTTTGACACAGTACACATCCACTAGCCGATGGGGAATATGCCAAAGGAAATCTAACACATTACACACACACACACACACCACTGTCTAATACACTCAAGACAACAGCTAGAAAACAGTGTCGATTAAAATCTGTCACTTTATTCTAAGATGTGTTCATTTTATATTAACTCATTTGACTTTTCTGCTCTGGCTCTTAATACACAGAGACAAAAGGAGCTTCTTCTCTTAGAGTGGAAGAAATGGCTGCAATTAAAAGGCGAGTGACTTTAACAAATTCCAAGGGTACAGCGTAGCGTTGGAATTAAGTCCTCCAGAGTGTTGCAGCATTACAGCTCTGAGCAACTAAATGAGGACACACCCAGCCATAGTGTGACCAGATTAAAAGAAGAGAAATCAGCCCCTCACTGCTCCCAAACGGCCACCATCGCTGCAGGCTGTCCATCAGTCCACACGGTGCGGCTTGAATCACCCTCCAATCATCATGAAAGTGACATAAACTTCCCAGCTGGCTATTTAACAATAGATATATAACAGTATTTACACCAAGTGGTTCATAAAAATTATAAAATATGCCTTATAGCTTTTTTTTTTTTTAATAGCAAATTGTGTGTGTGTTTTGGGTATACTTTGTGGAATGATAAATTGTATTATAGTAAGAAAATAATTTTTCACTCATCAGATTTGACAACAAATGTGTTTTGAGTAGTATATTGTAATACCCATCACAAATACTGACAAAAAAAATAGGCAAAAACAAAAACTTTTTTTTTTTAAAGAACAGACTAGGTAAAACAAGACATACTGTAATGTTTTTGAGGGGTTGATGATGCTGAACTTTATGATTAACATGTTAAAGGTTAGTATGTTGAACGTGTGAGAACAAAAGAAAAAATAAAAACACTCAATATAAAGTTCAAATTTAACTAATATTAGGGCTGTAACTTATGCTTATTTTCATTATTGAGACATGTTTGATTAATTTATTATACCTACAGTTTGAATTCTTACAGAATGGTAAGAATTTTCACTCTATATCTCAAAACAGACCCCTAAATGAAAATAAGAACATGGAAATCTTTATATATCCCAAAAAGTGTTCAATGAAAATAAAAAAAAAAAGCAGGAAATCCTAATAGAAAAGAGATGCTGGAATTAGACTGTTTGGCACTTTTACTTAATAAATGATAAAAATGATTCAGCAATTACTTAAATTAAATACTATATGTATATATTTACATGTGCTGATATACATATTTTAAATATGTTGGTTGTGTATGCTCATTATTTATTAATCTATTATTATTATTATTATTATTATTATTATTATCCATTATTACACTATAATCCCTCCATCTTAAACCGATTAGAGCAGTCATATTGTATCAGACAAGCACAGCCTATCGCATCAGCAGGATCAAGTCCGGCTCTTTCAATTTGTCTCCCACTTCCAGACCTCCTATAGAAAAACGACGCAAGGCTCCGTGGGGCGAAATGAGGAAAACCTTTTCATTATCCCTGGTGTCTGCGGTGTGGAAGAAATCAATAGAGGTGTCCATGTTGGATCCATCTATATTCTACTGTGTGAACCTAACACCCTCACATGGGGAAAGGATGAGGAGTGGGTGGTTTGAGGAGAAGAGGTTAGGGAGTTTTCGAAAAAGGAGGTGCAGTGGAAGAGGAAGTTAGGGAGGGAGGCGGAGAGAAAGAGGTCAAAGAGTTATTTATATACACATAGTTTTCTGGTGCGCTCACACAGGTTGGAATAACTTAGTCAGGTTAGAGTGACTTTGGAGAAGTTGAGGCAGATTTAGATGTTGGAGGGATACAGTGGCTGCACAAATATCACTTCTGAACTGCACTGAACTGCAGAGGAAAACAAACCTGCACTCATCTTCCAAGTCTAAGAGATATAAATGGAGACACAATCATTTCTGATTTTCCGAGAAACAAATCAAGGAGGCACACAGGGCTGTTTGAGACGCCACTTGAATAACAGACATTTCAACTGTGGAAGTCATGCTAACGAGGCACTCATTCAACCTCTGTGAAAATACACACACACACACACACACACACACACACACACACACAATGTAACAACCATATCACCTGTCACCAGGAGCCTCATTAAGCTGACAGGCTCTGGCCTCTCAGGGCAGACCAAGACATCAGCATCCTCTCCCTCCTGTCATGACATGATGGATCTTTCTACCACTGGCTGCCAACCTGCCATTCACGTCCTTCTTCCTGTGGGCACCCATCAGGAAACACTCACTAAGCATCATGCTGATCAGCTTATTTGTATATATCCACATTACTATTCACATCCAAATCCAGTTGCATTTGGAAAGGATGCTGATGATTGGCTCTCGTAAAGTCTTCCCTCTCTCTTGCCATCTGCCTGTAGATGGATGGATGGAAGTGTAAGTGATAACATTTCGTGGGCGGTTTTTACTATACTGTACTGTAAGCTTTAGCAAGCCTTAGACTCTACGACTTTAAACTGCTGACAGGACATGCAGTAAATGCTTGATGTTAACTGAGGACAAAATAGTGGTATGCTTGATAGAAAAAGAGCACATGATGCTTAAACTCAGCTGATGTTTCCTTTGGAAATACTGTATCTTCTTTATCAACGTTTTTGTGATATTCATTCATTTAGAGAGGTTTAAAAGTACTCACAGATTGCAAAAAAACAAAAAACAAAAAATCAATTCAGATGGGCTTTCTTTTTATAACAGATTTGTTGCATCTTTTTCTAATATTTATATCATCATAAGCATTGTAAGTGTTAGTGGTTTTGCATGTTTGAGCAAAACCCTTGTATATGTTACATTAATTATAACTATTTCCCAAAACATAATACACTGCAGTAAACAGAATAGTTTTTCCTACCTTCCAGACTGCCATTCGTTTCAGATCATTCCAGTTACACTATCAAAATCAAATTGTAGAGACTTGAAACATGCTTGGGATAAGTAATCCATCACATTGAACATGCCATGTCATGGCATGACGTGACATTTATTAAAAGTTTTTTTGGCAAAGTTACTTTATTGAACCAATCCAACATGGAGTTGCATAAAACATGGAGTTTTACACAAGAAAATGTATGCCTCCACCAGGGAATATAGTCCCAGGAGTAGATGGCTTTTACCAAGAAATTAAAAACAACCGTTCCTTCTACAAGATTTGGGAATTTGGCAAAATAACAGGAAACCTAAACTATGGTTTTATGTTTTGGAAAGTGGTTGTCAGTAATATATGTATATAGTATTTATTGGACATAAACGTGCAAAATCACTGGTACGGTTCTTCAAATCATGAGAGGACTGAGAGCTTCAGTGTGGACAGGGAAAACATACAACAGCTCAGCAGTAATGACAGCTTTGACGTTAATTAATTCCCACTGGAGTTTTTGAGATCTAGGGTCTGTGAGGCAAACCAATAAGGTGTCAGCAATACCAGTGATCAAGTTTGATTGGACAGCTGTCAGCAAGCGTGACAAGCAGAGCAGCAGATGGACATTCTGCATTGTCGTTAGGAAATTAAAAGCAAATGGTTCAGTGGTTATAACAAATTATGGTATGCTGCAGAGTATATTTTATATATGAAATTATGGGCAGATTTCAGTGTTTTCATGAAGTACACTGATGAGATTTAACCAAAAGACTTTTATGGAATCTATTTCAGTCCCAAAGGAGATGAAAGTAGAACTAAACAGATTTGTTAGAGAAGCATTTATAAGCTTGTAGACAATTAAGATGTGGATTGCACAAAACTGAATATCAAAAAAATGCTGTACATTCAGTGTCATTTTATACAAATGAACATTGCAATGACATCATCCTCATTTGCACTAAAATGGCAAACATTTAAGCTTGCATCTAATTTTCATGAATATTAAAAAGTAAATTTCCTGCTAATGATGACCAAACATTGGCTGGCAGTACATTCCAAAATTATAACAAAATTAAACTGATAGTGGCAGTTACACAAACAACATGGTGTGTTACGACCATAAAGCATTGCATTTTGGTTTTATTGAATTGTACACAGGTTGTTTAGCCAAAGTTGACAAATGCCATACACCCTGTTTCACTGCCCCAATCACCTACAATTAGTCATCAATGTCATGTGACCCTATATTACAGTTTATTATGGTGGCATTATTGGAATTAAGCTAATTTACTGACAAATTTATGTTCATACTAGGGTATATGTGGCATTATTTTGAGGAACTTGGACATTACACAGAAGGGTTTGAAGGAAGGAGAGGGTCATGAATCAAGAAAGGCACAAACTAAAATTTTCCATCAAAACTGCTCCATTGCTCCTGTGTGACCTTATACTCCACACATCCATATTGCATTGCAGTCAAAGGGGGATGTCAAATTTTCCAGGTGAAAATTCTGACTTGCAACCTCCAAACATTCCAGCACCCACAGCACCAAATGTAAGCAAAAAACATGGCTGAACACTAATAAATGCTAAATAAATACAGTTAGTAGTACTAAATTAGTGAAAAGTGATTGCAGGACTGTTCGGTTGGATTGTATTACAGTGAGTAGGTGTGTCTATTTTTCTGCTCAGTGAGTGCATATGGGTTACTTGTCATAGTGGGTATTAAACATTTGTGCAGATAATTTTTCTTTTTTTAAAAAAATTAGTTACACTTACCTATAAATGCTGCACAACTGCAGTGCGACATATATATAGTGTATCTATACACTATAGACAACTAACATTGGCGACGTATTTTGTCTTCCATACATAGCCGGTTTTATTTATTTATAGTCCTTTTAATTTCAATGTCATGCAGGAAAATTTACTTTATTTGACTGTTAGATGATTATTTACCATTCACAAAGTTCGCCTCTACGGGTACTTCCATGTTCAGAGCTGCCACTCCTCAATAAATTTGAGGTAGATGGATTTGACCTGACTTCAAGTGCTGTTCCAGCACACTTCTTCAAGTAGGCAGTTGGAAATTTCAAGTTCCAAGTTGTCTGGAACACAGCATTAGATCAGTCTCATTAAACCTACTTGTGACTTCTGATTAGGATTATTAAAGTGCTGTGAGATGACAGCCTGCTTTTAAAAGCAGGCTGAGTAGACCAATCCACACCTCGAATAATTGCAATTACCAATCACATCAGTGTGGAAGTTTGGTCTGTGTAATCACTTTTGTAATGGAAAGAAAATCACACACACACTACCCACTTCCTTGAAGCTTGTCAGTTAATACTGAAATGTTGCTGGACCTGAATGCATTCATCCAACATGAAAACATTAACCTGAGTGGAAAGAGAGACACCTGCTGCAAGTAGAGAACCACTCCTGCTTCTATCTGCAGCAGCATAATAGCCTTTGCTCACTATTTTTTAAGGCATCAGGAAATAATTGTGGTGCAATGAGAGACACTGTGAGTTTGGGAGTGCATACACTGTGTGTGTGTGTGTGTGTGTGTGTGTGTGTGTGTGTGTGTGTGTGTGTGTGTCCACCATTGCGCTCTATAAACAGGGCAAAAATAAAACTGCAATATGCAGTGAGCATATGCAGTGAGCAACAAACTTCCTTTGTAGAATTGGATAAGTCTGACAATATTAGATGGTCTGCATCTGCATTGCTGAAAATATGGAGGCTTCTGCCAGCCAGTCAGATTCACTTTGTCACAACTGATGGCAGTGATCTACGGCACATATGCACAAATAGTTTTAAGACAGCATGCTATGTTGATATTGGAAATATTTTGCAGCTCACCTTCCTCAGGCTGCAGCAGGAGAAGCTGATAAATGATCAGTGTAAAGATTAGACTGGACATCTTTGCATCTTTGGTTCAATCATGCAGCTGAGGTGACTGCAAACCTCAGGTCATGGCATTATCCAACATCAACAGACTACCCTTTGAGTCATTGTATGAATTATTGAATCATTTTCTTTAACCACTTCTTCTAAAGCACATCCAGAAATCCCTCAAAGTGGGAGCACAGAGGCAGTGTCAGCTTTGGTGATAACATTTGTAGACACTTGACATCTCCTTTCCCACATCCCTCCATTCAACTTTCCTTTGTGCCTTTTCTGTGTTTATATCATCAGAGACTAGCAGGCCCTGAGACTAACAGTGCCCTGTTTGAGATGTGTGTGTATGTGTCTGGCTGCATTGTCTGACAGCACACAGCCACTGTAACACACGGAGGCCAGCTTGTACCAATTTAATGGTTGCCGCTCTTGTATGCTAATTCCAGTAGTGACCCAGTGACCTGGGCACTACAGAGTGGGATGTGGTTAATAGCTTGGTTGACATTGGTAATGAGGTCATCAATTTGAGAGAAACTTGCTCTCATTTGTCCCTGTTATGATGTTGTGATTTCAAAAAGGCTTCTAGGGAAGCAAAGCTGGGAGAGAATGTGGAATTATCCTTTAAGAGAGGAATCTAGAAGCTGATGTTCCATTAGGTGTTATTTTGTTGTTACCTCCACCAAGGAGCTTATGTCAGGTCAGGTCAGAAGCATGCGCTGGGCTGCGCATTGCCGCATCCACCATGCAACGGAAACTCCCTGGATCCCGGTTGGCAACCATCCTGGCAGACCCGCGGCCCATCCCTATCTTGCGGAGGTACCTATCCATTTGCCGCAGCCAGGTGTTACGTGGGCATCCCCTTGGCCTGGTCCAGTCACTAGGGTCCTCAGCAATGAGGCACCTGCACGCTGGATCATACTCAGGAAAACATACCACATGGCCATAGTGTCACAACTGTTGCTCCCTCACAATGCTGGTAACTGGTCTCTTGGAACAACCGCTCGTTCAACACAAAATCAAACCAGCAGTACCCAAAAATTCTCTGGAGAGACCGAGTACCAAAGACATCTAGTCATCATCTCAAGTCACTGGTTAGCATCCAGGTCTCACAACCATAGAGTGAGACCGGGAGCACCAGGACTCTAAAGACTTGGATCTTCGTCTTCTTACAGAGATATTGGCAGCACCCCCTACACCCCTGTCCAATGACCCCATGACCCTGTAGGTCCACCCCAGATGTCTCTAACCTCATAGGATGAGCATCCCAGAGACATGAATGTCACTGCCAAGGTAGGTGAATCTCTCAACAAGTTTGACACTCTCCCCGTGTACAGACACACTGTTGATAGCTGAGTCCAAGAAGTCATTGAAAGCCTGGATCTTAGTCTTGATCCAGGACACCCGCAAACCCAGGCACTCTGACTCCTCACTCAGCTTCTCAAGAGCTCCTAGCAGAACATTCATCGACTCTGCAAAGATCACAGCATCATCAGCAAAGTCAAGGTCGGTAAACCTTTCCTCACTGATAAATGCACCCAAGTCACTGGAGGCCACAATCCTTCCCAACACCCAGTCCATAAAAGCATTGAACAGGGAAGGAGCCAGAACACATCCCCGATGAACCCCAGTGTTTGTTCACTGGAAGAAGTCAGAGAGTCTGCCCCCACTCTGCACAGCACACATGGTAGCAGAGTACAGGTCAGCCATGACATCCAGCAACTTACTGGGGATCCCGCATAATCTCAGGACATCCCAGAGACCATCCTGATCGAATGCTTTGAGTAAATCGACATAGGCTGCCAAAAAACCTTGCCGAAATCCACGCTTGCGCTTGATGAGTACCAGAAGAGCTAGGATGCAGTCGATGGTTGACTTCTTTGGAGTAAAAGTAGACTGCTCAGGATGCTGAGTAGTGAGCAGATGACCCTGGATCCTGGATCAGAATGACCCTTGCAAGGACCTTGCCCAGCACAGAGAGCAGTGTAATACCCCTGTAATTGTTGCANTCAGAATGACCCTTGCAAGGACCTTGCCCAGCACAGAGAGCAGTGTAATACCCCTGTAATTGTTGCAATCCTGGTGATCACCCCTGCCCTTCCAGAGCTCACATGATCACTGGCATTTGTCTCTCTGTCTGTTTTTTTGGTAGCAGAATATCTTGAAAAGTTGATTTGGATGAAATAGTTGGGCAGATAAATAATGCCGAGAGAAAGAAGTGATTACATTTTGGAGGTGATCTGGATCATATTCTGGATTCAGGATCCAGAAGAAGTTTTTCACATTTTGTTGTGAGGGTAGCGTAGCTTCTTTACTGGGCTATATGCAATGGCAATGTGTGTGTGTGCGCGCGCCCGCTTGTGCACACGTGCCTGAGTGACTGAGCGAGAGAGAGAGATGGAGATGTGTGGCAGCTTGTGAAGCAGGTTGATGTTGCCAGTCGGAGCAGAGTCATGTTAGCATAACAGTTGTAATAGTGTCAGTAACAGTGAATGCACCGTATGAAGTTGAGTTTGTTGTAAAATAAAAGGTTACAGCTCCTCAAATAACAAGCAGAGTCCCAGAGTTTTGTATGCCAGTGGCTGAATGTAGCAACTGGTGTTAACCCTGAAGTAACTTCAGCCCTAAAGCACTAAAGAGATGCTTCCTGACCAGAATCTGGAGGCTGGATCAGGAAAGGTTAACACTGTAAAATTAATGCCAATGGGCTGATGTCAATGAAGTCTGGATGATAAAAATGAAATGATGTCTCATTTTTAATATTTTATTGGAGATTTTGGCCTTTGCAGAGGAATGCACTCTCAGAGTGCCTTCTTTGTTTATGCATTGTTGCCAATAATGAAAGAATCACTCAAATCCTTTACTTAAGTAAAATTAGTAATACATCAACAGAAAAATACTCACTATAAGTAAAAATCCTGCATTTAAATTCAATAATTTCATTGAAAACAAACATTCACAGTAAGGTTGATTCCAGCAATCATACTAATTCTGTATGTGTGTGTGTGAGTGTGTGTATGTGTGTGTAGAATGGTCCCCGTCATAGTGTTAAACAAAGAAGGCTGCTCTGAGAGCGCATCTCCACGAAGGCCTACAAAATCCCCAATAAAAAATGCATTAAAAAATGAGCCACTGTGCAAAATTTTTATTGAAATCGGCCCATGTAGCAATGATTACAAAGTAGCAAAAATTTGTACTTGTGTATAAGACTTAAATATAGTATGGGACATAAATGTACTTGCTTTCCATCCCTGATGTTGTGAGCAGATGTTTCCAGCGCAGACAGAGATTGTTTTAGGATTCGCACAATAAATTACTGAGACAGGACTACAAATGATGATGGCCCATTACTCTGGGGAAAAATAAAACAGTGTCATAACCAGACCAGTACCACTACACAGTAACGATCCACATTGAAATGAAAATGCAGATTATTTGTCAAGGCATATATACATTTTCTGTATTCTGGTCTCCCTTAATGCACAAACACGGAGCATGCAAAATCAAGTACATTAAAGTTTGCCTATGTATTTGTGCAAATATCTATTTGTGCATATACCTGATACCTATGGCCTGCCAATCACTATGTTTTGGGAGCCGCTCAGTATTCCTCTCAGCAGCTGACCAGACGCTGTAAGCATGTGGGTTCCAGGAGGTGGGCAGATGGAGGGAAACCCAGACCAGGGATCTTCTTCTCTCTCTCTCTCTCTCTCTCTCTAAACCGATGCCTCAGAGGCCTATGTATTATTCACATAGAGATGGGATATGCCACACAGTGAGGGATGGCAAGAAGAAAAAGGAGAGAGAGAGAGAGAGAGAGAGAGAGAGAGAGAGAGAGAGAGAGAGAGAAAGAGAGAGAGAGAGAGAGAGAAGGTAGCATGCAGAGAGATGTGAGGGTGACATCACTTGAGAAACAAGAAAGCGTGACAGAGATGAACTGATGGATGGACAGAATATTTCAGGATACAAAAAATAACTTGGCTGCAAAGCAAACTGTTATCATGAGCCATGGATATAGCCATGGTTTGCGCTTGTCCTTGCCAAAAAGGGTGTAAGTGTATGATCAAATATGTTCAATGTAATGGTTCAAACATGGAGTCAAATCAAGTCGTCAAGTTTATTTGTATAGCCCAGTATCACATACTATGTCTCAAAGGGCTTTACAGACCCTCACATTAGTGGTTCCTGACCCAGCCCAAGCTCTCTAAGAAGACAAGGAAAAACTCTCCAAAAACCTTATTGTATAAGAAAAATGGAAGAAACCTTGGGAGAGGCTATTCAAAGAGAGATTCCCTCTCCTCAAATGACCGGGTGATGCAATAGGAACCGCAGGTGTAGAAACAGGAAAATTACAAAGGTCAAAAACAAAGAAACATTACAGAATAAAATGAACAGCAAGTACTGTAATCAATGATCCAGTGTCAAAGTAAATATGGAATCATTGTTATGATTAAAATATGAGTCAATGGACGGAATAGGTGCTAAAATACTTACAAACTTCAAAATTTGCAGCAAAGCCAGCATTCAGCATTAGCACTCAACACCTCTCTGCATTTGATTTCACTAATTAGGACACCTTCAATCAGATGGAAGGAAGTAATCAGTGAAATCACCTGCTGTGTTGTTTGGCTCCAACAAAATCCTGCATCAACATGATTTCAGTGTTACATTGGTGAGACCACTGAGCTACATACTAAATAGTCTTTAGACTGATTCTATTTCATGAAACACACAGACACAGGAATATGAATGCAAACAAGTACATGGAAGCACATTCTTAAATTTTTATCTTTTTATCACACCAGCCCTTTTTGAAGAATCCACTTATTACATGTACCTTTTCAGACATCAATAACGTAGAGTGTATGCAGGTTGTATTTATTGGGCTCAAACATGTAAAATCATGGGGAACGGTCCTGTAAGTAAAATGCAATAGGGGCTCCTTCAAGATGACCAGTCATCTGTCTCATTTGTTCACACTAAATATATTAATGTCTTGAATGAACTCGTTAATGAGTTTATGCTAAAAGCTGCACTTAGAACATTTAAATTCAGACAGTTCTGTCCATGTGCCCTCATCCAGAGACCGCCCACACTAGCTTACCCATTCCTACTGTGTCATCTTTTCATCCTCAGGCTAACAGCAGTGGAGGTCAGCGAGGATTTCATTCTCTCACTCTGTCTTTCACAGACAGAGAGAGAGAGAGAGAGAGAGAGAGAGAGAGAGAGAGATNCTCTGTCTTTCACAGACAGAGAGAGAGAGAGAGAGAGAGAGAGAGAGAGAGAGAGATGCATACACTCTTAAACACAAGCACACATGCATAATACTTGTTTCCCACTTTTTTTTTTTCTCAGTGTCTCTCTTGGACTCTAGGCGCACATTNTGCATAATACTTGTTTCCCACTTTTTTTTTTTCTCAGTGTCTCTCTTGGACTCTAGGCGCACATTCACATCAACACAGCTCTCCATATTGTATGCACATCACCTATCAAATTTGCAGACAAAAACCCTCTTATCACTTGGCTAAATATTCACCCACTTAATTAATCCAGTTAATCAGAAAAGGTACATCCACCTAATCATAACATGCGTTGAATCTGGCAGGATCATCAGTATCCTTCCACCACTGCTCAGCAAAGTGTGAAGGGTGAGCTGAGCAGATGAGCCTTTAATTCTGTTTTTCCTCCTTGTTGTATGATCCTTGATCATCTCTGACATTAAATCCTGATTCCACAGATTTGATAGCTCTTGTTGTGATCAAACATTACTGACAGATGCATGACTAACTTGCTTTGAATCTAGAAACATTGTTAGTTTAATGTCTGGAGTATTGTGTCTTGGAGATAACCAATAAAACTGTCATTAGAATAAGGTTTTTAAATTCAAGGCTGTGTAGACAGATAACTGAGGCAGAGCAGACACTGCATTACATTTTTGGAAACCAAGGCACGATATATAGATGATTATAATGAATATTTTCTAAGGAATATCCTCTGAGATTGAAAACGATATATTTCATAGAAATAACTGTCAGTTTGCCCTTCTGTAGCCTGTGTTTTGAATTTAGTCTTACCGATAGCTGCCTGAAGGAGTAGCAGTAATGACTGGCTGTGCATTAATCAGTGCACATAGTGGTAGCACTGCAAGCTAATGTTTAATATTTAACATGCCAAGCTCATTCAGCTGATGTAGTCTACTGAGGACTTAGTATAGCGAAGTCTTTTGGTTGAGGCTTCCTCCAGGGTTTCATCAGTCAAGCCCAATTCTATTGTTCCCCTCCACATGTAACTTTGCTCAAGGACTTCTACAACTCCACACTGATCATCCTCTCCCTACAAACACACCAGATGTCTCTCTCTCTCTCTCTCTCTCTCTCTCTCTCTCTCTCTCTCTCTCTCTCTCCCTGGCCCCTCTGTCTCACTCCTCCTCCCCTATCGTCAGGCTCCATTGACACCATACAGATGACGATATGGACCACAGCACTAGTGCCGGAACCAAAGGCTGAAGAGAAGGATGAAAAAAGGGAGAGGAGATATGAAGGAAAAGAGATGGATAGAGTTAAAGAGAGAAATTGAGTGTCAGAAATGCGGTCCCTTGGAAAGCCTGTTGGCCTTTTTTATTACCATGAATGTCTGTGCTTTTATTACTGTGCACGCCAACAAAAATGTCTTAAAGCCAACAGGGCAGCAGCTACAGAGACACGCTGCTTGTTTCACAATGGTAGTTCAGGTAAACAACAATTCGTGTCCTGCCTCCTGGCCCATGACATCACAGTTTCTTCGCTACAAACCAGCAAGTTTCTGCAGCTGAAAAAGGTGGCATGGGAACCGGATGAGTGTCGGTGTTTTTGCGGTGGAAATGAATGGTTTGCAGTTTGGCTCAAGCACTTGCCCTTGTCGAAATATGAGTGTATGACCGAACATGTTCAATGTAATGGTTCAAACCTGGAGTCAAATCAAATCAAGTCAAGCTTAGTACAGCCCAATATCACATAAATGTCTCAAAGGGCTTTACAGAGCCACACATTAGTGGTTCCCAACCCAGCCCAAGATCTCTAAGAAGACAAGGAAAAACTCCTTTAAAACCTTATTAGGAAAATGGAAAAACCTCAGGAGAGGCGATTCAAAGAGAGATTCCCTCTCCTCAAATGACCAGGTGTGCAATAGGTGAAGAAACAGGTAAATTACAAAGATCAAAAACAAAGAAACATTACAGAATAGTATGAACAGAAAATAATCAATGATCCAGTGTCAGTTTGACCAACACAAAATCATCGTTATGATAAAAAATATGAGGCAATGGACTGAATAGGTGCTAAAATACTTCCAAACTTCAAAATTTGCAGCAAAGCCGCCATTCAGCATTAGTTGAATTTGGCCACACTAGGAAATGCAACACAAATTTAATTTGTGTGGCCTCATGAATATTCACGTCCTCGCAAGTATTCACATCCTTGCTAAATATTCGTGTCCTCGCAATATTCACACCCACTGCTGGATACTTGGTGACTTAGTAATGTCTTGCAGGTCCAGTAACAGATGAGAATAGAGCTGCATGAGCTAACTGGTGATATGCTACGGTTAGCTTGCCAGTTAGCTAATTACAAGAAAGAAAGCTAGCTAGGTTGCAAATCAGACAATAAATTATTATTTTTACTATCCACTCCTGACTCTTTACTGACTGCAAAGCATGCTGCATCTCTTTCGTGGAGCTGTTTACTCCGTCAAAGCTGGGTACAAAATCGGATGATGTTACACAGCTAAGACAGCTTCCTCTATTTGACCACAGGTCTGGCAGTTCCATGAAAGGTCAGCAGTATTAAGATGGCTTCTGATTGGGAAGCCGAGTGAATTCACGTATCAAAGTTCAACAAAGTCGAAGTCTACGTGAAAACATTGCGCAGATTTGTGATGCATAAATATTGTGCAGATTTTTTTTAATTTTGCCACCATGCAAATTAATTTTGCCATCGTGCTAATTTAGTTTGCCCACGCGAGCGAATCCAGTATTCGCGCAGATTACATTGAAATGAATTGATTTTGCTCTGAAATTTTGCCATAAAAAGTGGTAGTGGGACTATTGTGTTCCTGTGAGATAACCACATTCAATAAATATAATTTATTTTTACTATATTTCCAAAACATAAAGAGTATATGTTCTGAGTCATGGTATTTAGATTCAAATGAATGCTGAGTAATGTTGGACTTTTACATAATGTCCTGTTCTCTCTCTCTCTCTCTGATTAGATTAGTGGGGATGCATGATTGCTGCATTTGCTGCAGCTAAATCCAGCAACATCATCACATCTGACATAAGCAGGCATTGGGTTTCATGAAAGAGTGACAACATGCACCTCTTGAACTGATACAGACTGGCACTTAGATTCTGTCTGCGTCGTGTGTCCACACACAGTCTTCAGCTACCACAAAAAGCACCTACTAGATACCATTACACATTATCTTCGCCGCTCCCCATCTTGTCATCATCCCCTATGAATATTTAATTCCCCCCCCCCCNCCCCGGCATTCTCATCAAATGTCTGGTATTAATGTGCCACAGACGGTGTGCTCCCCCCTCCTCTGCGCTACAGTGACTTGTGTCCTCGCCAATGCATTATGACTGCTAGGGGTGACTCAGGCAGGGCATCTGGCGATTGGAGTGTGGGGTGACATGAATGGAGAGGGGTGGCTTCATTGTTGGGTTACACAGTGACGCAGATGCAACACCAGTCTCTGCTCTGTAGACAGTAGGTAGATCTTAGATAGGAATGTCCCACCACCTGTAACTTGAAAGCAGTTATGTGTTATTAAGAGATATTCTGCTAAACTAGACAAACAGACCTAGAAACATAACCTTGGTAGAGATAAATATACATAAAGCATCTTACAGACTGTGTGATGTTGGGCTGTCGCAGATGAAAGGTGACAAATGTGAAAGAAATGTGACAATATCTTTGGTCTTGACTCCAAAATGGTGGCCCTAGGCCACACTGCAGAACAGGTTAAAAGATGGCCAGTTTAATGGTCTTGCGACCAAAGATAGCCTGGGACAAAATTCTGACATTGTCAGAAATTTAGGATGAAAATCTCATGATGTGACTACTGCTATATAGTTACTATATTTCTATAAACTTACTTTGATAAATCCTAATGACATGTTGTTCACTGTGATGCATTATTTATGTCAACCATGTTTCAAGGCTCTACAAGTTGAGTTTTATATTGTACTGGAATGAACTGGAACCAAAGGTAGGAAAAACAATTCTATGTCTACTAGCCAACCAATAGGAATGCAGCATGAAAGACTTGCTTATTCTTTAGCTTCATACAAAGCGGCACAGATGGATCTGATGATGTTCTATGCTTGCATGCTTTTTGACTTGCATCGTAGCTGTCATTCAGCAGGCATTATAATCACAAATCTACGTACATGTAGATTCATGATGTCATACACAAGTCGCACACTGGCATGCAGTAAACTTATAAGATTGCGGTAATCTCACTGTGTGTAGGAGCCTTTAGACCATAGACCTCGTTTGATAAAGATCTGCATGAGAGGGTTTTAGCTGTGATTTTATCATAGCTATTTTAACAGTAAATACAACTTTATTGTCCACATATGGTGTAATTTTGTCTTTAGCTCACCAAAACATAAAACCAACATGGTTGGCAGTAATGTAATGTGTATGTGGGTAGTATTTGTTGGGCTCAAATATGCAAAATCACCTTTGAGTGCTGCTGATTGTAGTAGCATTTTCCTTCTAAGCATCTGTGTAAAATAGCTTCCAATATGATTTTCTGAAAGAAGCATGTGAACATTTTAGGTCTTTTAGGTCTTCACTTGTATTGCCGCTCACTCAGCGATTCACTTCTCATCACTGCTACCAGATTGCATTTTAAAACTGAGCTTTTGATCCTTTTCTACTGCCTTTATCTCATCAGAACCGTTAACTTTTACCATTGCCCCTTCTCCTGCACAGACAAATATAAGACAATGCTATCCTGAATGCATCCTACATTGGAGTGGCCATCTTCCAATGTCCCGGAAACACTGCACTGGGCTCATCCGATGGCATTTTGCCTCCATGAGACACAGCCAGTTAGCACAAACCATTCAGCTCTCTGTGTGTCTGAAGTAACCCAGGAACTGAATGCAACAACAACACATCAGGGTTAGTGGCAAATCAGACAACCTCATGGCTCTGGTTCATAAGCAATAACAGCCTGTGGTTTGCATGACTCATGAGTCATGATTTTCCATTTTTGTCAAATGATTTACATTAATTAAGCAGCTGTAGGAGGTCTTTTTTTCCTTTTGCTGTTTCCCCTGAAGCGATCATTATCCTACTGGCTGCTGATGTATTAGTATGTTTTTGTGCTATCAGTCATTAGTAAATTGCTCTATAAAGCATTACCTGTGTGCAGGTAGTCTCTTATCCAGTGGCTCCCAGACTGTACCAAGGAGCCTCAAGGATCATTTGGGGGTTTTAACAAGTCCTAGCAAAATGTGAATTAATGGATTAGTTCAGTTACTTCAGTCACTAAAAGGTTGTTAAAAGAGATGATGTGTGAATTAGTTTTCTTACCAGAGGTTTTACACACTGCACCAAGCAGGATTTTACAATAAGATCAGTGATTCTTGGTGGTCAGTGTGATGAAATAGTTGAAAGCTTCAAATATCTTGACTGATTTAGACTAGACTTCTAGACTGTAATCAGTATTTTCAGCAAAGCTGAAAATACTGATTACAGTTTCAAAGAACTACTTTACATACTTTACCTTCTCAGACAGCTCAATAGTTTCAGACTGAGGCAGGCAATCCTAGAAACTGTGTATGAATCTCTGATTGAAAGTATTCTAACTTTTCATCTGACATGGTTTGGTTACTGGAACTAAAGAGTATAGCCAGCAAAATTGTAAGGAAGTCCCAAACAAAGCTGAGTGACATATAGTGACAGAACAAGGACTAGTATTCTGACAGGCAATGCTCATCCTTTGTTCTCTATTTTATACTTTAAAGGACCACGCCAGTGATTTTGCATGTTTGTGCCCAATAAATACTATCCACATACAAGTTATGTTACTGCCAACCATTTTCCAAAACATAAAAATCTATTTTAGGTTATGTGTTATTTTGTCAAATCCCCTAATCTTTTGAAATCAAATGTTCAGATGATACACCATCTTTAAAATTCAATGTCACCTACTAACCCATACATTCAAATGTAGAAGGCACAGTCGTTTTTAGTTTTTCCTGTAAAAGCAGGTTATTCTTGCGACTATGTTCACTGGCAGTCATTTGTTTTCTTTTCTGATGAATTACTTATCTCAAGCACGTTTCAAGTCTCTGCAAGTTTTTTTTTTTTTGTTTTTTTTTACAATGAAATGGAATGAAATGAAACTAATGGCAGTCTGGAAGGTAGGAAAAACATTCCAAAATTTATTGCTTCATTAGCATGTTTTTGAAAATGGTTGTCAGTAATGAAACATGTATGTGGGTTGTATTAATTGGGCTCAAACATGCAAAATCACTAGTACGGTATGTTCCTTTAAAGAACCATTTCATTATTATGGATCCTGTGTCTTCATGAATATGAATTTTAGAATCCATTTATTTACAGAAGTGACCACATTTTATAAAAAGGTTTCTCTAGCTTTCTGTTTTCAGGAAGTAGATGTAGAAATGTTAGAAACAGCAGCTAATCTGTAGCAACTGTGTTGATTAATCAGTAAGATCAGTTAGGCTGGTGATATATTGGTGATTTGTAAGACAAAACACATCAACATTTAACATTTTCTGTACATTAAGTTCTTCAGAGGCTTTCAGCCCACTGTTCACTGTGATGGAAAATGCCTTCTCAAGACACAGAAAATTGTTTTGGTGTTATATTTATCCATGTGATCAGATTCTAGATGGTTCTAGATGTTCAGTCCAAATCATTTATAAGTTTTATCATATCAGCTAGATGTTCATATATTAGGTCTTTCAGAAGATTGACTAAAAGTTGAGATGAAGAAGCGTTTGGTTTTGCTGGCATACTTGCATCGAAGTAAAGCTATTTAACATACAACATAGCATGTGGTATGGGATCTTAGATATGAAATATTATCCCATATTGTTATGAATAGAACATCTTTGGTGGGATTCTTCCTGATTTTTTTTTTCAGACGTCCAACATTTGTAAAAATGCAGAGTTAAAATGGGAATGGTTGTTGTTTCAAACAACACTTTGAAACATCAGAGTAGCCTTTGTTCAGGTGTTGAGTAGCCCTGTAAAGTTCCATCAGACACATCCAAAATATCAGCCATTGCCTATGTGCTATGCTATTTTCTAGCACTGTTGCAACACAATCAGTGCACAAAATAAATAAAATTAAAAACATTAAAATATCCATCAGATTCTGTGACATTTGCCATCAGCCTGATAAATTCATTCAGTTGATAACAAAGAGAAATGTTGTCAGAATTTGAGATTCAGATTTTTACACTTTTTCCACATTAGAATAGGATGAAAACTGGTGAATTGTCCTCTAATGATATCACCACTATTATATAATCTCTAACTTTTCTCTTAGCCAAATACCAGCTGTTCTTGGCTGAACAATAAAACTACATTTAATTCTGTCTGACACTTTTCAGTGATCTTGAGAACCAAAACAGTATGAGCCTTTTAAAGTTGGGCGTTAAAGTTATTGCCATTTTGCCAGAAAAAAAATTGATAACAGTAGATTCAGTCAATGTTAGTGTTCATGGCAAACGTTATACTGCCCCCTACAGGCAAAATCTCAAAACAGCCATGTTAATTTACCTCCAGTCAAACTTTATTCATCATCTCAAAATTAACAGATCCTGACCAAAGACAATTACACCACATTTCCATTACTCTCCCTCCCCCACCCCAACCAAACTAATCAACTCCCCCAACTGTGGACTAATTGGAAAATCTTTCAACTCAGTAAATAGTCAGTGGCCTTTTCATCTTTCAATGAAAATCAGCCACAACTAAGCACAGATCAATTAAATACAGAAAATAATTGGGGTCCGTGGTTTTCACAGTGCATTACACAGCCCAGTGGAAACACAATGAGCTTATGAAATTACCATTCAACTTTAAATCAAGGTTGTGACAGACACTTTATAAATCTTTTCACTGTATGATTCAATATTAATCATTTCATTTAATGTTCTTTAAATAGCTTGGCATACATGTAATCTGCCTGAAACCATTAAAAAAATAAACACACTTGTAAAAGAAATTTTCCAACAAACCCAGTTATTATTATTCACATCTGATTGGACAAATGCTAATAAATTATCCTATTATCAGTTATCCTTCCAAAAAAAAAACAAACAAAAAAAAAAAAANAAAAAAAAAAAACAGGAGTTTCTTCTCACAGATTATTCAAACCCATTAAATGTTAATCATCCAGTCTACCTACCATCACAGCTTCCTGAGCAAATAGACACGCTGACACAAAGGCAATCGTGCATCGTGCTAACAGCTTATAAAATACCATCAAACATGAATTCTATTATTGCAACTTGGCTGTTTTGCAACATCATACTTGTAACAGTATACAGTTACTGGCTGTTTCAGACCAAATTAGCAGATATATATATACTTCCTGTTTATGATGGCAGTAGATGGGTAAATTCATGTTGCTGCTGGTTTATTTTAGTAATATATTTTGCAACTATAAACTGAAACTACCATTCGATTTCTCCTCGAAGAATCAATTAATTTAAATCCCCTTTTCTGTATTATATGAAATGACACTAAATTTACCCAAACACTATTAGGCAAGATGCATAATTATCAATGTGCCTGAAGTTCCTGAACAATGTTAGGACAGATACTGGAGATCATGCATGTTTGAGTCTAATATATACAATCCACATACAGTTATGCTAGTTCCAGACTGCCATTGGTTTCAGTTCATTCCAGTAGACCATTAAAATCAACTCATAGAAACTTGAAACACGCTTGAGGTAAGTAATCCATCACAGCAAACATGACGTCTATTAAGTTTTTTATCGAAGTAACTTTATTTAACCGATCCAACATGGAGCTGCAGAAGATAAAGCATGTCTCCGCCAGGGAATGTAGTCCAAGGAGAAGATGGAGAAATTAAAACGGCTGTGCTTTTAAACATGTGCATAAGTGTTAGAAATTGAAACGCTGAATTTTAAGGTGTTTATCACTTGAACATTTGATTTTGAAAGATTAGGGGATTTGAAAAAATAACAGGAAAACTAAAATATGGTTTTATNACATTTGATTTTGAAAGATTAGGGGATTTGAAAAAATAACAGGAAAACTAAAATATGGTTTTATGTCTTGGAAATTGATTGTCAGGAACGTAACATGTATGTGGATATTAGGCTCAAACATGCATGTATGGTATGGTCCTTTAAAAGCATTCAAGTGCTTTCAATGCTCAAGCAAACTACTTTAAGTGACCCAGATAAATTACAAATATATAAAAATGGCTCATGTTCTAGGACAAAAATTGACACTTCTTTGTCATTGAATGTTTTAGGAAAAAGTTTTACAAAAAAAAACAAAACAAAAAAAAACTTGTAAAATATCAGTCCAATGAATGCGATGAACTGATGAGGTGGCAATGCATGTTGAGTGGTTCATGCTGGACTTAACATGGGTCCAGGTTCAAGCCACACCTTAGCAAGTTAAATAGTACAGTTGATGGTGGAGCATTTAGTATACTAGGGTGTGGTTTGACATGCACTTTGTCAGCCATGGAGAGGTCTTCATGTGCGCCTGGCCTTCTGTCTCTTGGCCTGGCGTTTGGCTTCATCCAAACCAGTAGTGTCACCGCTGGCCTGAGACATGCTCCTCACGCCCTGGATACGATTCACCACCTGTAGCAGAAAGGGGATCACCTGCAGGGCACAGGAGATGGCTCAGCCTCAGGAATTTCAATTTAAGAAGCTTCACAATAAAGTTTCACAAAAGAAATGTTCGTTTCCTGACATACGTATCTAAAACCATCCATGTGAAAAAAAAACAGAAGGTAATAGGAGTCAAATTTTAAGCTGTGGTTATAAAACATAAAAACTACAAGTGCAACATAATTCAGCCAGAATTTTCCAAAGAAGTAATTGTAAATTTCAGGCTTGGGAATGACAAGGCTGTTAAAACATGAATAAATTCAATAATCAATGTGAACATGACATGTTGTGAGAGGCAGAGCCATTTATGTACCTTCTCATGGTTGTAGGCTGCTAACAGGATGAGCAGTGTAAGGGGCAGAGCGATGTAAGAACCTTGGGCAACATCCTGGTCAGGCACTTTACGCTGTAACAAAGCACTCTTGATAATTCATACAGAAGTTCCCAAATATGTCTCACCCAGAGTCAGAAATCACTAGTGAAAAAAGAGTGATATTCTTCCACAGACACTGTATTATGGAAATACTCTACAGCATAAAAATGGGTATAAAAGCAGCAGTATCTCACACTGGGGTTGAAGGTGAGGGTGATGTGTTTGTTGTAGCCTGTGGAGGTGAAGGAGACCTGAGGCAGAGTGAAGTCATACTGGGAACGGGACAATGTGGAGTACAGCATCAGCACGTAGCTCTGCAGAAAACAAGGAAACGAGGGAGACGAAGGTGACTTTAGAGCTGACAACTCTAATGCTAGTTAAGTACAGTGCACTCCACAAATATTGGTAACCTTGGTAAATAAAAGCAAAATGGGCTGTAAAAAAATTCCTTTATTGTTTATTCTCCTGATTTTTAATTGAAAATATTAACAAAAAATATAATCTTTAATTAAAGTCAAATAATTGAAAGGAAAAAGAAATTTTTCCTTGAAGCAATTCTCTAGCTGTAATCCTTGAAGATTCTTAGTCCACTCAAACCATCATACCCACTGCACTTGGGATCAATATAGATGCACATCCTCTTCCAGGCCAATAAAGAAAAATATTTGTTTCAGGATAAGAATTTCTTTTTCCTTTCAATTATTTGACTTTAATTAAAGATTGTATTTTTATTAATATTCAGAATGAAAGATCAAGAGGATAAACAGTAAAGATATTTTTTCACGTTCATTTTGCTTTTATTTAAGCAAGGGTGCCAATATTTGTGGAGGGCACTGTATAACCCTGCCTTGTACACAAAAAAATCTGGCATTCTGTTTTACTGTTAACCAAATAAAATATCTGAGGATGGCTGAAAATGGACTATGAGGAGTGTTTTAACAGTTCAGGCTTTACAATGTTACAAGCTGATACCTCTCCATCTCTGTCCAGAGGTGGGAAGTGGAAAAAGAGGGACTGTCCCAGAGAGACGCTGTTGATGGGGTTGTCCAGATTGTCACTCTTATACAGCTTCACCTAGACAGAGAAAAGTGTAAGTAAAAGCAGTGAAACCTCTACAACATACATGTGAACATAAATTTTAAGTTTAATAAAAATACCACGTTGAATTAAATGACAGACAATTTTATAGAAGCTCATACTCCGGAAAAACAGGAAACCTTCTCCTACCGATAACGTTGGCAGATGTTCTGGTGATGTGACGACGTTCCCACTGAGATCAAACTGATTGATTTGCCTGAAGGCAATGATGTTGACCCCCTCAATATCACTACTGCCAACCTGAGCACCAGTGTTAAAGTGAGAGAAAAGACAGAGCTTAACGTGCAGATAGAACCATAGACTCGTTAAGTAAATACCAAATGTGAATCGTGGATAAAGCTTTGTACAAGTCACATGGTGTGATAACGGAGAATTATGCAGAATTAAGGCATTTTCAGCCTTGCAGCAGAGATTTGGGGCCTGCACTTTTCGCACAGCAGACAATTATGAATTGAGAGGTTTAAACTTGCGGTGGGATTATCGGTGCTTTTGTTCTGCATGCAGAAAGGACCCATGTGATAAGGCTGATGACAAGTCATAATAACAGGGTTCCCACAGTCAGTTTTACAGTTTAATAACAAAAGTTTTCAATACTATCATATTTAGTTTCATGACTATGCTACTGCAGTATAGCGTATAAAGCAAATATGCCAAACAGCAAACAGTGACATTTTTCAACTAGAGATACAAAAACTTTATGCCAAGTTTAGACTACATGACTTCAGAAATCCCCCAAAAATGATGAATCGCTCAAATTACCACATATAGTCGAGTATAAGCCGAGTTTTTATTACCAAATTGCACAAAGCACATCGGGGGGGGGGNAAATACTACCCATTACCACTACCCATGGAAAATAGTTTAAATCATACCTTAGAATGAGATATTTCCTGCCAAAACGTCTTATCCAGTACATTTTGTAGTGACCAGTAAGCGCTGTTGTGATTGGTCAGTTACGTAATCAGCTGCTGAAATAAGTATCATGTTTACTGGTACTGTGTTAGAGCCATTTCTTGGTTAATTATCAAATATTTAAATTATTTAATTTGAAAAAAGCGAAATCAAATAAGTTATTATTTTTGAATATTTATATCTTAACTGATTGATAAGGTGATGATTGCTGGCTGCTTCATGGAGGAGGAGTCTATTTATAGACACTCAGCTGGAGGCTGATCAGTGCTTGTGGAACGGGGCAGCGGTATAGTTTTTGACCTCACCTCACTTCATGTTTTGTTATTTTGATTTTGAAAATAAATAAGATACGAAAAGAACAAGTGTGCACGATGTTATCATTCTGGTGTGAGTCAGGAAGAGAAGCCCTGTTAAAGTGGTGAAGTTTTAAAATAGCCGCCACAACCGGTACATGGATTATTTTCAGAAAATCAGAGGAATACTATGACAATACCCAGAAAAACCAGGCAATTTGCTAAACAAATAAACAGATGGAACAACATCAGGCAGTAGCCTACATATGGGTTTCTTTAAAAAGCTATATTTGCAGGTCAAAATCAGGGGGTCGGCTTATACACAAGATTGGCTTATACTCAAGTATATACAGTACACAACAATCTTTATTGTAATCTTATGTCTTCCTGACTGTGGTATGCACACTATGTAACTGAGTGCAGACAAGATGCACAAATTAGAAGATGAGAGATGTTTGAAACTGATACTCACAAAACCTTGCTACTTTTTTTTATTTTTTTTTTTTTTACNTTTTTTTTTTTTTTACTGACACAATGCTATGAGATGTGATTATTACTCAGATTTTGGTTCAAGGGCAAAATCCTGAATGACATTAAAGTATCGTGCATACCTGTAACACTGGTCATTTAACTTCACAAAGGCTTAAAAATGCTTTCTGGTTGCCAACCAATCAGATTTTGGTTTGGCTGCAAACTACATTTTCCTGTGTGGTATGTTACACATCTGGAAAACCATCTGGCCTTTTGGAACCCTGTGGTAAGTTCGGTGCTTACCTCTATCACTCTGTGCTGTGGTAACGCTCTCTCTATGTGGTCGTTGCCTTCAGCTCGCAGCTGAATCAGGTATTTGCACCCGGGCTGCAAGGAAATATTACAATCATTATAGTCATATTAAACTGCACAGTACAGAGGCTAGGATGATGAAAGTGTGGCTTTGGAGAGATCCAATATGCTTGATGTGCTTAATTATATGCAGTGCACATATGCTGCTTACACAAGGGATTTTACCAGGTCCACTCATTCCTCTTCTTAGAGAGCTATGGTGGGCTGCTGACTGGACCAGCATAATAGTTTATTTTAGTTTAAACTCTCCAATCATTTTAACAGCTCATAACGTCCTCACCAGCAGACCCCTCAGTCTGAAGCGGCCCTCCTCATCTGTGACGGTGTCCTCGCTGTAGATGCTACACTCTCCCTGGCCTACCGCCTCCACGGCCACATCCCTCTCTGCATCCCCGCTCAGAGACTGCACTGCTCCGTAGCAGCTAAGGACAAAAATGCAGAAAAACAACACTGATTAAGTGCATGTGCAAAAGGTATTTCAGAGCCTGAATCTGCAAACAATACCAAAACAAAATTAGTGATATCCTGTTGCGGGAGAAATGTTTGTGATTGCAGCCTGGATTCAACAAGGCATTACTGCTTAAAGTACATTGAGTCTGTGCTATTCTCGACATTTCAGTACCTGTATGCAGTCTTAATGCCGGTGATATCAATACTCAGGTTCTGACCCTCCTCCACTGTGATCATTTGAGATGCTGGTTCAAAGCGGAACTCCTTCATCATGGGCTTGAAGTAATACTGCCCAGGACTCTGAGGAGAGAGACAAGACAAAGACAGTCATATATGCGTTGGCCTGAGCGCAATACAGGTCGACACATTCCAGCAATAAGACAAGCATGGCTTCTGACTGCTTACACCAGAGAACATTTCAGAGGCATGGAGGAAAATGAGAAGTTACTGATTTCCTACCAGGTTACTGAAGGTGAGCAGGCCAGTTTCCTGGGTCAACAGGTTGGAACGGAACTGTCCTCCACTCAGAGACAGAAGGACACCTGACAGGGGCTGCCCATCCTCTGATTTTATCTATAACACACAGGGAACAATACTGAGAGAGTGAGTTATATATATTGCATATATATAAAAAAAATGGTTGTGCCAATCTTGGCATATACCACAACTATATATGTAGACAGAAAAAAAAAAAAAAAAAA
>VXCM01001001.1:0-72169 GCA_014773175.1 Lucifuga dentata
TTTTTTTTTTTTTTTTTTTTTTTTTTTTTTAAACAAGGATCCCACGAAAACATTGCACCGGTTGTGTCCTCCGTCAAGGTAAAATTTGTACATTTTCGTACTTACAGATCAGCCGAATTATTACAATTCTTCAGCTTTAAAACTCTTGAGACAATGTTTAAAATGTATCGTGACATCAGGTTAAAAACAAGGCTGGCATACAAGGATTTCACAGCAATTCTCTTGTTCAAAGTTCACATAATCTTTATTATTCCTGAGGGCAATTGGTTTCGCAGCCAGTAGTGTCACATACAACAATCAAACAACACATTACAGCACAAATAATAATGAAGAAATGAAATGAAGTACAGTAAAAAAAAAAGTACAGTACTTCCTCCTGGAATGTAGTGGAGGGGTAAAAGTGGCACAAAATGGAAATATTTCAAAATAATACTTGAGTAAATGCACTTGGTTGATTTCCAACTCTAGCAGCACACATTCGTACGTGGGCGTTGCTGCGTATCCTCCTCACTGATCCGCGGGGAAGCAGCTCCCATTTTTTATGAGGCCAGGCGCCTCCTTCAGAGCTCCCCTTGTTGTCGACGAACATCACATTATGATTAATGAACAGAAAACTATTCTGTGGATAATCAAGTCATCACACAAACCATGCAGCCAGTTTTGAGATATAATTTATTAGCCGTCATCATTTGGTTTACTCAGTGATGTTTCCAAACAACATGGTAATTGGAGAAAAATGTGCGTCCAACACTGAGAGACACAAAGCAAAGTCCTCTTATCTCTTTTTTTTTATTTTTTCATCCATGAAAATGGAAGAGAGCATTTAAAGAAAGTGGGATAGTCGCAATTTAGAGCTTTATATGTTTCCCTATCTCACCGCATGATATATCTCCGCATCCAGCAACGCAGTGCTCCCCCCCCTAAAATTGAAAAATGCCACTGGCTTCCTACAATCCAGCATTCCCTCATCCTCTCCATCATTTTTTTTGACATGCGAACATATAATTGACTGCAAAAAGGCGAGCGTTTCATTCACATGTATCTCTCAGCTTGACCTTCAGCGATGATGGAGTGAAAACAGCCCGATGAAGATGAATGGCGGGCAAGTCCACCTCTGCCTGACTCGCAGCTTTAATATGGCTGCAACGTGCTGACCCTTATTTAGGACTCATCACCATCATCATCATCATCATAGACACAGGCATTCTATGCTTTATTAATCAAGGTGCTGTGGGAGCATTCGACATACACACACACACACACTGGTTGCATACCGTGCACACACTGCAAATCGCAAACCTTATAAATTATGAATTTGCACATGTAAACAAGCGATGTAACAGTATAATTCCGAAAGACATTTTTCTGAAGTCTGTGAGAATTCCGACAAACGGTTTCATTTTCATATTCACTGAATTTTGTGGCCGATAATCTCCGTCTTCTGTATTTCCAGAGGACAGCCAGTTGTTTTGACACATTTTCTCTGGTGTGGCACAGATGAAATATTAATAAGATGGCAGCGAAGCCACTGCACAAAACAATGAGCTCGAGTGTGGCCGTATAGCGCGTACTATTGTGCAAAACCCTGCACCTGTTGTAGTTGTGCGCTCTGATGTGCTGTTGAATTTACTGAAATTTACGTCCCAAATCTATTTATTTGATTTGTTAACTTGATTTTGTGACTGTGACCATCTGGGTACATTGCTTGATGTTGTAGCACATTGTCTGTAAAATATCTGCCACTTTAATGCAGTGTGTGTGTTAGTTTGCATGTACGTGTGTGAGGCAAGCTCCATAAAATGTCTTGTATCGGGGCCTGTCATAACTAGCAGCTGCCACTGTGTGTGTGTGTGTGTGTGTGTGTGTGTGTGTGTGTGTGTGTGTGTGTGTGGGTATGCAAAGTCTGAATATGTGTGTCTGTGGAATAGCTTGCCGACACCAAGATGTCTGCCATATGGGAGTCATAATTCCATTAGCATGGAAACAGGCTGCAAGGCTTACTAGGGTGGGACACAGACCCAAACACCACTACACACACACACACACACACACACACACACACACACCAAACACGCACACACAGAGAAATAATTACAGGGACATAATTAAACTGAGTGCATTAACAATGACAGAAGCTGAGCTGAGGTGAAAGTTGATCTGTGACTAAATATGGTGATACATTTTTAATTCTCGCTTTAAAATGATAAAAAGAGAAGCTGTTATAGGAAGAAAAAAAGAAGATGCAGGCTTGTAATGTGACGCTGTAATGCCTTTCACGTTCAGTCATAAAGTGCGTGAATATATACAATAAGACACTTGTGCAAGCATGTGAATAATTCATTGGGGGGGGGGGNAGTTCACACACACACACACACACACACACTATAGACAGGCTTCATGACTCCACGCTGCATTAATGTCTCATCATTTGTGTCACTCACTCAGCTCTCCTATCTCACATGTAACATCCCTGTGTGTGTCTGGGTGTGTGTGACACATCTTCCATCAGGAATCGCCGCCTCATTCTGATGTGACAACTCTGCCTTGATGTCATGTGTGCGCGCTGTCGCCGCAGTGACCGCTCACCACGCCCTCGCGGAGAAGGAAAGTGACACGCGGGTGTGATCCAACTGCATGTCACAAGTCAAACAAAGCAGGTGTTGTTTCATCGTGGCGTGTGTGTGTTAGCTTGCTGCATTTGATGCTACATGATAGCACTGCATCATGCTAAATACGTCCTCGTCAGAGGAGTTAAGCCTGCCTGAACGCTGGAGAGCTGGCCAGTTACATAGGCTAGATTAAATGGCAAATCCCGGCTATAATGAGAACCAATCACAATGGCCATGGGGTATCCTAGCAACTGTTGCTGCTCAGATGGTTGTTTGTGCACAGTGCAGCATGTTGTTGCTTACGGTGGCGTTGTTATTGTGATGGGAGTATGGAATAGAAATATAAACAGAGAGAGAGGAAGCAGGTGGAGTATAAATATGAGCTGAGAGACAAAGGAAGACAAAAAACAGGAACAATACTGTGAAGTGACAGGCGTATGAGAAGGGATAGAAAGGTAGAGAGACATAAGGAACCATGCACCGTGTGTGTGAGAGAGAGAAACAGCAAGTGAGACAGAAAAAGGGAGAAAAAGGAGAAAACACTGAGGGCTCTAGAAGGAATTAGGCAGCTTAGGGGGCATTATGTCAGTGTACATAGGATTTAGTGTATAAGTCTGGATTATGGCCTTTTGCTTTGATAGAAAATGCCACCTTATAGGCAACGGAGCTGCATTTTGTTCTTTGGGCAGATATCAAAGCGGCACCCTGCTGCTTTTTGGAATGCGCGGTCAGAAAGTGGGCACTCAGTCTCTTTTCACAGAGGAATTCAGATGGGATTTGTAAGGCTAGCCACTCTGTGTCTTACTGTGTGAGACCGAATGAAGCATGGCAGACTGACCAAGAGACAGGCAGGTAGACACACAACAAAGGAATACGCACACACTCGCATATACACACACGTACGCATGCACAAGGCAATCTGTTAAAAGAAAGAAAAGTTTTTCTACATAAAACCGAGGCAAGTATTCACATACCGTACAGGAAGAAGCGACAAAAACAAACAAAACACTCATGCTAACACAGACACACAATTGTATTTCTGAAAGAAGCAGATTCCCTCTCATCCGTACACACACGCACACACGCACACCCCACAATTGCCACTATCCACTTCTCCACCTGCACGGTTATTGTCAGAGGAATGAATGATACCTTGTGATTTGGCTGAAATCCTACACAGTCCTCCTACGCAGCAATGTGCTGTTTTGCAGCGCGGAGCTCTCTTTCAGGTGCCTGGGTAAATAGGGCCATTGTGTGGAGTGCATTACCCAAAGGTTCTACTCCCATCTCTCCCCAGTGGATTGTGGCTCGTCTCATGTTGGCCTCACTTTTCACTGATGCAGTGAATAGAATTCTGGGGAGGAAAGCACTCTCTGGGTTGAAACTGGGTTATTCTGAACACAGAAGGGAGCAGCAGCGTATTTACTTTCTATAAATTATTAAACGGGTTCAAATCCGAATCAGTAACTGGTGTTTCAGTGTCAGATACTGACTTTTGGAGTTTATTCTCTTTTAAATAGGTCATAAAAATGAAATAAAGAGCGACCTGAAACTAATTACAGAGCTTTAAAGGACCATACTGGTGGTTCTGCACTATTTAGCCAATTACACATTGGTTGTTGAGATAGTTTAGATTTATATTTACTAGGGGTGTAAATCGTCATCTCCATGGTGATTCGATTACATTTATTTAAGGAACAATTTGATGCATCGGAAATCTTTCATTTCTACCTTGTTTTGATTATTTGATTATTCGATTCAATTATCATCTGAATTTAAAACTTTTTAATTCCAGTGAAAAATTTTTAGAAATATGGCCATAAGGACCATACCACCCATTTTGCATGTTTGAGCCTAATATGTTCAATTTTCATACGAGTAAGGTTACTGACATCCATTTCCCAAAGGATAAAACTTATTTCAGCATTCCAGATATTTTGCACAATCTCTATCTTTTAAAATCGAATATTCAAGCGATACACCCACCTTAAAAATCAATGTTTCACCTGCTAATAGTTACGCAGCCTTATGAAGTCACGGTCATTAAAATTTTCCAATAAACGCAGGTCATCTTTTGGCACTATAGTGCACTATAGTGCCAAAAGAAGTGGAGACATACATTCACTCTGCACTTTTTACTGCACTTAAATGCTAAAATTACAAAATTTCAAAAAACCAAAAACCTGAATACACGTCTTGTTTGTGATGATGGATTACCTATCCCAAGAACGTATCAAGTATCAACAAGTAGATTTTTATAGCGTACCAGAATTAACTGAAACCAATGGCGGTCTGGAAGGTAGGAAAAACATTTTTAACTCACCATTCCAGTAGTATGCTTTGGGAAATGATCGTCAGTAACGTTACGTGTATGAAAATTGAATATATTAAGCTCAAACATGCAAAATGAGTGGTATGGTCCTTTATTTACACACAATTAATGGAATACAAACAATATTTAATACTCCGAAGTCGAATATTAACTTTTACTCTTATTAAACAGGGAGAACAAGCCAGCTAGTATGAATAGTCAAAAATGCCAACTACTGAACTGTACAGAAAGAAAACATGAATATTTAATATTTAACANAGTCAAAAATGCCAACTACTGAACTGTACAGAAAGAAAACATGAATATTTAATATTTAACAGTAGGCATGTAAATCATAGTCTCCATGGCAAATCAAGGATTATGATTATTTAGGAAAGGAATGGATGTATTGGGAAGTCTTTAATTTTCACTGCGATTGGATTTGGTTATTTTGATTCGATTATAATGATTTTGATGTGATTTTTTTTTTCTTTAGTTTTTACTTTACTGAACATGCATTGTGTCACCTGGCAGACTCTCCCTCATACAACGATTACGCAGAATATTACGTATATTCTGTGTTCAGCTAAACTTCAGCGCGTTTAGCTAAACTTTAGCATGAGGGGAATCCTACCTGCATTTTCCACCAGTCTCCATCGAACAGCAGAGATTTGGGTATTTTCCAGCATTTTCTCTGGTCATGTCTTTAGAAAATATGTTTCAAGGAAGATTATTTAATTTTGCACAAAATAATTGTTTATGATTGATTATTAACGTGTTAGATTGATGCAGTTGAATTGCTACCTTAAGAATCGATGCATCTTTACACCCCTAAGATTTACAAATGTTAAAGCTACCTGACATGTCTTTGCTGTCACTGTAGTCTGCTGATCCACCCTCTTCTAGTGCTTAGGCCAAATTCACGGTCTGGATGAGCCCTTCTCTCCTTGGTGCAGCGCCCTTCAAGTGGCTAGATCCATCTGCCTCGTATGATTGTTAAATCAACATATTCTTCTTGCCACTTCTAATCTTGAGTACTTTTCCTCATTGAGTTGTCCTTGTAGTACTTTGAGCCTGTTGACACAGCTGCTAAACTGTGCTCTCTTTGTTAAGAAACTATAAAAATGACCAAATGTCTGTTAGGCTAGGATTATACTCAGTTTTAACTGTGCATACTCGTACACACACACACACAGAGTTGTTACATGAGTAGTGTTGCTCGTAGTTGTTTGCATTCGTTATGTCAGTCTGGCTAAATTAAATATGGTTTCATGTCTTAGAAATTAGTTGTCAGTAACATAAAAGCTATGCAAGCCGAATTCATTGAGCTTCAACATGCAAAATCACCAGTATGGTCCTTTAAATGAATCCCACCATGCTCAAGAAGATCCTCTTTAAAACCTTCAGTAATTTCTCTAGTTGTCGCTGTTGCTGCGCTGCTGGACATGACAAATGTATGTTAATATTCCTGCCCCCATTCTGCATCATGTGAACATGAAATTAATGCAAAAAATGGCTTCCTGGAAGTTATGGAATCAATGTAAAGCCGTGACCATGGTTTTACTATAATATACTGTATGTCCAATGAAATTCTTCTGTTTCAGATTTCTATCATGTTTGTTCTACGTGACTATGGCTGTTTTTGCCCTGTACAGTCAGAAAGACAGTCACCACCTTGTCCTACCTTTAACATCAAATCTCAGTTTACTACTTTAGTATTTTTATCTTGGTTCCTTTGCCACTAAAGAGCAGCAGCGAAGCAGTCAAAACTGTCTCAACTCCCTCAACGAAATGAAAGTTATAAGGGTGATGTTACCCTGACCAAGTCACCCCATCATGGCATGACTCACATTTACACAACCCCGGAAGGCATAAGAGCTGTGATGTCTCCTTCACTGTGTTTCTGTCTGCCCCCCCTCCCTCTCTCCGTCTTTCTCAGCGCTGCCTCTCGATGTCAAATAGAGTCAGTGCCCACACCATCGGCCTCAGGGAATGGAGAGACACGTCTGCTTTTCTGCACGAGTCTCTTCTCTTCATCTTTCCCCTTGACTTTTTCTCTCTTTAGAATACAGGGGAAAAAAAATCTGCACATTTATTTCCTTTGCTGGAGAGAAACCTGCATAAAAGGAAGCATGCTGATCAAAAGGATTCTGAAAAGAGATTACAGGCTTCTAATTAGCTTGATTTTTTTTTTCCCTTCTTCCCCATGATGGGTATTTATGCAGATATGTTGTTAAGTTTTGTAAAACACACAACTGCATGCACAAGTGTACACAAAGCAAAGTTTACTGTACATTCACCATCCTTAAGGCTGTTTACTGTTTAAGTATTACTGCTCTCCATTAACGTGGATCCCAGGCAATATGTTGGCAGGACTATTTGTGGATACAGTAGATGAGGAACAGAGATTGTATAATCAATATGAATGGTTCTCACTAGCCTGTCCTTGGCTTCTTTGTGAGGTATCTGACAATGAAAGAGAACACGTCGAAGGGAAGAGTGTGTATGTGTGTGTGTGGAGGGATTTGTTAAGAGACAATAAAGAATGAGAGTGGGAGGGTTAGGAGGAAAAAATAGGCAAAGGCACAATTAGGAACGAGTGTAAGAAGCAGTCAAGACACAGATTGAACGTAGAGAAGGAGTGAGACAGAGAGTGGAAGAGTCTCTTGTGATTTATACGGTTATTATCTCTTGTACTTTGTGGGTGTAAATGGAGGCTGTCATGCATGCGCCCTGGCAGGTCTTCTCTCCTTGTGTTTGGGGAGCGGGGGCCAGTCCCCGGGGCCCAAAGTTTGGCATTAGCATTCCTGCGCAGTAATAGGCCCCCATTTGCCGCTTGTCACCGTAAGATAGGTGGCTTCGTCCTCGCCAGAGCCCCTCCAGCTGAGCCGGGGCACGGTTGTGCTCAATGACCCCTCTCATTCTGTCTCTCCATTTCCTCCCGCTCTCTCTCTCTCTCTCTCTCTCTCTCTCTCTCTCTCTCTCTTTCTTTCTTCCCCCGCTCGCTATCTTCTCTCATTTCATCAGCCCTCTTCTCCTCAAGCTGAGAAACACTCGAAAAACCAACAGCCTACAACCACATCCCATCTGAAAAGGCTCATTTAGTTTCTCCTCGCTGTCAAATGCATATTTCTTTTTCCAGTTTAATGAAAAGTGAGCAGTGCCACGCGGTCGCTGAACTCTGGCCTTCGCAGATATATTCCCACTTTGTCCAATAAGAGCAGATATTTTCAGGTTTTGTGCGGTCATATTAGGGTTCATGATAGAACAGATGACGGTGTGTATGCAGGCTAATGAAGTAGCAGAGTAGGGGTCAGAGTTCACCGCTGCTCTTCTCCGTGGAGACCTGAGTTTGTTTGCAGCCGTGCCCACAGTTCCGCATCGCACCGAGCAGAGGAGGCAGAAGATCACAGAGGTCTCGCCGTTCCACAGCCCAGAATATTAATTGGAAATTGGTAGGGGAAAATGTTCTTTTTCTGGAATTGTAAAAGATTTGAGAGGAGGGATAGAGTAGGTTTGGCCTTACGCTTTATGTATGATCCTCGTTCATGACAATACATATGCACACACTGCAAAAATAGGAATTTAAGAAATGGTTAGGGTTAGAGAATACTTGGTTAGAGTTTTGTACATCAATGTTGGAAACAGAGTTATTAAAGTGCATCAGTCACTGGTTTGATGTCATAAATGACACAAATTAAACACTTCCACGGCAACATCACACTTCTACACTTCACAGTTCCACAGCTGCATTAAAGCTCAGCAAAAGATGCAGGAAGATGAGGTTTCACGATTTTTGAAGAAGATGGAGAACAACACGAAACTCTGGAGCCCTTCTACCTATCAGTCTGGATGAGGGGATCTAGAAAGACTGTAAAATATTTCAAAAGATATTGATATGTTTATCAGAAAGTGGAATTACTTGTTCCATGATGTAGCTGTTTGCACTACAGACGTCACTTGCTCTATTTTCCATATTTGCATGGAAATCTGAGCATGGAAGCTGCTGAAGAAATCACATAGTTCCTTCTCAGGACAGTTCTGGGTAAAGTAGCTCCAAATTTAGCTCAGTCTTTGCCTTGTCTGTCCTTTCTGCACCAAAGACAACAGGGAATAATACAGAGTATATATATATTTCCTTCTTAATGTGTTTTTATGTGAATTAAGAGACTTTTCCACCATTACCTCAAACTTATGAATGCTAGAGATCAATGATTCATAAATTTTACATGGCTCGTCATTAGTGAATGCTCCATAATGGACCAACAGCTGTTCAGATCTCTCATGGATAGCAGAATCATAGCTGACGTGTCGTCCTCATTTTGTTCAAATTAGAGTTTCTCTGTTCAAATATGTACAATCCTGACACATGCCATGTCTCAAACGTGTTTCCTGTAATCTGTTTGCTTATGTAAATCATCACACACACACACACCTCACTCGCAAACAGAAGTGGGTAACACCGAGGACGAGGACAGGGAATCAAAGTTGAACAAACACAGACGTTGTCTGGCGATGGCCCGTGTTAACTGCTGATCAATGTGCTGGTTGCTCTCTGAAGGTGAAGCAAGTGACTTGTTGCCCCGCTGCTTGGGATCCATCAGAGGCGACAGCCAGCCTGGTGTTTGTAGCGCAAGCCAAGAGGGATTATGGGTAGTAGGCTTTAATATCTGATTTTAATTAGCAGTTTAACACAGTGATCACGCCTCATTAGGGATCCGGGGATGCTGAGGATGTGTGAGCACCAAGAAAAAGCAGAGCTGAGGAAAGAGTGTATACGCTCGGAGGGGAGAAGTTCCACTAACTAAAAGCTGTCGTCTATGTGTTTTCAATGTGATAATGATTAATTTATTTTGCATATAATATGCTGTTCTTTGCTGACAGCACTTTCATCACTGCGCTGCGCTTCAAGTTAACTTTTGCCAATTAATCAGAAAACATTATATCAATCTGACAACAGCATGCACATGCACTCCTCGTGGCAATGGGAACGGTTGTGACATGCTATATATTATAATCTTAACCCAAGAGATTTGGGGGTTTGTGACTCCTACATCCTTGACTGGCTGTCAGTATTTATCTGTTTGTGTGGAATTCCCCTCAGCCTTGCCCTCACATGCCACTTAAGGATTTAGCGAGTGTATCAAATCTGTGAATAGTCCTCGCTAGCACAGGATAAAACGATTAGAGCATTTTAACCGCTAGGAAGCCGATGCCTTTTTTTGTTCTCGTTCTCCAGGAATTAGGCCTGCTTTTCCGACTGCGTCTACTTCCTGGTGCTGATGGTGCAGTGAGGTGGGGGCGCACTCTGCAGGCTTGGCACTGTACCATAATGCTCTGTAACCGAGTGAAAGCAGGACCCCTAGTCTCAGTAATGGTATAATGTGAGAGGAGGGGGTTTGAAAAGCTCCATTGCTTTGCTGGTAACACACCACCACTGCTCTTTTTCACTCTCCCTGGTGCTCTTTCTTCTTCCTCATCCCAGTCCTTGGCTCACTCCACATCCCCTCTCTCTCCTTCTCTCTCTCCCTATCACTGTCCCTCGGTGCCAGTGGCTGTCTATATATGGTAAGATGCATTCAATCCACTTTCAATCCCCTGGGTTTAGTTCAGGGGCCGTGCTCATTTTGTCAGAGGCAGTTTTGACCACCTCTCTCACCTCTTCTTTTGCTCTCTGCCTTTCTTCCTCGTATTCCACCAGTTTGGAAAGAGGTGTTCACTGGAATAACAAATACCCTCACCAGTCTGCAGCTGTTTGATGGGACACGGAAAACATAATTGTGTATTTATTATTTTGAATTAATTCAAACAAGATGTTCTTGGAAATCCCTTGTAAAGCTACTTAAACAGAGCAAACAATGGCAAAGCCCATGCGCGGCACTAAAGAGGCATTGACAAATTACAGCCGCTGCAACTGTGTCAAGAAGATACACCAGCATAAAATTATATTCGAAATGAGTAGAAAAAGTTAAAATGTTAATACTCTAAAGAGTGCATTAAACCAGGGGATACATGGGAATTAGGGCCAAGATTAGTATGGCAAATCGAGCAGATCGAGGGTCTGCATATGAAGCAAAGTAATGACCGTCAAGCAGGGGATAAGATCCACTGCACCAGATGTTCCTCATCTCTCATAACATGTTTGTGTCACTCAGACTCTTGCTAATGCCTTCATTTGATACCCACATATCCGCTGTTCTGCCTCTTTAAAGGCCCTCTGGTGTCTTCCAGATATAGAGCAGCTCTATCACACTGATCATCCAATGGGTTTGATGGGTATCTGTCGACATCCGAGTCTGAATAGGAAAAGAGCAGTGATGTTTCTGCGCCATCGTTCTTCCTTGTTATGAACGGAAATCAATTGAGATCAATTGGAATTGACTAGGGCGTACATGCGTGCTTTCCCTCATGAAGAATGAAGGAAATACAAATCATGCACCAGTGGTGGAAAGTAACTAAGTACAGCTTTCCTTTTGCTGTTCCTTCTTCCTTTATGTCTTTCCTTCTCTCTTCTTTTCTTTCTTTAACCAATCTGAAAATCCCACAAAACTGGATTACAATGTCACCGACGGTGAAAATACAATCTCCTTTTCTCCAATCTTCTCCTTTTGAGACGTGACTCGCCACAAGGACGCGGGTAATGACAGGATGCCACGTAGCTCATTTGAGAATAAGGCTGTTGAAATTAAAGAATAAACAGCATGTTTTTGTCCTACCCACTCCCACTGATGTCCTGCACAGCTTAAGTCAAGAGGTGCTGAGAATCTGCCTGTCTTTTCTGTGCCTCATTGAGCTCGCCTTTTAACACCGCCATAATTAGTTTTTACCCAGCCTGCAGCCCTGGGTGTCTGGTTTTGTGGGCCGTGTCGCTCACAGAATCGAACCTGTCTGGCAAACAGAAACAAACTGCCCCACACGACTCCGCTTGTTTGTACGCCTCCCGACCAGATTGCTTATTGAACAGCAGGCGTGACAGCTTAAGGGCTGGAGGGGGCAGAGAGGAGGCTGGCGGATCCACACCGAGCACGGAGTTTCAGGACACCTCTAATTTTTTCATCATTTAAGTTGTCCTGTAATTAATCTGTCTGTACATTTAATTAAAAAGAAAAGTTGAGGGTGTAATTGAAAGCAATGCCCGCCTTGCGAGTTGACTCGGAGAACAATGTGAGAGGTAATGCATCGTGGCAGCGGGGATACATCACGTTAGTTAATCTGAAGTTGACCTCAGAGCAACTTGGGGAAAGAGAGAACACAGATTTGTTACTGCGTCAAATCTCCTTAAAACAACACGGACAGGCATGCATCTAATTCAGGGAATCAGTCATTGTTATTGATACTTATCTAAATTGCTTCAATGTCACATTCAAACTGGTTATTGTTACACATAGAGACTTATATGTTGCTAAAGTAATTTTCCAGTGCTTTCAATGGAAAACTTAACATTTGCTGAATTATGTGCATAATATTTCACACAAAAAAGCTGTTAAAATAGTTAGATGTCACCTTTTCATTCTGACTAAAGGCTCTTTTTGTATCTAATCCAAGCTAAAGATGACTCAGCATTAGCATATCATGCTCCCACCCATTGTCCGGCCTCAAAACCAGGTGAAGGCTCTCTGCTCCAACAAAGCGCTGCCACTTCTCTGTCTGCATTACCATGTGCCCTCCAACAAAAATGAATAATGGAAGAAAGACCAAAGTGCGCACAGTCAGCTCAATTGCTAATGGCACGTCACGCTTGATTTTGTCACGCAGCCATACACGGCCATACAACAGCTGTGACACGCGTGTGCATGGGAGGGGAAATGAAGCAATTTCAGAAGTCATTTGAGCCGAGTCAGTGATGGTCCAGTGACAATGTTTTGTGCCGGGTGTTTGGGGAAAAACAGTGAGGAAAGTAAATGAGAGTGAAAGAATGACAAGTTGGAGGCAACATGAGTAACACCGAGTTGATTTTGCTGCATGGGCGAGCCGTGCTGTCATGCACCATGGCGTCGTCTGCGCCTGTTCTGGCGGAAACAATAATGGTTGTTCCATATTTGCATGCTGATGTCCAGTATAACTTTAACTCTGGATATTTTGTGATACATATGCTTACTGCTCTCATTTCTTTAAAGCTCCATAAAGCAATATTATTTCAAAATTTAAACAAATGGCTTGCTGCAATACGAAAGGGCTGTTAGTTCTGCCAATCTGACTGAGAATCAACACCTAATTTTGCAGTTTTCAGCAGCTATCATCTAATTTTTTTTTTTTTTTTTTTTTTTTTTTTNTTTTGGGGGGGGGGTTACTGGTTCTGTATTGTTGAATAATAATATAATCTCAATGAGTTATTTTGATTTTAAGTCTCTTTGCCTTTCACTGGTCAGCAATTGCTTGATGCAGCTTTAATGGAACACACTTGTTTTCACATTCACATAGGCGTGGACAGTGCTTCATTGGTACCTTGATTGTTGTAAATTAGGGCAGGATACATGTAAATAACCCATTTTTGTTTTTGCCTTAAAAGGGAAATGGCTATGTTAGATGATTAATTTTGTTGTTCTTGTATATTTTTACCTGCTTTCAGCTTAATATGTCTTCTTTCCTGCTTTGAAGACCATGTTTTTTTTTTTGTTGAAGCTTTTATTTTTAAGGNTATGTCTTCTTTCCTGCTTTGAAGACCATGTTTTTTTTTTTGTTGAAGCTTTTATTTTTAAGGCGCCTCTTAGAGATTAACAGGAAGTTTGCTACAGCGCGCGAAGTTAATGTTATGGTAAAAATATGGTGAAAACACAGAAGAATATATGTACGGAATGCGCCATTTAATGCATTAGCAACCCTCCGAAGAGGCACAAGATTTGTGTAGCCTATGTTATAAGACTAATGATGAAATGAAATTTGCCCTGAATTCGTTTTATAAACTGCAATAACTTCCTAACTGTCTGTTTGTGAGCATTAGCATTAGCTTGCTGTGTGTAAGGTGTAAGCGATAGTAATGCTGTATGGAGAGATAGTTAATTCACTGTTTTTGTGTCTCTGTACATAGCTCTTACGTTGGTTTTGGAACTTTGTAATAAATTCAAAATCATCAGTCAAGTGTCAGACCATCTTTCGGTGGAATATGTTACAACACTTTTCATTGTTGTGATTCTTTTAGGTATCAGGAGTTCAGCAAACCTCAGCAAACACCAACCTTCAACCTGAAATGAGGTCCTGTTATCCAGAGTGTGTGTGTGTGTGTGTGTGTGTGTGTGTGTGTGTGCAGGAATCCCAACACCGGATTTAATTCCATAGCTGAGTCCTAAAATCCAATGCAGTTGATGAGCTCACTCCAAAGTGTTTTGCATGTGACAGCTCGTTCAGTTAGTCCCAGAAAAATGCCATAAAACAATCTTAAGCATTCTAATAGCCGAGCAGTTACTGTAACTCCCACATTCGTACAAACAGCCGCAGCACAAGCCACGAGTCATTAGCGTCAATTGTAAAGGCTCTGCATTTACGCGGGGGTGGCGGGGAGGGGGTTGATGGGTAAGGGCGGGGTTTGTTTACCTGTACTCATAGAATTTAGGTAGAAATTATGATAATTTCAAAAACATTTCCATGTACAGAGAACAAAGAATAGTGAGACAAATATTTTTCTAATTGTCTTGCTAATACTGTCATAATTGCTAAAATAATGACTTTACTTACAGTTTGTATTCTTTGGTCTCCCCGCCTCATGTAGACATCTCTATCAGCTGTTTGCTTAGCCAATAGATGAGGAGAGATTCCTGATACGTGTGTGTGTGTGTGTCCTCATATGTTTCTGCCTGCGTTCCTCGCCGTGCCCCCATCTTGACACTGCTCTGTTCTGCAGAGAGATATTGTCTCTTTATTTACCATTGTTTAATCAAGATGGTGGATAGGTCGAGTTTAATTAACCCGAGCTTGCAATAAATGTAAATGCCAAATGTCTGCCAGTGCTACAGCATAAAAGCTTTAACGAGGTGGAGGCTTTTGCTCTGAGGGGATAAAGCAGCTCCATGTTGACCCGCTGATTCAGGAAGGCTCAGATTGGTAAAGAGCAGAATGGAAAAGCATTGAGAATCTTATGAACAAGTGATATAATTTGTATGTGGTCACACAGGCAACATGGACAAGTATTTTCTTCAGTAAAAGTACTTAAATATTTCCATCTTGTAGTTTCTACAGTTGCTACTTCTCCTCTACTACATTTATCTGGTCAAAGGAGTTACTCTCCTATTTTAAATTGAACATGGGTTAAACTCATCAAGTATCGCTTGTGTCATGTTAAAAATAGAGATATTTAAACCTTATTTTATTTTAGTTTAGACATTATCAAACGTTTCAGAAAAGAAAAGCGGATTTACTCAGTGTGTGGAGGAGAATGTAATCCTTCAAATGATCTGAAAGCATTAAAATCCAAAAAAAAAAAAAAAAAAAAACTGGGGACAAAAGGGTTTTTATCCGACATGATAAAATACTTTGCATCTCATAATGTGGGGATTTCTTTATTGATGCTTCCAATATGTACCATTTTGCACAATGAGTACTTAATTTTAATACTTAAGTACCTTTTACTGCTAATAATGTGGTCCCCAAAGCAATCCTAAACGTATACATGCATGAAAAAACAAACAAACAAAAATAGAATAAGGTTAGCTACAATTTAAAAAAAAGACAATGTGACGGCAGCTTAATTAGAACTTCTAATCCTGGCTCCTGATTGGCTATCAGATTGGAAGGGGTAGTCCTTGATAAATGTGACTGGCTGAAGTGACAAAGGAAGAAAACAGTGTCAGTAATATTTGACTGCCTCTTAGCACGCGTTACCATAAGTTAGCAGCTGGATTTACAAGCGTTTCTGATCAATACTAGTCACTCCCCTGTTACTTCAGCAGTTTTTAGCTTTGTGCTTTAACTGGGAATGCTCCAATCTCCCAGCAGCCCCCAGAGAACCAACTATAGCCTGCTTTTTCTCTGCCTGACCCCCACTGCACCTCACTTCCTGCTCTAAAACACATCAACAGTATTTGCTTGGACCTCCTGGACTGAAGTTGTGTGATCGAGCATAAAAGTCTGTCTAAATCTGGTTGCCATGACAGTAGGCATACATAACTTTGATGGTCTTATACAACACGAGTCCGTGCTTGAAAGCCCAGATTTAGCTCAGAAACATAGAAATTGTTGCTGTGAATGAATCTAACCTGTAGCCAGAGCAAATCTTAAGCCTTCTTTCGTGTGATGAGGTGATGCCAACGCTCTGTTGAATTTGTGTCATCGTCATCTAGTCCAGTTGGTCATAGAAGAAGATAGTCTGGGTCCACGAGCAATCTGCATTCTAGAGTATGTGCTTGTTTCTCCAAACTAAATGAGATTCTGGAAAATTAATGAGAATTGGCTTCTTTCTCTCTCAACCCCCACACCTTTTAGCTGACACATCAAATTCTGGTCAACTATGGTTGGAATGACAACAGAAACAACATTCCCTCGGACAAAAAGGTACAGGATCAAACTGAAACATCTCTTAATCTGTAGCTGGACCCACATTATTCCCGCCCTGATGTCACATAATCAACATGCTAAATATCCACGACGCTATGAGGCACTTTAGACCAAATGTCACCACAGAAATGCCCCTGATACACTTTTAAGGTTGTAGTTGTAGTTGTTTGGAGGATGAGGACAGTGCTGGTGTGCACTCAAGAAGTTTAAGTTGATTTTCTGTTTTAATTTCACAAATCCCACAAATCCACCTCAGTGGTCCAATAGAAAGGGATTTAGCAGCAGCTATTAATTCTTGCATTTTCTCCACCCCATTGCATTTAATTCATGTTGAGTTTCCCAATAATTTGCAGACTAATTATGACTGCCCTGCATTCCGTCCCTCTTAAAAAAGATTTAAAAAGTACAATAAAAGAGAGAAAGAAGAAGCGATGACTTGATTCTTTCTCTTCTTGTGAATCTTTTACCTTCTGTCACATTCTCAGCAATGAGTGTTATTTTTGTGCTGGAATGTTTTGTCGTCATTGGAAATGGAATCTGCCTAAATAGCACAGCTCAGTCCTGTTTAACGAGTTAATTCACAGGAAGCTCACGTTTCCATCTTATTCCATGGCAACTGGGATTATCGCCAAGTTATATGGAAACGAGAAATCTGCTTCACGGTTGACTTGGTAACATTTTACACTGCAAAAACAGGATTTAAAGACAGACTGGACCCAAGATCCTGCTGGCACCACATGCACTACATTACTAGACTCTTGTCAAGATAATGGGCCTTGATTTGCTTGATTAAGGCTTTTAGTCTGTATTTCAGCTTGAGTCGACTACAAACAAGTGTATCTGTGATTGACACATGAATATAGTTTCCAGAAATCTTGAGTAATTTTTGCTTCCCACATGATTACAACACTACAGGATATTTCCTTTGCTAAGTAAAGGACTTTTTGCAGCTTAAATCACAATATATTTCCTCACAACTCCCACACTCACATATGCACATACAACACTCTGTGAGAGGATTATTATGGGTGGAGGAGAAACATGCAGGTTCCCGCTGTTCTCGTCATACCAGCCCCTCACACTGACCCCCTGTGAAGGTCGCAGGCCTGGTCATGCCCTGAGCTTCCAGCCACAAAATGGCGAGAACGGCTGACCGTCACAGTCTGAGCTGCTGACACTTTCCAGGCCGGCAGCTGTTTCTGCAGGACAACACGAAATTGGGTGTTCATGTTTGCAGAAATGCTAAAAATAACAAAGTAGACTAGACAGAATAATGGCAGATTGTTTGTTTGGAACAAAATATGTTTTCTCTGCAGGAGTGTAAATGTTCATTTTATTATTTTTTGTTTCTTTACCAAATTAGCTAATCCATTAGCATCAGATCTGCGTAGCAGGTTTCCTTTTGGTTCATTTATAATTCATGTAATCATATCTCAGCAACCATCATTTCAGGTTTAAGTATTATTTACGTTTGTTTGTACACAGATAAGTATTTCCCATATTTTTTTTTTTAACCACTTAACTTGAAAGTCCATTAAAGCTAATTTGTAATCTTACTGAAGGTTTCAGTAAAAGCAAATGGCTACATTTTTGGGATAGCAGAGAAGGTGGTAATAGGAGAGAATGTTTGGTTAAACTTTAAAGCCGTTTCATATATTTTCAGTGCATCGTCTCTGCTGCCTCCTTTAAAGCAGCTTAATGACTCTTGGGGCCATTTTCACACCCACACTCGCTGCTGAACCTGAAATCAGTTTGGGGACTTTCAGACAGTTAACTTACCTGCAGCTATTACAGCTATTTTTACTTGCCTCTGCGAGACAGTCTCATTTCAAGTTTTACTTCCCTGATCCTTCCCCGGTGCTGCTATTTGATCAAGGCTTTGTCCATCAGATTTTATTGGTTTATACTGATGCAGTGGGAATGAATGAGAAACAGAGCTGTGGAAAGGTCAGGAGTCAAATGAAAAATATGAATATCTTTCTTCTCTGTTTGCTAGAATGATATTGTGTGATATTTAGATTTTTTTTTTTTTTTTTTTTTTTTTTTTTTTAAATAATTCATGAATGACTGACTGGTGCCAGTCAATTGGATGGTCCACATGAGAGTGTGTTGTCTAAATATTAAATTCCTCAAGCTAAACAAACAACCCAGGAAATTCACTTGCTGTATTTAAATATATGAAGAACTATTAGTTAAATGAAGATGTGGCATTACATTACATTACAAAGTGATTACACCGAATCTGTTTCCACTATATCACGAGCTGTCAAGGCAAACTGGGGATTGGGTAGCTCTTTGCTCTGACAGTATTCTGCACACCAATAACAAAATTGATCTGTCTGCATCCTGCAGCACTTGAAGAGTAAATGCACATTTTATTCTCTTTCCACTCAGGGAAATTAAACCAAGGGGTCTGTTCTCAATTCCTGCTCCCCACATGTCTCAGAGCATCTCTTTAGAAACCTCTGATCTGAGGCAACCTGCTGGCTACATAACCAGTTATGAATCTGAATTGAGAAATAACATTTACAAGCAGCAGGACAGCAGATGAATGTGTGTGTTAGTTTGTGGAATCAAGAGAATTTTATTTGAAGTTGTTGTCTTTCTCTCTGTCTCCCTCACTACCTTCTCTGCCGTTTAGCTCCTGCCTCACACTCAGATTAGATAATCATCTCAAACACCCCCTCCAAGACCTCCCAGACTTTTCTTTTCCAAAAGCATAACCGGCACTGTGCTTTTATTTTCCAAATGAGACAAGACTGCTTCCACTCGGGGTCAATCTCAGGGGGGATCTGATTTGGCTGTAATTGAATTTAAGGGGTCAGATCAAATGTGCCGCTCTTCCCCTCGACAGCTACGATAACCTCTGGTGAAGGAGCGAGAAGAATACTAAGGCAATCTCCATTGGGAGCAGGACTGATTAAATCTAGCAGGTTTGGAGTGGGAGCCATTTACTGTACTTGTTTAGGTTGTGTTTTGCTTTCACGGAGAGATTATTATGTTAGATAAAAGTGATAGCATGCATAATGGACACACAACATTGAGATCTTAACTCAACGTAGAACTTTCTGGCTTGCTCTGATGTTCAGACTGGGAGACGATTTCATTTCCACTCCATTACGCAGTCTGACGTGCTCCTGCTTTTTTTGTGAGGGATTGATTTGATAGTCATTAGTGACTGATGTATATGATGTAAGAGTGGTAATGCATGAATAGATGCACTGTTAAAGGAAAACAATAGATGTGCCAGTGTTGTAGATTTCCAAGATGCAAAATCTGAGTACAGCCACCTGGATGCAGCAACCTGTATCCATTCACTATGAGTACTCTCCCCAAATCTCTTATTTTCCTGTATCAGGACACTTCAGAGCACTTTATGAATGCCAGCAGTCATTTATCAAATAAACAAAGGTGAGGATGCTTATTTAATGTATTCAATACACTAAATTTGCTATTTTCCCACTTCTTTTGGCAGTTGTTCTGCTCACAACTCATAAATTCAATATTTCTGACAGCACTTAGTCAAATTTGGTTATGTCACAGACTTAGTCCCTCCCACAAAGGTTCAGATTGGCTTGATTAATTCCCTCAAATGGGTAATTGGCTCCATACCATCCCTTTGAAGGACCATACTGGTCATTTTGCATGTTTGAGCATAATATATTCAATTATCATACACAACGCTACTGACAATCATTTCCCACAGCGTACTACTGGAACGATGAATTTTAAACAAAAATTCCCTACCTTCCAGACCGCCATTGGTTTCTGTTCATTCTGGTACATTATTAAAATCAACTTGTTGATTCTCGAAACTTTCTTGGTAGGTAATCCATCATTGGAAACAACAGTGTATTCAGGGTTTTTTTTTAAAAGTTACATAATTTTAGCATTTAAGCACAATAAAAAGCGTGGAGTGAATGTCTCCACTGGGGAATATAGTCCCAAAAGAAGACCTGTCTTTATCGAAAAATTTAAACGCCCGTGACTTCATAAGGCTGCATAACTACTAGCAGGTGAAACATCAATTTTTAAGGTGGGTGTATCGCTTGAATATTTGTTTTTGAAAGATTAAGAGTGTGAAAAAGGCTCAGTTTGGTTACACTACTCTGTGCGCATCAGTTGGTCGCCATGGCACAAGTGTCCTTATTTCAGGATGAGTCACTAAATGTTTATCAAAATGCATTTGTGTCAAGGTGTATGAGCAGTCAGATTTCTAATTAAACACTCCGCCCATTAGAAAATCAAATCTTTACATTGCTGATTGATGTTTGGCATCAGTCGGCCTTTGGGTATCAGCACACACGGCTAATTCTGCTGAAGCAGGAATGCATTCATTTAAAAATAAATAAATAAATAAATCACATTTTAACCGGGGACCTGCTCCAGTTTTTATATTGAATGCTTTATGCGTGGTACCATTGTCTCGTGTCTCTCACAGGCCTCCCCTCCCGCATTAATGGACACGTGCGCGTTTAAAAGCATTTCAATCAATGAGACTGAGTCTTCTAATGGGGCCTCCTTTCAGGAAGGAGAGCTGGAATATACGTTTTCATTACCAGGACCGGATTGCTGCGTTGCTCGGCGCACTCAGCCTGATATTGAAATGAGAGGTGTGCTGCGTGATTACAACCAAGAGTAAAAAGCTTCTGAGAGATAGAAGATAGTGAAGACAGATACATATACTGTTTTTTTCCTGCATCACCGCTTCATCCATTCAGCTTTTAATGCCAAAGGGAAACTAATGCAATAGAGGAGGAGGAGGAGGAGGAGGAGGAGGAGGAGGAGGATAATGGTTTTCATACATGATAATGTGTTGATGATGAGGATGATGATGCTGACAAAGGTAAAGGTGATGACATTGTTTCTGATGATGCAGGTGATGATGATGATAATCATGATTGTTTGATACTGTAGATGTTGTTAGACATTGACATTTTGACAGTCCTTAAAGGAGACATATATGCATTTTGTTATTGTCCCTCTTTTTTACCGTGTCATATAGTAGGAAGTACTTGTAAAACTACACGGCTGTAGAAATGCATCCAGTAAGACAAAACCGTAACTCCTGAACTGCCCTGAAAGCTCGGTTTTTGATCGTTCCGTCAATTCTATAACATGTCGACATCAACATGTAACACACCTTGTTAAACACACCCACAAATAAGAGGCTAATGAGTGTTTGGCTTTCATCCACCTTGTAGCAGCTGGCCAATCAGAACATAGCAGGCTTGTCAGGAGGAGGCCTTAAAGAGAGTACCTAAAACAGCCTGTTTGCTGCAAGGGAGAGTCAAAGTGGATCAGTTTGATTTTTTTACACATTAAAGCATTCCAAAGGTTTCAAAATGGACCCCTAATGAAAATAAGAACATGAAGAGCTTCATATGTCCCCTTTAAAGTCTAACTCTTGAGATGTTCCTTTTAATGGCAAAGTAAAAGAAGCAACACGAGCCAAGCATTGCACCACGGGAATCAGAGGCAGGGAAGGCAGCCATCAATTTCGTTGACGAGAATAGAACAGGTGTTGTTTCATCACCAAGGTTTAAGGTGGTGCAAGAGCAGAGTGTGAACATAATATAAATAATTCTTCATAACAGTGAAATGTTGAAGAGTGACAGTAGAATTCCTGCTCTGTGTGTGTGTGTGTGTGTGTGTGTGTGTGTGTGTGTGTGTAGTTTGTCTGTGGGGGACGATAGTTTCATCTGCAGATTTCTGTCACTTTTTTCTACTTTGTGGATAGAAATGGCTCACAAATGTGTTAATGACCAACACTTTTATTCTTGGTAACATGAAAACATCTCCATTCACTATACTTAAAAGTGGATGAATTTTCAATTTCCCAAATTCCAGCAAATATAATTAATCAAACTCATTTGTGACACGTTTAATACAATTCACATTGCCTTCGGTGCTGAATTGCACCTGAGAAAAAAATTAATTACTCTTCCTTATTTTGGCGTGCAAATAAGGAAATAATTTAATTAGTCCTGGGACCCCTTGCCAAGCTTTTTGTTGCAGGAGTCCACAGGTTTGTCTGGTGATATAAATGAAGTTGATACAAGAAACATCTTGTTGAAGAAAGGTGCAATGTGTGTGTAACTGTTCTGAATTAACATTATAATGAAAACCAGCCCTTTTTTTTTTATTATTATTTAAGCCTTTCTACAATGTGATAACACATGAGAAAGTAATTAGTTTCATTGAGGACAACTCATCTAAAGCATTCTTTAAACCCTCTCGCAAGTTGTATTTTCTTAAAACAAATGAGAAAACAAATCTAGAAATGTGTCGGTGTCTTGATACAGGACGGAATAAGGCAGATTGCTGCACTANGAGAAAACAAATCTAGAAATGTGTCGGTGTCTTGATACAGGACGGAATAAGGCAGATTGCTGCACTAGAATTAGGAAAAGTGATACTTTATTCTAGAAAGTTGATTTATATAGGAAATAGATTTAAATAATCTCACTTCACTGGCCCAAAATAAGACTTTCAGGGACAAAGGAACCAAATGACTTGATAAAATGGTGATTTTTTTGCAGTGTAGACCCTGTTCCCAAACATGACCAGGTTGTCTCAGGTGTCAAACCATTGATAGTTATTTTTGAAGTTATCCTAAATCATTATACGTCCTATAATGACATGTAAATGTCTTTTCGGCACTACATGTAACACATGGGATTAGACCTGGTCCAGAACCTTTATCTGTCATTGTCTTCCAGTTTTTCCATTTCATCTGTCCAATAAACATTAAAAAAATAAATAAATAAATAAAACAATAAAACAAACACGTTGCCTTCAACCCAAACTCCAGCCAATAAGGACATTTTAATCAGAAGTATTTCTACAAGGAAATCTAAAACATCTTTTGACATATTACCGCCTTCCAAATCATTTACAACCTTATTTCTCTTATATATCATATATAGATACTTCTTTTCTTTTTTAGATTTTCCATGTGATGCTTCCTGGGGCACAGGGACTATGTAGCCATAATGAATTTAATCTCCACAGCATGATATTCATACGCACACATTAGCATATTTTACATGAACATGTAAAGTATAGGTTTGCCAACTGGGAGGCTTGCATGTCGGTCAGCAGGAGTATTATTATTATTATTATTCCTTCCGTGCTTACAGAAACTTTCGCCTATAACTGATAGGTATAGACAGAGTAAAAGTTCTTGATAATTTGCTGGAAGATACATATTCCACATTCGCCTATTTAATCTGTATATAGTAAACTCAGAAGAAGAGAAAGAAGCGGGCTATTTTTTTTCCATTTATTCCCATTATTTCCTCACACTCATGTTCAAAACCTTCTTCCATTTAGGCTCTTTGTTAACCTGACTTTGAGGCATGGTACCTTTAATGTGCCCATTTTGCACTGTCATTTCCTTCAAAACTCTACTCATCAGTTTGCTTTTCTGTATTTACCTCCAAATTTAAAATTGCTTTTGAAAATGGCTATGGATTAGATTAAAAAAGTTTTCCAAGGATATTAGTTTCAAAGGAAATGATGAAACAAACAAATTTGACATGATAAAAACAAGCACGGTGTGTTCAGGTCATACAAAATGTGTCAAGTAAGAGTCAAAAACAGTTACAGTAGCAACGATATTAGATTTCAATGCTGCATGGAGGAGAATATTTCACCAATAATCAGACAGAAAGCTATATTCCTCCTCCTTCCTTCAAAAAGATAGACACTAACAAATTCAGAAGAAAATGGATTATTGCTAATTCATGCCAAACGAAGTCATGAAAATTTAAATTGAAATGAGCTTTCAAAAGGAATGAAGGAATGAATCTAATGTGGTTAGTGGAACTCTGAGGTTATGTTCTGTCTCATGCCAGCATCATGCATTCAGATGTGTATTGTGTTTGATGATTGGAGTGATTCTCCTGCTGATTGAATTTATTAAAGTTGCCTGAATGTTATGTTGACTTTGCTTCTCTGCAGTCGCAACTTATGTGAATTGTTTTTTGTTTTGTTTTTTGTTTTTTCATAGAATGTATTCTGCACAATAATTTATTAAATATTATAGTCATTTACGGGGACTGCAGAAGGAAATGAATGTGTGTGTGTGTGTGTGTGTGTGTGTGTGTGTGTGTTACAGTAGAATCCTCACAGAGCCTCACACTCTCAGACTTGCATTATGCCTCACTAGCTCACTAGCACCCCCTACTGCTGCATCACAGCAGCCTACTGACAGGCCAGTTTCTCAACACTTCAGACCAGTGTGGATATGTGTGTGTCTGCCTGTGTGTGTGTGTGTGTGTGTGTGTGTATGCACATATGCTCCAGGTGGTTAGATGGCCTGATACCTGTGTCACACACCTGAATAGTGAGCTGGCTGCTGCAGCAAAACGGTTTCAGCTGCAGACATTTAAGCTCTGCCTCTCTCACCTTTTCCTCCCCCCACCATTGTTCAGCCCTTCACAGCGTCCCATCCATTATCATTCCTCTCTTTCCGAATCACCGACTTGCCGTTAACGCATTAAATGGCGCACGTGCACATTTTCACGCACGCATACATACCCGAGTTGCTGACAAATACACTATTGCACATCATTTGGTGCATTTTAGCACATTGATCCAGTTGTTGAAGTCAATATTTCCCTGAGCGGTAAGTCACGTGAGCCTGTGTGTGTGTATGTGTGAGGGAGAGAGTGTGTATGGCTAATGAGGGAGGGCCGGTGCTCTGCCCAGGGGGCCCTTCCTGGAGCGCTACTCCAACTCAAACAGCGAGATGATTAATGGAATGTAAATGTTGATGGATTATTGAACAGGGAAATGATAAAGTTGGCCCAGACTCCTATAAAAACCAGGCAGGGAACTTGAAGTTGAACAGCACATGTATATGTGCTAGTGTGTGTGTGTCCGCGTGAGTGTGTGGAAGGTCATCAGGGTGTTTATGGGACCAAACCTAATAGCATGAGGTTTAAAAACCATGACCCCTTTTGAAAAGTTAAATAGGAAAACAAAGCAGAGTTAAATGGTTAAAGCTAAATACAGAGCAAAATCAATGGGATTTTTAAATGAGTCATCAATAATTCTCAAAATTAAAATGTCACAGATATGATGTAATTAAACCATCAATTGAATAATCTTCTTAAATTACAACGTTTTTCATTTTGTCCTCTCCATTTTTGTTGTAATTTACTTATAGACTCGCATCAAGTGTCAAAAAACAGTCTGACTGGAAAAGTTCTTTGTCTTATTGAATAGCTCCACATTAAACTAGCACAAGTAATTAATATCCAACAGAAGGAGGCACTCATGGACTCAGTACTAAATGAGAAAAAATTATATGCTGGGTAATTTGTGGCCTTATGAATAGCTAGATTCCTCCAGCTAATAAGATGCATTTGTTAAGGGAAAAATGCACCCAGACTTAAAAAGATAAAAACATATATCTCATATCAAATGCCTCATTATGTTGCGAATTAATTCCCCTTTTCTCTGATGCATGTGTGTCAGGTTTCTGTTTGGGCGTCTTTCAAAAACAGGCTGGCGCTTTATGAACTATAATAGAGTGTTTAGGAGGAGTAACCAATAAGGAGAGAGCAGGAGAGAGACATTAAGAGAGGAGTAAATAGATTGGGAGGCAGGAAGAGACAGAGTACATTAGCGTAAACAGTTTACGGGAATAACTTTCAATTTAATTTCTCTTTTTCCTTACCCTGCATGCCTTTGGAGGGAAGAATACTCAAAGATGATTTGATCAGGAATCACCATTCACAGATCAAAATTAAGAATATTTTCCACCAAAGGAGGAAAAATGGAAATATAGGTGAGGAATAAAGGAATAAACAGAGCGAGGCTGTGAGTTGTTTCCTTGAATTTGAATGAGATGCCGCTGTATCACGACATCTTATCGTGCTAAAGTTCAGCTCGGCAGATTTGAATCAACACACAAACTTCACTTAGTCGATTGTTGGCTTCACCACACACGAGCTGAATACATGAAACACTGTGGGGCAGCCCACATGCTGTTTTTACCACACACACACACACACACACACACACCATACCAAATGAAGCTCCTCTAAAGGCCACCTGCATAACTCTTGAGAGTGGAATGACCTTTTGTTTTAGTGGTATGGCCACGACACCAAGTCACAGCCTAAGACTGAATAGCGTAATAAGTTGTTTTTCTCTATGAAAAGTTATTTACAGCAAACCGTTTTTCTATGTCATTCGAGAAAATGATGCAATTTTAAAGCAGACACCTCCAAACATTTTTCACCAAATGAGTTTTGTCTTTATATTTTTTTGAAAGAATTTTTGCATATTGCATTTTTTGCAAACAAAATGCCGCCATCAGTGATTAGACTAGAAATCGATGGAGATGTAGAAACGCTAAATGACAGGATATCAGGCCTGTGGATGAGCAAATAAAGACACAAACACACACAAAAGGACATTTTTCCACAGATGCATTGTATTTGCTAGCCAGCAGCGGCACCCTGAGAACACCCCCATGTCCAGATGCTGCAGCCTGCCCGCCTGCACGGCAACAGGCTCCGGCACGCTGGCTAACAAGCCGGTTGTGGAAGGTGTAGCTCCAGCGTGAAGGCCTCCGCAGTGCAGCGCCATTACTGGCTCCCGGCAGGGTCGAGGGAGATCATCATTTTCACATAACAAACCGTAGATTATCATTTTACAGATAGTTTCCTCAAGTGGAAAATTAGCTTCCGCCAACCCGCCGTCTTTCCGCCCCCATTCACCGGCAACAATTTACCACGCAAAGCAAAACTGCGTAAATGAGACTAATTGCAGGAAACGCGTTCCCAACCTTCCATAAGCAGGAGCCATCAAGCAGCCCTGAGATGAGGTGGTGGTGAGAAGTGGGGGCTACAAGGGGGGTAGAGGGGTAACAAATTGCTCTGTTTCTGATACAGTTTGCCACTATTTCTGTTTTGGATGCACAAATAATTGCGTTCATTACAGGGATGTCTTTTGTTATGCCTGGATTTAGCTGCTGCTCCTGCAGCCTGTAATTATTTGCACTCTGTAGCGTTCCTCAGAACTGGTATTCCCATCAAATGTGATTCATTCATCACATCTGAAAGACGTAAAAGCAGTAATGGCTCAATCTGCAGTACCCAAGTACTCGAATCCACCCAGTTGCGTTAAAAAAAAAAAAAAAAAAAAATTCACTTCTTTTTTTATTTTCTTATTTTCTGTGAACTAACAAAAAATTTGGAATGAAGTCATGAAAAAGTCGCCACACTGTAGATTGTCTTCACCACAGGATAAAGATACAAGCTTTTTACACAAAAATTTAGGGTAGTTGAACCCGAACCAAGGCTGACATTGATCTGATACTGATGTCAAATCTGAATCTGAAAGTAACTGCATAACTACAGCTGTCAAATAAATATAGTTGAGTCAAAAGTATTAAATTTCCCTGTGAAATGTGTTGAAATGGCTGAGCTCCATATCTCAGATTTTACAGCACATGTGGTCATGACATCATCCACAGCTCTGAATAGACGGCAGGAGGTCGAAAGTGTCAAAGAGCTCAATCATTTTCTTCGTCATTTTAGACGTGCAAAATTAACCTTGAGCTCCCATTGGAACAGCTTTGAGTGATCAATAGATCAGCCTGGTCATTCCCTGGAATAATCATTTGTTTTTATGGAATGATGGATGGCGTGGGGATGTGTCAGAGGTGTGTGGGACGTAAGAAAGGAACATGACATGTCGGGCGTTTCGCTGCTACTTGAATGTCAGCGACACGGCCTCGTTGTGCTTCAACTGTCAGATTGTCCTTCAAAATGGGACAGTCTGATCAATGACCTCTAGAATCTAATGATAACTGATGAATCAGAATTGGCTGAATCTCTCAGTGGGAAGATATTCACATTAGTAAAAATCTATACTTCATCTTGGATCGCCACGTTACCCCACACCACACACACACACACACCTCACTGCACTCTAATAACATGACCCTTTTTTTTCGTGTGGCCTGCTGGGATTCGAGCAATTTAAGATATTCGCAGTGGCGGCGCCAACATATCATTATTCGCTAAATCTGCAGACGAGCCACACACTAATTAATTGAAGCATAGCCATACATGGGCAGAGCCAGAGGCTACAGACACAGGAAGTAGGCCTGATGGATTCAAAATTGCGAGAACGTGGATGGAGGAGGAGGTGAGAGGTGGGGAAGGAGCGACCTCTTGGGGACGGTGGCTTAAGGCAACCTCCTCTCCAGGCAACAGATCTCCAGCGCATGTAATTAGATGGGGCGTGTTGGGGGCCTTTGCAGCACTTTCCATTTAATATATCACTGATGTGTCTTGCTGTCCGTGATGTATGTACAGTAAGAGAGGGGGAAGCGATCAAATAAAAGCTCGTACCAGAAGCCACTAAATTAAGATTTATTTAGGCGTGCAGATGGAATAAAACTCAAAGAATGAATGAAGCTGGCACCATGGGACCTGAAAAACCTGGAATATATTAATACCTTTTATGTGAGCATAAATTCATCTTTTCTGCGATAGACGTGGCTGATAGACGGTATTCCTGTGCTTTACCTTGGCGTGGCAGAGAGGGAAAGGCACAGGGGGTGTGGGGGTGGGGTGTAATGGCTCCGGTGTGGCCTGGTGGTTTGATGAACGATTGGTTTGTCTTGGTGAAATTATTTCATTCTTCTTGCAAATAGGATCGCGTGCACACGTTGGGATGAATGCTGTCGAACCTCAAGCGTAACAGTGATGCCCGGTGATGTATGTTTGCAAGGCGCAGAGTATCAAACAGAGCAGGGGGAGGGGGGTTGCCAGGGTGCGGTTGATACTGTACCTCCCCACGAGGGAAAACAAAGAGGAGAAATCTAGCAGAGGAAGGATTCTGCACCCTGTGATGAAAGAAAGCAAGAACGATGTCGAAACATTCACGGCTGTGATAAGACTGTGAGCAATGCACGCACACACACACACTCACACAGAGCGTGCCTTTACACTCCACTCCTCACGACCCAGTTGGTATTCAGTTCATGAGGGAGAAGAGGGGAAGGGAGCTTCACTTCTCTCTTCCCCGCTCTCCTTGTTTCTTTCTCTCAGTCTGGCTCTCCATCGTCGTGCCAATGATAGATGGAAATCTCAGACTGCTGTAAATTGAACATTGCGTCCAGCAGACCATTCATAACCATGTCCCTTCCCCGCTGCTATCATCAACATCACACGCCATAGTCTGCCGCTGACAGGCCAGGCTTTAATGGAATACTTTGAAACGTTGGAGTGTTGACAATCACGCGCAGGATGGGGGGTTAAACTGCCACAGGGGTACTGATGAGCACCAAGTTTGCATGACTTTGAAAGGGTAGACGGCGTCAAAAAACCGCCAAAGCTGATGAGATTTCAGCCACATCCTGAAAAAGTTGACTCGCGTACATTAAAAATCTAAAACAGTCCATAAGTTTAGATGTATATTGACCTTGATGACTCGAGGGTTTATCTGAGCTGCATTTTCTTATGCTGGACTGAAAGCTGAATATCCCTACAAAGGATATTCTCTCTCTTTCTCTCTCTCACACACTCTCTCTCTCTCTCTCTCTCTCTCTCTCTCTCTCTCTCTCTCTCTCTTTATCTTTCTCTGGGTGATGTCTCCAGTTCAAAGCTGTGCACTGCACATGGACGGGGACTTAATCTGCCGAGCGTGCTACAAAGGCGACCTTGAGGGGAGGTTTGATTGAGGTGTTCAAAACTGAGGTGAAAAAGAGGATTGATAGAATCAAGCAAGTAAGATTACTTCACATTCCATACCGCACCCGCCCTCCCTGACCCATGGATAGTGTTGCAAATGAAGCTCCGGCGTGAGTTTGAGAGGAAAGCGAGTGAATGAGAATGACGAGAGAGCAAAAGAAAGAGAGTGAAGGCTGCAAGAGGCAATGGAGATAGAAGGAACACGAGGCGCAAAGGACAGGAGAGAGGGAGGAGTTGCAGAGAAGAAACTTGCTTTTCTACTCTAAGTTCTGTTGGAGCCGCATGATCAAACCCAAGAACCGTGCAGACGGCGAATGTTGATGCCAGAGTTTTACTGACACTTTTTTTTTTTTTTTTNTTTTTTTTTTTTTTTGAGCCTGTGTTCACAGAAAGTTTTTGATTAGTTCCACAAACCCCTTAACTTCATTCGCATATGTGTGTTTTCGCGTTCACGCGCACGTCTGTACGCACTTGACAGCAAAATAAAAAATAAGTAGTCATTCCAACTGTCTGCAATGAACGGCGAGATTTTTAGAAAAGATCTTTGAGTCTGAGGAAATGCACAAGCTGAGAACCTTGGGTGTTTGTTTGCTCATAGCTTCATTTTCTCAAGATGGCAAAATTGCCGGCGCCTATTGATTCGTCTTTTCTAGCTTTGGAGGGATGCTAAGTGGAACACAGCTTCTTTGATACATACATACTCCTTGTGTTGTTACATAAATGCTCCTTTGTGTGCACATCCTCTTTTCATCTTCTCTCGCGCTTCTAAAAAAATGGGGAGCTGGGATGCTCTCGGCGCTACAGTCTCAGCTGCATTCATCAGTTATGAGAGCCTTGCAATTATTCCCCTCCTTCAGTCAGAAAGTCAACCTGCCAGTACCGACGTGCAGATGAATGACTGTTGTCTCCTCTTGGATTATTAGCCAGGAGATGTGTGTGTGTGTACACAGACGTCTCTGTNCCCCCCCATTGAATATGTTCCTCTTTGTATTTCTTGTCAGGAAAACAAAATGCTGTCGGGAGAAAAGGGAGGAGGAAGCAAAAGCAGAGTGCAAAGCTTGATGAGAGAGCTTGATGATGAAGAGTGTGAAGGATCTGATATAGGTGCCCCCTGGAAAGCTTTTTTTTTTTTCACTAGCTGTTGATAAGACGGCGGAAAAGTCGTTTACCACTTCTCACCCCAAGGTTAAGAAAGTAAAGTGGCAGACGAGCATGTGGAAATTAAATCGGCGAGACTCAATTTATGTTGGGGGCTCATTTATAACTTTTAGGCAAATGTGGAGTTTTATTAAAGAAACTCTCCTGACACGGATGTTCGTTTGTATTGACAGAAGCAATTTAGGCTGAAATTTATCATTTGGGAGCGTTAGAAGGAAATATCTTCCTGTAATCTATCCACAGCAATCTGTCAATACCATCTTATTATCCATAATTGAATGGTTAGGTGGATGCTTCACCTCGTCCAATTCCCATTATCAGTCTTTTACTCCATGTCCATGCTCTCTAGACCGTTAAGCGGTCAGCCAGGAGAAAGTCCAGGCCAGGGCGCCATTAATTTTGGTTACAGTCTTGTCTTATGGCCTCACAATGTCCATGACCAGTCATGAAGGCCGGAGACCTATTATTTAAGAAGGAAAGGTGAAAAGCAGAGCAAATGGGACGGGACTTAGCTCAGCTATGTGGACACAGTCTCACATCGCTGAGCTGCTGTAGTCGGGGGAAAATATGTGTTTCACTTCTCCAAGTATGTACAGAATTAGAATGGAGAAATGGGAGCCTGGGAAGGAAAGATGTGGAAAAAATCAAAAGAATGATTGTATCAGTTCAGCGTAACTGAGGGATCTGTTATGAGACAAACAATACTAAATAGAAAGCTTATCTGTCTCCTTCACGGCTCCTCAGAAAGTGGAAATAAGTGGCTGAAATGCGACACTTTGTGGACGACTCCCAGTAATATTGTCATTAGAATTTACATGACTGTATACAATCCGCACAAATCCCGCAAACAAATCACAATTTTATCTGAAAGCACAGCCTTGAAGATGCTTTCTGGATGTTGTTCCCGATGTGTTACACACTATCCGTCACACTCCAATCTCCTCTCTTGTTCTCCGCCCAGCTGCGAGGCACTATATCTCTTCATTCCTTTTATCTGCTACTCAGATGAATCCCGGCAACAATCATTCCACATGCGCTCAAATGACACCCAAACACAAAACTGACAAACACACTGACACAAACACAGATTCTCTTTTCCCTGTCCATCTCCCATTCTTCTTTGGAAATGTGCCACAATTCCAAATCCGATTGTCACATCAGTTTCTGCCGGTAGAGAGAAAAAAGCAAAAAAAAAAAAAANAAAAAAAAAAAAAAACAGGGCGGAAAAGCAGTAAAAATGATGATTTCTTCCTGCTCAAGTTGCGGCCTGTCGTATGCAATCTACTTCGACATTCCACCTCATCAGCTTCTCTATTTAACAATTTGCACAGAGGACATAAAAAGGGCTGCAGACTGGTGAAAATATGGTGGCAGGTGCCTATTCAAATGCTGAATATTAATCAGGGGAAGAGCGAGGTCTTGGAGCGCAATCATCACCCTCTGTACTTAAAACCACATGGCTATTAATTGCCACCCAATTTTCATATTTCACCACCGTGTTTGTGCCACCCTGCTCATTTCTCATACTAAGCACTTGTGACATTTCGCCCAGACTCATAAAAAGAGAATATAAAGATATGCAGAGATATGCATGTGAGGACCTCACCTGCAAGGATCACAGGGAAGAGTGACAGAGTCTAAATGGAAATGCACAAAGGGAAGGCATGACTCATCTGACGGCTGCCACAGAATAGCTCACTCTTTAATCTCGGTATCATATTTGATTGCATCTTCAGTGTCTTCGGGGACTTTAAAGAGACATGCTCAGCACCGGGTCAGCGATCAGAAAATGGACTGGCTGTATGATCTGGCACTGGGAGTACGAGCTTGTCAGAGAAAAGCAGGTCAGGCTTCAGAGAAGACGAATCTCAAGGATTATTGTTCCGTATGCAAACCCATCCTCTGCCCGCGAAGGATAACGTGTGCTGATACGACTGCAGGAGTGAGCAATCAGGCAGGGATCTTGATCAGCAGGATAAGATGCATCCATGCAGTAATGCGGTGAAGTCACTTGCATCGTGCCTGTGGCGTTCATCTCTGAAGACAAATCTGAGGGAGCGGAAGTGAACAAGCTGCTGTGCAAATGCTAGAATGCATGCAAAGTGTCACTTTTTAGCCATTTTTGAGCACTTTTCCTAAGAAATTTCTCCAGAAGATCCCATAGAACTTGTTGCGTGAAGAATTGCAACCACACAAATGCTCTTTAAAGGACTATACTGGTGATTTTGCATGTTTAAACCCAATAAATACTACTGCATACACATTACATTACTGACAATCATTTTACAAAACAAAAAAATATATTTATTTTTGTTGTTTTGCCAGATCTCATTTTTCAAAATCAAACATTCAGGTGATACACCCACCTTAAAAGTCAATGTTTCACCTGCTGATATGTACGTCCGAATTTCGTTGTGTGGTTTTTCATTTCTTGGTAAAAGCCATCTTCTCATGGGACTATATTCCCTGGTGGAGTTATATATTTTCTTCTGTGCATGTTGGATTGGTTAAATCAAGTAACTTCGACAAAATATCAGAACGGCGTTTTGTTTGCTGTGATGGATTACTTATCTCAAGCAAGTTTCAGGTTCTACAGGTTGATTTTATAATCAATCATTTCAATGGAAACGTGCAAAATCACCTGTATGCTCCTTTAAACAAAGTTGTAGTGATGTATTTTTGATTCAAGTTCTAGTGTCCTTTTACAAACTCTCACACTTACAGAGTTGAGCTGTTATCAGCTGCTCTAATAGCTTTGAACTTCAGCTTTAGATAAACCTGAATGTAAAACCCACAGATTTAAAGGTGATAACGCTTTTGCCTTATTTTAAGCAACCGTGTGTTTGTGTATGCTTTTATTAGGCTGAATCTGCAATGTACAGTTGCATTGTGGGTCAAAGGCCTCTCATTAGTGATTGAGATAGAGGTGCTACTGACAAAGTGGGCGTCCAACCAAAACGCGGTTCCAGGCAGATGATATGATGTATTTTCAACAAGTGAGATGAGGACTGGATGAGTAAATCTGAATAATATTGAATAAGTGTGTATTTTTTAGATTATATGGTTTGTTGCTGATTTAGAGGAACATGCTAATTGATGGTGAAAGCTGTTCATTTGCAAATATCAGGAAATACTGTTTTGATGATTTATTTAATTTAAGCTCCCATGAGTAAGAAAAGTTTGTTTTTTTCCAGAGCGTGCGCTGCTGAAACACATTTATAGACATGTCGGTCGCACCTGAGACGTCCCATTAATATAAAAAAAAGTTTTGAGTTTTTGTCTCGAGTTGAGGTGTCAAATTACACAGAACAGATCTGTGCAATGTCACAGCCCAATATTCACCTTGTTCCTAATGAGCACTTGCAGACGTTGTTGCTGTCATTTCTCCAATGCAAATTACCTGCTTTCAGACTCAAAGGGACACAATTCAACACTAACTGTCATTTTGAAAGGCGGAATGGAATGTGCATTCTCAGCTTCAGCCCCATGTGAATCAAAGTTTTAGTCATTTCACTTCAACTTATACTTTTGTATTTCTCCCCGAGACTTTTTTGCTGCAAACAAGTAAGTTTGCAGCCTTTGTCAGATGGACACGGCTCTTAAACTGTCGGGTAACTTGACTTTAGATTGTACAGTTGTACCTAATATACTATAAGATATGAGCTAAAAGAGGAAATCTTTGTCTGAATCTGCTTGTTGTACCTTAATTCTTTAGTAAAAACACAGTTCTAGCATTTTAATTATTGTCTAACGTCTTAAGAAAAATGTTACATAAAAGAAAAATATAATACAAAGTGAAAATCTTAAATCTACAGATTAAAGAAGATCTATACAAATAAATGACACAATAATGCAGATAATATCCAAGAATAATCAGCATCATTACTGCTGCATGTTTGTCTTTTTCATTATTAACCAAGTTGGACTTACATTACAGAATAGAGTATAAGCACGATAAATCTAAAGCATCATTTATCATGCAGGTATGTAGGCAACTTCAGATAATGTCCAAACCCTAAAATATAACTTCACTAAAACCCACAACAGCAATTTATTCAGCCTTGACACACAAACCCACACACACACACACACACACAGCACAAAGAGAAAGAGAGAGAGAGAGAGAGGGAGAGGGCTGCATTTACAGAATCTATAACGCCCTAGCAGCACATATGTCAAAATTCGCTAAAGTGTGTGACACCGCCACTATGCACGGGTACCTAAGTGAATTAATATCATCTGTCACCACTACCTACATGCTCCCCTCGGTCCCACCCACCCAAGAAAGCTCCCCAGGCAAATAGATTCCCTTCTTTCCACCCTTCATCTGTCACAGAGAGCTAGCTTCACCCTCCTCCCTTCTTCTGCACGCCACCACCTGATGCACACACTTGTACAAACACACAGAGGTGCGCGGCGGTTGTCTAAATGGCAAACTCCCGGCTATTTAATCTGTCACAGTTCTAAGCACACACCTTTCTGAATATCTGATTGACAAGCATGAGAATGTCTATCAAACCATGTTCCTTGTAGTTGCTGTCAAGGAGGAGGAAAAAATAACATTTCTGAAGTTGCTCAACACTGATGCATTAATCAGCTAAAGGAAGGGAGGTTAGGAGAAATGAATATCATAAACCATGACAAATTCATCAATCTAAAGCACAGGTAAGGATGTATTAGATTTTTTTTTTTTCCATGTATGTCAAAAGCCCAACTGTTTTTTGACAGAAGTGCAGGAAATCAGCTGCATTTTGTGGCATTATGAGTCATTAAGTTATTTAACTGTTTTCATTTTGAAGCTTTTTAAAGGACCATACCGGAGATTATGTTTGAGCCTAATATATTATCCGTATACACATTATGTTAATGACAACCATTTCCCAAAATATACTACTTTAGCGGTAAATTTCAGATTTTTTTTTTTTTTTATTTCCTACCTTCCAGACTACCCTTAGTTTCACTTCATTCCAGTATGCTATTAAAATCAACTTATTGAGACTTGAAACGCTTGAGAAGCATCATCCATTGGGTTCACGGCATTCAGAAGAGAAGCACACCATTTATGCTCTTTGCACATATTTCCCGTTTTGATAAAGCAAAAGTATTAAGACTCATAAAATAGAAATACTTCAGATATTGGCACTTTAAACTCAGTCGCACAGCATTCAAGTCAACATACTGAATCTCCATCATTACTGTTATATGTGAGTGGGCGGAGGATGATTGGAGATGATGAACAGGTTGTCCAGCATTATGCCGCATCAGTATAATATAATATCAAGTTTTTCTGTACTGTACTAAGTGTCACAGCCTGGCTCTCTGGGGCAGCCCTTACACTCATTATTGTTTGTGCATACCTCCCCAATTTTCTGTGTGAATTCAATATTCCTTGTCACAGTTGGAAAGCAGTGGCATGCATAGTCCACAGCTAATGGGCTGTGGGAAATACAGTCGAGCTTTCTGGCAACTAAGTAGGGAAAAGTGTCAGTGTGTATTTCCTCCAAACTATTGAGTTTTACCACACAATTCCTAAAGAAGTTTGTGAGTTCTTCTACTAATTACATACAACAGGCTTTAGTAGCAATGCAAATCCAGCAGAGCTTTTCTTCGGTTTCTTATTCATCACAGAAATAAGTTTTTCAGTTCTTTGCATCCACTATGATGATAAGAGGTGATAACTCCGCTGCTGTGTTTGCAGCTGGCCGGATTTCAGCAGTCTTGTCTTTAAACAAAGCCGTTATTGAACAAAGTCTACCCTGCAAAAGTTAATGGGCTAAGATGGATGGCAGTGTAGTTAGTAAATTAACTGGAAAGATGGCAGGATTTCTTCAGAGTCTAAGCAAAGTCCAGTTTGGGTGAAGGCCAGCAGGAAGTAGTTTAGTTAAAGTCAATTCTATTATCAGGGCCAGGCTTAAGAACAGGCCATTCATCTACAGGGAAATGTTGAATCCATTCCAAAAAAGGGGGAAAAAAGATCTCTCAACATGTTAAATTGGCATAAAGTCTCATTATTAATTCCAGATTCACATCATGGTTGACCAAGAGGAGAAATTCAGAGCTTCTCATCTTCACAAACATATTCTAAGGCGTCTGTGACGTCCAGATTTATTCTTACAAATTTGCACAGATTTCCAAAAATCCGTAAACTCTCACTGTCAACATTTCTTTGAATCCACACTGATGTACTGATACTTACATGAACGCACACATTAAAACATACACACCCACAAGCGCGCGAGTCCAGTGATTGTTTCCTGTTAATGTATGCAGAAACCCGTACAGAAGCTTTTCTGCTTTGAGTCACAAAGCACAATAAAAACAATTAATTTGCAAATTGAATTGCGGGACATAAAGTAAGAACGTGTAAAGTGTTTTCTTGCTGCTTTTGGAGGAGAGCAGAGACTTCATTATCCCACTAAAATGGATGTTTTTACTCTCTTCTGTAACTAAAACTAAATCTATCCAAACGCAGAGACAAAGAGTAAGCAACATGCATATTGTGACTTAAATGTCAAAAATGGCACGGAAAGAATATTGTGGATGTGTGTGTGTGTTTGCATACATGCATGTAAATGAGCTCCAGCGTTATTACATCACTGATCCTTTCTTCTATTCCTCTTCTTGCTCTCTCCGTGTCATTTACAGTAAATTTGCAGTTGGGCTGAACTCTTGTCATTCATCGGAGTCCATTTAATTTTAAGCTCCATCAAATAAATTGTTGCCTGACATTGTTGTCATTTTGGTCCCATGGCTACGCAATCCATCAAGGAGAATTGTTGTGTCAGTGGCTGTTTGGAGATATTTCTTTGTTCCTTTGAGGCAAAGCTTTTGGTGACTGACAAGTTTGGAGATAAGTCTTGAAACAATGCAGTCGGCAGGAACATTAGAGCTTGTTTTTTCAGGATTGACACCTGTGCTTGAGTTTGAACTGTTCAGATAAGTGACTGATACCTCTCATCTTTACGCCTTTGAGTTTGTGTCTTTATAGCAACGGCTTGTGACCTTTCCGAATGCCAATCTGGGGTCCTTTCTTCAGATCATAGTCACAATAAATGGTCATGGAATACAGAGAGAAGAGAAGTGATGAAAGGCAGAAACTCCTCATCCTCGCTTTCGGCCGAATTGCAGCTGTAAGTTGTTTTGTGACGTCTTTTGTAGTCTTTTGTTAAATTCTTAGGCCAGGTTTGGATTACAGATTTTAACCCTGATTTTCACACTTGCTGACAATTTTTTGATATCAGATTAAAGCCGCAGATCAGAGGCAAATTGGCGCTTGCGAGCAACAATCCCTGTGTATGAACTGTAAGAACGTGTGAAGTGTTGTCTTGCTGATGCGTCTCGGATATTCAACAGCTTTCTAGCAGGCTGGACTTATCCGGACCTGTCGCTGAGTCCAAATCCCGGTTGTTTTTTGACTGGCAATGACATTGACAGCGCAAAACAGGGGTGAGGTGAACAGTACAGCGATTGGATGACTTTAGAGGTCACGTGGCATCTACGTGACTCCATTCAGCCAAAGAGACGGGCAGCATTGTCATAGCTTCTGTACCTGCAGAATTGTTTGGAATAAATCGGTTAACGCGCTTTATTAAAATTCACGTGGCGTATTATCTACAGCTGAATACCCTGTTTTAATCTCTTTTTCCGCTTCTCCATCCATCTTCCTCCAATCGGCTCTTGCTGCTCGCTCCTCTTCGCGTCTGCCCTCTCCTGTTTGTCAGTTCCACGTGTTTGGATTTCTCTCCCCCACCAACCGAGCCATCACTCATTCTCTTCCCTAGATCACCTCTGTCTCTCTCCTTCTGTTGCCTCCTTTCTGACATCCTGTCTCGCCTTTTCCTTCCCACATTCCCCAGCTCACTTCTCTTTCCGTGTTGTTCCCTCCCTTCTCTTGTTCTATATCCAACGCCTCTCCTCCTCTTTTCCATGGACCCATCTCTGTCATGTTGTGTGTGTGTGTGGAGGCTCATTGCCATGCGTAGCAGCAGGTGCAAAGTCCAGGGAGAGGGGTTTTGGATAGACAAAGCACTCCCTGACAGAACAGGAACAGGATCGGTTGAGGAGAATTAACCCAGCAGGCCTCCCTCCCTCCATTTCTTTCTGTCTGTCTGTCTCTCTCACTTACGTTCTCTCTCTCCATCTGTTAGGACAAAGCTTCCAGACTGACACAGAAAAGGTGCGAGTGAAACGACAGAGGCGGCGGTTCACAACGACAACAGATTCTAGCAACCGCACAGGTGCGACCATCTTAGTTTTGCTCTGGCTTTGCTCTTTTGTCTCCCATTTCGGGCTTTCGTTTCCATCTCTTATCGCATTCATTTCCATCTTTTCCTCACATGCATTTCCATCTTCTCTCTCTCTTTCTCCGACATACAGAAAGGTAGGTCATGAAAACACGGGGAACATACAATACAGGGGAGAAAGAGAAACAAAAAAGGGGATAAATGCGGGATGCAATCAATTTTACTGAGCATTCGTTCAAGAAGCACTGATTATTTTTCTGTCTCCCAGGAGCATCAGATCGCTACAGAAACTTCATTTACATTCTATAAAGTAATAAAATGAAACCCAATATACCAATCTGGCTTTCATAGCTTCACACACCTGATGCTGTGCGCTCAGCAGTGAAAGTGTTAACTCAAGGTGTCGGTATCGTGTGTTATTAATTTGTCTTGCTGTCACTGGAAACACACGTCTGTATTTATTTTGGCGCCCTCTCAGGCTCCATTAAAGGGGCAGGTTATTGCTTTTTGATTGTATTTATTCCCCCCTGCCTTTCATTTCCGCTATCCTCACTGAGCAATATTACCTTGCAGATACACTTCTACTCCATTGTTGTCAAAATTTGACTGATTGATCTTCAAATAAATATATAACTGTTAGTTTATTGCGTTGCTGTGATGAACTGCTTGACTGTAAAACGTCGGAAGGATTGGGGTGAAATTGTCTGTCGCTCCTCACGCTGATGTTATACTCTAAGTATTATTGGCATGTCTGTGGTGCTAGTCATAGTTTGAGTAACACAAAGCTACTATCTGTATCTGTTAACTTCAATCAATATCTGTATTATCTTTATGAACTGAGAGAGAGTAGAATTAAGGCAGGCATAGCCACTTTTCCCTTTACTTTTTTTTTTCTTTGGCCTTAACAAATTTGTGTCTCAGACACTTTCACTTCTGTCTGCACACATTTTCATCTCTGGTCCATTTCTATCCAAAAGCTTAAACACATTTGGCATTCTATATATTCTTTTAAAGGACCATACAGCATGTTTGAGCCCAATAATCACTACCTGCATACACGCTATGTTACTGCCGACCATTTTTATTTTAGCTTTCATGTTGTTTTGCCAAATTCCCTAATCTTTCGAAATCCAATGTTCAGGTGGTACACTCGGTTGTAGATGTTTTAATTTCTTAGCAAAAGCAGTCCTCTCCTAGGATTGTATTCCCGGGTGAATATTTCATCCATGCATCTCTGCTGGACTGGCTAAATTAATTAACTTTAACAAAAAAAATTAACAAAAAAAATTCCACGTGTCTTGTTTACTGTAATGGATTTCCTATCTCAAACACGTTTCAATAATGATTTCTACATCTGATGTTTTATTATGATGCTTACTAACTAGAACTAGAACCTGCATCTTCTGAGAAAGGAAGCAGCAGGCAATGGGGGAGGAATGGTGGAGGTGGATGAGGAGGAAGAAGGAGATGCAGTTAATAACTCTCAATATCATCCCAAACCCAACCGATGTCTTCAGATAGCAGCTGGATAAGGGGACAGGAAAGTATTCAGCAGGGGGTGGGGTGAGGTATGCATGGGGATAAATGTAATGTAAAGCCTGTAAATAACAGCACAGAGTACATGTGAAGCAGGTAGTGATAAAATGAGAAAAACATGTCAGCACGTGTGGTCTTGCAGATCCCTTTGAAAAAAGATTTGCGCAGGAAACAACGAACATGAAGAACAGTTGGGATCTGTTGTGTACAACGTTTTTCTCGGTGTGTTACTTACTGTATGAACCGAGAGAGAAGCAAGCAGAAGAAGTAGAAAACCCATTAGCATAGCAGTACTTGCCTTTGATCAAAAGGCTGAATTGTCTGTTACAACTGACATGCTGACAGTTGACTGACATTTTGAGCTTTACTGGAGGCATAAATCCAAAAGCACGGAGAGGAATACGGAACATGGTCCAGGATACATACAGTGAACAGCAGTAACTAAGCAGTGAAATGCACATCCTAACACCAATAATCTCATCTTTTAACATCTCCTTGAAAGTAAGATGACCCTCCCTCCCAGACTTTTGTTAGCAAACCATCTTCAAAAGCAAGAGTGTTGTTACGGGAATCCCAGGTTTAAAAAAAAAAAAAAAAAANAAAAAAAAAAAAAAAAACAGAATCTGTTTTTTGGCACATGAACAAGAACGGGGAATCGTTGACTTGATTGCAGTCGGTAGTGGCATGCCAGGAAAGAGCAAGCAATCATTTGTAATTAATTTAATTTACAGACGCCAGTTCAGCAAATGCGATCGAGAACAGCACCATTTCTCTGAAAGGATTGGGTCATTAAAAGTGGAGTGTGTGCGTGTGTGTGTGTGTGTGTGTGTGTGTGTGAGTGTATCTGTGTGCTTTTGTAGAAAATGTTTTGTAAAGTTGCGTGTCTTGATTCCAAGCCTCTTAGACAGAATCATTTATCCTCTCGTTCTGTTTGACGTAAAGTAGCACCCGTCCAGCTGTGGTAAAGACACAGCACCACGAGGAAGGCAGCCTCGCTTATCAGCCTCCTTGACGACGCTCCACATCTGTCTGTGCATGTGTGTTTACATGAATTTCAATCATGTCATTTTGTAATGTATTGCAATTGATGATTAAAATTCTTGCAAGGATGCAGACGCAGCTGTACACAGCAATGCAATAAATCTCAAACGTGTTTCTGCACACTTGAGGAAAATTCACTCAAATCTCTGTTTTCAATGTTTCTGTTCACTTACTTGCAGTTGGATATTTTGCATTTCTGACCTACATGTCATCATCATCACCATCTGCCGTTTTTTGCTTTCTCTTTTTGTCTCTGGCCACTAATTTTCCACCATTATATCTTCTTATTGACATTTTTTCCTCACCTTTGTATCTAATAACCTTCCTGGTGATCTAATCCGTGGAATCGAACATATGCTTATGGGTAAATACGCAGATCTTCTTGGAGCTTGCAGATGCTACTTTCCAACATTCTGAACCTTATAGTGACACTGATTTCACATTTGACTTGAAGAGCCTTCATTTTCAGGGCTTATTTTGCATGATCGCCAGATTGGCTTTAGTGCAGCAATAGGAGGTCTTGCTTTATTTATGCCTGCTTCCAGGCCCTCCTCGTACATCGACAGGTGAAGTGGTTTAGTCTGACATGTTGCCTCATCAATAATTAACTGCTTTTGCAGCCTTGCCATATACTGGCATCATTACCAGTAATTCCAAATGTGAATAGCCTTATGACCCCGTGCAGTCTTTCTGTATAGACACACCATTGCTTTTGATTGTTTACCAAGGTCTCCTTCTCGTCCTTTTCCAATTTATTGTAGTCATTTGGCCACCGGAGGAGGCAGGAATTCATTTTAGTGGAATAAATATGGGCATGTACATGACAAATACAGGAATCACATAAGTAATTCAATCTATTTTCATGTGGGTCAAAGTGAGCTACCAACATGGGACCCTGTATCTCAACATGTGGGAGGCTAAGAAATATAAGCTCAGGAGGAAGTCAGAGGAAGTCTGATAGGGTTCAGAAGGTTAGAATTAAAATTGCTCTTAGGTTAATATTTCATGAATTTGATTAGGTTCAGTGGATCCAGACAACATTTACTGTTGACAGCTTTCTTTTCAACCCTTTATGGATGCTCAGTCACAGTAAGGTTAACAGGAGATAACGGATAAAGAGACAAAATGCTGTGAAAAGGAGAAAAAGAGAAAAGAAGCGGAGTGAACTGACAGACACTGCATGAGAAATGACTTTTTTTTTCTGGGTTTGTTCAGTTATCTCAAATTTTCCAGAGCTGGAAGACATATCAGAGAGTTTTAATTTAATTAAACAATGATCCGGCTATGTTCAAGGTCAGATGTGCTGGCTGGGACATTACTGCTGAGGCAATCCAGAAGAGGTGAGGGCCTGGCACACAAAGCCTATAAGTATTCCTCCGAATGACACACAACTCTTAACACCACACAAGGCCAGGGAACCACGGGCAAGTATTTCACTTCAGGAAGGCTGTTGGCAAACATTGGCAAACATAAACCATAAGCGCAAGAACAAAGTCATTTAATGCGTGTGGTGCAGAGTTGAAAGAAAATAAAACACATACTGCATGTAATGGTGAATAAAGTATGCTGCCATATTGAAAATTATATTTTGTCACATCAGCACCTCAAACCTTCATCAAATTTATTTCTGAAACTTACCTGGAAAGTGAGACTTGGTGATGTCATGTTGATGGGGTCAGAGCAAAGAGACTGGTTCTTGGCTGGTGAAATGATGCCATTGGGTCCCAAGAAACTGCTGGTCTAGCACCAAAGAACCATTGATGTCGGGGGGCAGAGATGAGGAAAATTCATCACATACCATCTTGGATTGTTTGGGAATGCTGTTCATAAATCCACAGGATTCCCACAAAAAATTCAGACCTGTGACTAAAATCTGTAAATCCTGACGTCACTAGTCTGTGGAGGAGATGAACACATTTTTACCAATTTGATCCAGAAGATTTCGCCAGCAAACAGCGTGATCCCCCATTGTTGTTGCTGTTGTTTCGGGCATTTGCCAACGTCTGTTTCCTATAAGGAAAGGAAACTTGCATACCTATTCCCTGTGGGAATATGTGCTGAGTCTGATGAAGGCACCGGCACCATGTCTATGGGAAATCCAGATTTCCCTAAACAAATCCAGCAAAACAAAGTCAATGTATAGCTTCCAGTAAATTGAGATTCCCACTGTCTGACAAACCACTCTGTTCCTCCTTGTTAGTTTCCCTCTCACACTCCTCCATCCATTCATGCATTCTCAATACCCACTTATCCTGTGCAGGGTTGCGAGGGGCCAGAGGTCAGTGGGAAACCCTGGATATGTCTGACACACAGCCAGACAAACTCCTTCACTTTCACATTCACACCTCCGTGTAAATTAGAGTTTCCACTTCTCCTAGCCTGCATGTTTTTGGAGGTGGGAGGAAACCGAGCACCTGAAGGAAACCCATGTAGACAAGAGGACATGCAGAAAGGCCCTTATCAGATTTGAACCCAGAATATTCTAAACTTCTATAATTTCCTAAGCTACAGTAAATACACCATGCTAAGAAATACAATGAATGGAGCTTGCCCCCAAAGAAGTCAAAAGCATGAACATTTAAATCATGTAGAACTATTGACTCAGTGTATTAAAGAAATCGACTTGCCCATCTTTATTTAAAAATGCATTCTCTGATTTATTATTCAGGAACCATCTTCTGTCATCTTATTTGCTTTTGTGCAAGATATGCTTTCTAAAGACAAGTCAAAATGCCTTATATTGTTATTTCCTTGAATTCACAATTCCTTGAATACCTTGCTTCCATTCCTTGAATGGAATCATCGTCTGAGTCTCCTTTTGCACTGTGACTGCCATGCAATACTCAATGTGTTCACTTTCAGTGGTGAAATCACCAGTATAAGCACAGTTTGATCAGTGATTAGATAGGAAGGTAATATATTAGATAGGAAGGTATAAGAAGGTATTAGATGGGAAGATAGGAAGAAGATTTAGATAATGAAGGTCTCAGATGGTGAAATAGGAAACTGCTGGGGAATTATTGAATTTCGATGCTTCTCTAATCTCATTTTTGTAAATACTGTTTTTAAAGTATTTTTACAATTAAGATCCCAAGGTTTGGAGGAGTCTGATATGAAACTGTCACCTTAACTGTGGGCAGCAACACACTTTGTCAAGTCTGTTGCATGAGGAAGATAAACTCATCAGTTCGGCTGCAGCCCAGAGCAACCCAGCAGGATTAAACCAGGAATGCATTGAATGTTTTATTTAGAAGATAATCCCAAAATATTCCACCACCTTCAGCTCAATAATGGCTAATGAGCCAGTTCAATAGCTGTTACCACTGGCTCTTATCTTCCACATTTGACATGCATCATGGTGGGGTCACAGGAGTGTTATTGTGGAACATTTTGCAATTTACACTAAATTAGACTTTAGAACAAGAAACCAAGACACTTTAAAGGGACAAATTCAAAAACAGACATTTACTCTCAGTGCACAAACAAGGTAGCAGCATCAGTTCAACCAACACAAGAGCAACACCAGGAAATGTACAGGAAATAGACAGTTTATCCTCATTTTCTCTGAGGTGACTCATTTCCTTTGATTACAATTGATTGATCAAATATATCCTTTGAATATCTTTAAAAGGAATCAAGCAAACCTGCTTTACTGAATTTCTTCATCGTTAGCGTGCACAAGATGTTTTTCTGTGAGATACAACATAAATGTACAATATTATATATTGTACACTGCTGGTAAAGTCACATGCAATTTGAAGTTGTTTGTCTTGCAAAAAAAAAAAAAAAAAAAACCTTTTAAAACCAGTTTTGGCCTTTAATAAACTCTGTTCACTCATGTGAAACATTTAAGACAATGTGAGGAACTTTTAGCCTTTAGAAAGTTCTTTACCCACAACATTTCAGAGAGCGTGAACAACTTTTTAACACTGTTTTCTTATCAGCCAATCAATTTCCTCCCCTCACCGTATTGGAAGTGGAGTCGCCTGTGATCTTTCTGTGAAATGGATCCTCTCCCTTAAATGGTGCAAAGACCACAAAGCCAAGCGCCCTCATCACAGTCCCTCAACTGCTCTCCCTCTTCATCTCTTTCACCCCTTAACTTTGAACCCTGATCAATAGCTCTAAGTGTAACACAATCAATGCTTTGGTTATTGTCTTGATGCCTGCACAGCCAAAAATATACACAACGGGTCAGGTGGCCATTTTTACGCTTCCCGCAATGCCAGAATGTGATGAATCATTCAAACAGATTAAGTGTACAGTTTGCAAGTATTATTGATTCATTTGGTTCCTACTTCTCTCTTGGAATCCATCCCTCCTCTTTGCTTGGCTTCCTTCATTCTCATCTCCTCCTCCTCTTCATTTCTCCTTTACTCTTCGCAATCACTTCTTAACCCCTGATTGCTGTGAGGGATCACCTGGGCTTCAGCATGGATGGATGCGTGGGTCAATATCTATCTGAAGGGGATTGGACCTCAAATGAGAGCCGGGCTGCCTGAGAGAGCAGCCAAGGGAGAAGATCTTGAAAGCTAGCTGAAGCACAAAGCACGAAGATGCACTTTGCAACTTGTGAATTTCAACCAGCAGTCAAATTACAGTTCTGCATTGATCCATCCAGTCTCTGTCTTGCTCTCATACCATCCTACCCTCTTTGTAGCTGTTTTTTTTTTAACACATATATTTCCTTTTCATTCTTCTTTATGTGCTTGACATGGATGTCGGCACTAGCACTCTATCTCAGAGCATTCTCTGCAAAATTTAATAGTCATGCTACTCTCATCCACAACGCAATAATAAATGTTCTTTTCTCAGAGTCCGAAGTCTATTTTGAGATTAAAAGGGCTATTTGAGCCCATCTGGTCTTCCTCTCTAAACTGTATAAGAAAAGTGAAATGTGTCATAGTAATCGAAGTGCAGTTAGAGGTGTCAGAGGCACTGCATCAGGAATCCACATGCTCATTGGTTGGTTTATTAATGGAGCTTCAGCGTGGAAATTACATGTGAATAATTTTAACTGGGTTCATCACAGCTTATGTATAGACTCAACGTGGCAGAAGTGACAGTTTCGATGTTATGGAGTTTAGAACCTACTGTATCTTGTCTGTTGTATGCCTGCATAGAATCTAGTTTTGATTTTGTGTATCTGAACTTAAATCACTAAATGAAACCCTCAAGTTCTTGCATCTCCGACTGAAAAAAAAAGAACAACAACTGGTGAAAAACTGGTCTTGAACCACAGGTCTTGATGTCCAATTCAGAGTTTGTTTTTTTTTAACCTTCTTCTTTTCCCTTCCCCTAAACAGATTCCAACTCACGTTGACCCATACTGCTTAAAGCGGGGTGAATATAAATAAATAATGCAAATGAAAACGTAGATACCGCATAAATCAAGTAAAGTGCTTAATTATACAATTAATCATGTATAGCTCTGCACAAAACACCAAAATAGAATTGATTACAATGCTAAGTGTGCGAAATTGATTGATATTAGTGGACACATAATTATCGCCAACCCAATTAAAAGAGAAACAAACAAGTGATGTCATGGAGGAGCGATGCTTTTTGTCTCATTCTCAGGCTGGAAATAATTTGTGAGTGTGATTATTTACTCTGGTGGCACCTGCTGAAGACGAGTTCTGCAGGAATGTAGCACAATAAAACCAGGACCTGCTTTATGAAAAAAAATATAGGACAGAGCTTGCTCTCAGACATGGCTGACATGGTTTGATCACACGGCCTTGTGTTTCCCCTCGATACTTTGCAAAGCCAGGGCGCGCTGGGAATTTGCAACTGTGGCAGGTGAATCAGCACAAGCATTTGTTTGGTTCACGGAAGCAGGAAGGAGAGTTTGACGGACTGTTCAGCATACGGACCACAGGCTGTGGAGAAACATATTTATTCTGTTCAGCAGGATTTTTTGGGGGGCCTTTTGGAGTGTCCATTTTTTTTTCAATTCATGAGAACTTCCCTTTTCAGGGCAAGTGGGAGGCAAATCTGTGCCAGGTGTCTGTGACATGGATGTTGTCAGGTCATCTGTGCAAGTTAAATCCAGTCTGAAAGCCTGAACAGGAAGATGGAATCTGGGTGTCATGGCTGCATCAATGTAGTCTGGGTAATTAACCCTTCTATTTCCTGTCAGCAACTCTTTTAATATGAAACTGGAACATGATTTTGCTTTGGGATTCTGATTAAGAATCACTGGTGCTCTATTTTATCAGTATGCCTTAAAGGACCATACTGGTGGTCTTGCATGTTTGAACCCAATATATATCTGCATACGTTACTGACAACCATTTTCCAAAAATACTACTGGACAGATAAATATTAGATTTTTTTTTCTTACCTTCCAGACACCCATTGGTTTCAGTTCATTCCAATATGCTATTAAAATCAACTTGTAAAGACTTTAAACTTGCTTGAGATGTATAATCATCACAAAGAACATGACATTTATTAAATTATTTTGTCTAAATAACTTTATTTATTTTGGAACTTTACAGAAGAAAACGTTTGTCTCTGCCAAGGAATATAGTCCCAGGAGAAGGCAGCTTTAACTGTTTTATTATTTAAATTAAAAATGACTGTACTTTCTACATTCGGACATAAGTACATGTTAACAGGTGAAACACTGAATTTTAATTCAGTGTTTCACCTGAATGGGTGTAATTAGAGAGCTTAAATATGCAAAATCACCAGTTTACTTCTTTAATGCAAACCCTCTCAGTGACTGCCTTCTAGATGCTTCAATTTAATGGTACACTGGTCATATCCAGTCACAACTAAAGTATAAAATAAGATGATGAAGAGCCATTTGGTATTTAGTGAACTATTTAATGAAAAAAAAAGCGCCATTTTAGACGGACTAAAATAAAGGAGGGTATCACACCCCTTTATTTTGTCTGGCCATTGGAGAGTTAATGAAGAAGACACAATTGTGCTGCTTCCACAGTGGAGCTTGATACATTTTTAACAAGATGTCCAGCCATGATAAGACCCAGCAAACTCTGCAGTAAATTTGTCCTGTCTGAGTGCGTGGGGGGAGGCAGCTCCTCGCAGGGCTACACACTGAGCCATGTGTCACCGACATGCTTGAAAAAAATTTCTGTTACATTTGGGTATGTGTGTGAGAATGTGTATGAGTGTGTGTGTGTGCTCGAATGTAAACAATAGCTAGGCCTGGAAAAATCAATCTGTACACATTCCACACATACACACAAATACCTGGATTATTTTTCTTGTTCACTGCTCTCTCGAGTATCATTAACAGCCACGTCACAGATGGTGAAAAATAGGCTTTATATCATACGTATCATTTCAAAGTTACATCCTGTTCCTACTTTGAATGTATAATGGAACGTCGTCCAAGTTTTCAGTCATGAATAGAGGTATTTATTCTCTCCTCTGTCTCTATCTGTCCTTTCTCCTGTGACATTCAGGCTCTGAAAATGAAAAAACAGTCAAACTGCCTTTTCTTTATTTTTCCTTTCTTTTTTAAATGACAATTTTTTTTTACCTGTCCATAAACATTTATAGTAGGATATTGAGTCAGCTAATATGTTTCAATTATTATTATTATTATTATTATTATTATTAGTATTATGAGTCGTAGTGGTAGGGTTTGCAGCATTTGACCTTTCATTACTAAACAAATCAGTGTCCAAAATGCTATTTCCAATCAAATCAAATGAAATCTGTATCATCCGCACTGATCTGCTGCTTTGATAACAAAACAATAAGAGAAAATTCCAAAATACAACCCTTTCTTCTTGTGGCAGATAATAGACTCTTTAACCACCCCTTAACCCCAGGTAACCATTCTCCTGTCAAAACCATGAAGCAAAATTGGACTTGGGTGAAAATCACCAAGGGCAAAGAGTTTCCTTTAAGTAGATAAATAATGTACTCAGGCTCTGGTTTGAATTCAAGGCATGCAGCCACCGGATAAAATCGTATCACTTTTATTGCGGTTTCAGGAGGAAGTTCCTATCAGCTTCTGCAATCTCTCATACGTGTGATTAGATTCCCTTAGCATGGCTGCTGGGGTGGAGGTCGGAGGTTGGGGAGAACTAGATGGGGAAGTTTAGCTTGGGAGCATGGAGAGGGGAGGTCAGACGAGTCACGCTATCTAAGGATCCCCACAGTAAATGATTTAACTGTTAAGGTTAAATTGTAGGGCATTGGCGGAGTGTCTCGGTGACTCGGATAGAGGAGTCTATCAGACGAGGGGGTTCTGATATACTGGAGTCGGCTGAAAACCGAGGAAGGTCAAACCACATGACCTCCTCTAAATGGCATTAAAAGGACATCCCAGTCATTATTGTTAGCGTATGACTCAAATTGTCAGAGAGATGTTTTAAAAATGAAAAGCTGTGTGGCCTGATCTGGATTCTTAGTTTACATTAGTTTACTACAATGTAAATGCATGTATGCACTGATTGAATCTAATTTCCAAAATTACATTTTAATGATTATCCAACCAACAGACACATTTAGGTCCACATAAACATACAAATCTGATGTGAATAATAGCCACTAAAGCAGTCTGTGTTAACTACACGTAAATGGGTGATTTTATTAGTATTTGTGAAACTACTGTTTGGATTTTCACTTCATTTTCCTGAATTCCTACAGTTACATCAAGGTATTTCCTGTTCAGCCACTGGAAGTGAATTAAACATCTGATCCACGTGTGTACTTGTATTGAATCTGGACAAGCATGAGCAAATGTAACGGTGTTGTCTCACTGTGAATGAAGAGCACGTGTTTTCCTTGTAGTGTTCCGCAAATCTGATTTAGCTGTATACATTATCCGCTAGTAGTGCCTGGTGATGAGGGCATACTAAATGTGACATTTGCGAATGCAGATGAGCTTGCAAATCAAGGTTTTACTGCCATCACCAAGCCAGGGGAGGCACATATTCATTTATTTATACTGCTAGATTGCTACCATCAATCTGAGCATTATAAATCTCCCCCCTCATCAATAGGCAATCTGCTAATGCAGCAGCCGATCAATTCCTGACGAGCAGAGCCAACATGGAGAGCAACTCTTTCTCTCCCTCTCTCCATCTAATATATAAAACATGCACATTTATACACGCACACACACATTCAGGGATCACTAGTTTAACCAAAACCAGTGTTGTGTCACATTACTTGCCTACATGGGAAAAGCAGGCAAAAAAAAGATGCATAAAAGAGGCCCTCTTGTGTCATAATGATTTGATTAGTATTTAAACCAACCAGTAAGGATACAGTCGAGGTCCCCAGTGGCTAATGAAGTTACTGCCATAACAGAATAACTGCAGTTCAGGAACTGTAAAGAACCTTAATGTTTCCCAGAGTTGTTGCCATTCATTTATTTATTCAAACCAGAAAGAAAAGGTGCGGCTTCCAAGTTTTTCCAGCACATGATGTCTCGCCTGAAATAGAAAGTGCAAATCACCGCTCATCTACTTTTAGGAGTCGCTGCAGATGCAAATTATTGGACAAAGGCAAATGTCAGGAGTGACGTGTCTGACTGACTGGGGACAGTCAGCAGCAGATGAACGCAAGGAGAGAATTTTCTGTTGGCTGACACACTTGTTCACTCCCTTGCCAGGTTTGTACTTGACATATTTAGATTAGCCTCTTGTGTTTAGGCCTAATAAAAGACAGGGTCAGGCAGATACAGCAGAGGTCAGGGCAGAGGATGAATCTATAGAAGTCAAACATAAGTGAAAAAGCTGCTTTTTCAAAGTACAAATAGATTTTTCCTTTTATCATCTAAAATATTCCCAGATTTTAACCGTATTGTCTGTAATTAGCACCTAAAAGTCATACGTGTCATGGAGGGTGGTTCAGGGGTGCGCGTGGAAAAACAGTTTTTAATGGAAATTCACAGGCAAAATACAGAGCTGGATAATGATGCAGGATAAACTTCCAAGAATTAGGGAAGAGAAGAAGGCCTGGATGCTGGGAAACACAAAACTGGATAAAGCAGGAAAAATGGTGAGACGCTTGATAACCAACACGTTAAAACACAAGAAGCACAAAACACACAAGACGATCTGACAGAGAACAAAAGAAAAAGGGGCTGCATAAATAGACACAGGAGTGACTGTAAATGGGGAGAAGCTGAGAGGTCAGGTGACTAGCAGCGGAGGGATAATCAGGGAAAAAGGAACAGGTGAGGAGGATGGAGGAACACAGGGGAAAAAACAAAGATGACAGCTAGGGGATGGAGGCTGAAGTGCAGAATCGTAACATGAGTAAAAGCAGAATTCATTTAAAAATTTACTTTGTTACAAGCAAATTTTGTTTGTTTAAAATTAGAAAAAAATCATTCAGTAAAAGTTATTAAGGAGCCATTGTTAATTTAACTGAAAGGGTCTTTTGGATGGCTGGAAGAACTGGAAGAAGAGTTTGGCTGAAATAAGTTGAACTACTCTCTCATTTTGGGAAGCCTACGGGGCTTCACTCCAGCTCAGTCAGCAAAGACAAAAATGACATTTCAGACACAAATTATCCTCAAGTTTTCACACAGAGGACTTAATGGATTACTTCACATTTACACTTTATGTCAGAGTCAGAGCCTGATTGCGTGAGCCAGAGCTGATTAGAAATGAAACAAAGAGGTGAGATTCAGGCTGTCGCCGCTTTGACCAAACAGCATCATCACCAGCCTGGATGATAAAGATTTAGCCGCTGTGACTGCTAGCCAGAAACCTAGTCAGCCATGGAGTCTCATCATGGACAGATTTTGGTGGAGTACTCTGTGGACACCAGCAGGGAGTGTGTATGTGTGTGAGACAAGGGGGTGTGTGAAATAGTCCCTAATGATAAATAATGATAATGGTTCCAAAGCTGTTTAAGTTTTAAAGTTGTTTCACTCATTTTTATGGTGTAATATTCAAAACATACTCCCTGCATAAACTTTGATGCATCCAGGAAGACAGTAGGACAAACCCATAGGTCCCAAACTGCCCCAAAATCTTCATTTTTGATTCGTCCTTTATGTCTGTAACATGTTTTTATATTTGAATATATCCACTTATACATCTGGTTAGACACACCCACCAAGTTCGAGAATAGGAAGCAAGTGCTTGGCCAGTATCTGCATTTTTGCAGATACTGTTACAGATACTTTTGAGTGTTGCCCAGGCCTTGAAGTATCTGAAACAGCCTGTTTTCACTCAGTGTGCACAGTAGCGCTGCATCAAGGGGCCGCAGAACTGGATCCATGTGTTTTTTTTTTTATTTTGCACATTAAAGAATTGCAAAGGTAATAAAAAAGATCCTAAATGATAATCAGAACACCAACAATATGTCCCCTTTAATGATCTTAAAGGGTCTTAAAGAGACAGTACCTAAAACAACCTGTTTTCACTCAGTGTGCACATTGGTGCTGCAGCAAAGTGGACATGGACCAGGCTCTTTTGCATATGAAAGCATTGCAAAGATTTCAAAATAGACACGAAATTAAAATCAGAACGTCAACATGTCTCCTTTAATGGACTCTAGAGAAAACCACAAACTGGGTGTAATTACAGGTAAATTTTCATTCATAAGCACACAGGCCACTTGAGAACACGTGAGCAGGCTCTTGGGAATGTGTCCTGAACACAGGCTTTATGAGCTCTTGAGAAATGCGAGCATGGCTTACATGAATTGAACACATCCTTGAGGTTTTGTCTTCCAGGAAACGAGCTTATATTACCAAGAACAAACTCTGAAAATGTAAATCAGTGGGTACAGCATTATTTGCAGCATAACTGCTGCATAAATTCAAGCTGCAATCAAAAAATACAGTGGCCTTTAGAATCATTAATGCCCATGTTAAAGATGAGTCAGAAAGAGCACGAGAAACGCTGCAAAAAGCTGCATTCTATCCCCCAAAAAACACACAATATCAGTGTGCAATTCAGAAAAATATATTAAATGCTTGTTCTGTTCCAGTGAAAAAGTCAGACTGAGATTATGATGGGGAATGTTACAGAATATGTTCCAGTTATTATTTTATACTATTAAAATATCTACAGACAGAGTCATTCATCCAGTTTATGATTTATTTCTTATAAACATTTTGGCCTGTCTTTAGCTTTCTTTCATTCTCCATTATATCCATAAGGCACTGCATTGTGACGGTCACAGAGATATCATCACTAAATCTATTCATTTAATAAATTTACCACTTTAGAACAAACTCACTTTAATGTCTGACGAACTTTGAAACTTTTAGGCTCATCAGAAGCATGTTATCTAAATCCCTGTCAATGTGTGCCCTGATCTGAGCATCTAATTTGTTACTTTACTACGTCTTACAGCCACCAATCGAATCATCAAACAGCTCTGAGTCAATCGATGTCCATCTGTGATAAGAAAAGCCGAAATGTGTTTACAGAAAAGAAACGCATTTAGTTTATCCTGCAGACGAGATAACATGGCCAAAGCAAACGTAAACACAAACAAGTAGAGCCGTTCGTGCATGCTAACGCAGGAGTATTCCCAGACGCGCAGACCCAGACTAAAAACACATAACCTCTCCAAATATTAACCCGCCGCCGACCACACACACAAGCCAAACAGACTTTGTGTATGCAGCAGGGGAAGATTGGACAGAGTTTGCAGTGGCGGTGCCCTTGACTTGCCCTGCCCCTGTCTCCTCTCCTACGCAAAGCCAATTATCACCGTGTCTCTCGCCAGGCAGGACCCCGCTCATTCAGCCCGGGCCCATCCTCAGCACTACTGCTCAAAGCAGATTAATTGCCATAACAACGGGCACGGGCGTTCCCAGCACCTCCTGCTGGACATAAGCTGAGGAGACGACCTCATGTCGAGTTATTAATGCTGACATTAAGATACTTGTAGAGGAAGATAGAGCCCAGACCCTCTGCGCTGCAGGTACGAATGGGAAAGTCACTTTTGTACTGACTGTGCTAATTATCTTATTTAATTAATGGCTTTAACATTGTTGGATGACACTGGCCAAAAGGAGATGTAATAAGGATCCTCGTGCAGGGTTTTGGAACGGCGTCCCCAGCGTTTCCTCCATTGTACAATGCAACACCTGTGTGTGTGTGTGTGGCACATACAGACACACACAGAGACAGCAACACAGCTGGTCCTGCAGAGAGGGAGGTTCCCTTATTGCAGTGGGAGAGGAGAGGCAGTTGTGTGTGATACACCAGACATGCAGTGTGTGGAGGTGTGTGTGTCAGATCTAAAATAGAACAACATAGTAAAAAAAAAAGAAAAGAAACGTGAACAAAATCAACAAAAATAAACAAGGCAAAACTAGTATAATCCATCTAGCCTAAGACTTCCACAATAGTGTAAATACATAAACATGAATAATCAGACAACAACAAAAACAACAGAATGCACAGGTGGAATGGAAAACAAGTAAATAAATTTTAAAAATCTCAACACAAATCGTATTAAAACTTGGGTTGAAATAGTGCATAACTCATAAGGGGGGAAAAATCCCCCTAAAGTCCCTTAAATGGTAAAGGAAAAGTGCCTCTCAGATAAGTAAAAGAAACAGTAGTGGTTTCAGTGCAGGTACAGAACCAAAAAGCTGCAAATTTAATCAAACACAGATCTCAGATCTTCTTCTAGATACCGTATGTGGCCCATAGCACGACTTTACCAATATGTTGTTCTTGAACCTGCCATACAATCTGAAATATTGTGGGATATGATAACAAATGCATTAAAACATAAGCTGCTGCTGTGTAGAATTTATGCTATTGTACAGCAATAAAATAGCAAGTATTTCAAACAGAAGAGCTGACAGTCTGCAAAAGAAAAGTCCATTATAACAAATTTCTTGAGCTTCGTTTACTCTAAAGAAAATATTTTCAACAAAGATACAAAAATGCTACAGCTGCTGCACAGCAATGACAGACAATGTAGGTCATAAATGCACAGCTGGATGTACAGCGCAGGAGGAAATACTCAGGTCATGTGTTAGCTTATTTCATGTTTAAAGTTACTACAGCTGTAAGATAAATGTAGTAGAGTAAAAAAAACAAAGTTTAGTATTTACATCTGGGGAAAATTAGATCATTTCATAAAATTAAACCCTCATGTAAAGTACCAGTACTTCAAAATGTGTACTTCCTACATTACCCATGTCACCCACTAACATACTGTATGCTAGAATTTTAAAAAAAAGTATTAAGTAGTATTTCATTAATACTAAACCAAAATATGTTTAAATAATAAATCTAGTAATAATAGGCTACTTCTTGCACATCACAGACATTATGACTATTTGAAGCAAGAGTTTATATTCATCTCCACAAATCCAAATGGCAATGCTAATGTCAAAGGGAAATTCATGTCCATGAATCTGAAATATCATATTAATAAGAGTAATTATCTTAACTAACTGGAGCAAGCTTTTTGCTGGCTTTCGTTTTGCATTTGATCATCCTGGATCACTGACAGCCTCCCCTCCCACTTCCTCTCTTTTTCACCCCAATTTTTCTTATTTTATTTTATTGATGCTGAACTTCTCCAACATCCCTGATCTTTACAAACCGCATCCAACGAGCGTTATTCGAACAAGCCTTCTCAATGCAAATCGGAGTTTTTTCCCGGTCAACCAAAAAGACGTGTCAACTTCTGCCAAGCGTCTTCAAACTAACATGGCGGCGCAGCCCCTCGCCACAGAAGACCTGCCACTGCTGTTTGACATTTTCTGGAAGGGATGCAGCTTTCTGTGCCTCGCGGTTTCATGTCTGACAGAATGTAAACCAGCCGACCGAATCGGGCCGCATCTGAAAGGTCAGGAACTCTGCGAAGCAACCAGCCAATCAGAGCTGAGACAGAGCTGTCACGATTGGAGGAAATGGAGGTGTGGAGTAGTATTGCCACGGGGCAACACTTCCCAGAGTGGTGCAATTACAGTACCAACACAGTGAGACTATTTAAAGCTAATTCAGCCCCCTGGACAAGACAAAGCTATCCAACTTTTATGATGACACATTTAGAACAGTGTTTGTGACAAGAAAAGTTTGAGAGGTTGGCTTGAGAATAACGTATTTATATGTTGCATATACACACTGTTGTGATTGGTTTTACTCTGCATATGAGAACAGAGAATACAAGTCATTCCTGCTGTGAGTGTTGACAACTGGAAGTTTGTAGTCAGATAGATGCAAACTCTTTTAAATAAGTCGTTTTTTATTTGGTTTTTGCTTGGTTCCTGCTTCGCTCACAGCATGCCACCGTAACACAACAACATAATTAAAGGTCACCTCTCATTAGTCTGGGTCCAAGAGAGGACATGAAGACACACACAGTGTAGCTATTAACAGACTGTCCCTGCTATTAACGATTACTAATAGCCCTTTGTTAATTGTCTGATGTTTTGATAAAGCTTGTTAATCTTCACATCCAAAACACATTGTTTATCTAGTTTAAACCAGAAAATGTCACTCATAAAAAAGTATACATCCAACCTTTACTATAATTTAGTCCTATAACTCTTATTTTTCTAAACAAAGTGGGGAAAAAATGCCAGTTTGTTGAGAATATTTCAAAATACAATGCTAATTTAATTTTATACTAACTTCCTATAATTAAGTGTAATTGTTGTGATGTTTCCATATGATCAGTCTTATTCTGTCATATTATACAGAATTTTGTGTGATTATTTTTATTTTGTGGTCTGTTTTTCTATTTACAATTCAGTTACAATGATTTAATGTGCAAAATGCACATTGATCCATTTCTGCACTCCACTGCTGCAGCAGCTTTGTGCATATTGAGTGAAGACAAGCCATTGTGGGTACTCTTCCCTTAAAGGACCATACCGGCCATTTTGCAAGTTTGAGCGTCATATGTTCAATTTTCATACATGTTACGTTAGTGACATGTATGAAAATTGAATTGTTAGTGACAATCATTTCCCAAAGGATGAAACTGTATTTTGGCTTCCCTGATATTTTGCAAAATCTCTTAAGCTTTCAAAATCAAATATTAAAGCGATACACCCACCTTAAAAATCGATGTTTTGCCTGCTAATAGTTANTTTCAAAATCAAATATTAAAGCGATACACCCACCTTAAAAATCGATGTTTTGCCTGCTAATAGTTATGCAGTCTTATGAAATCAGTCATTTAAATTTTTCGATAAACTCAGGTCTTCTTTTTAGACTATATTCCTTGGTAGAGTCATACATTCACACTCTGCTTTTTATTGTGCTGAAACGCTAAAATTACGTAACTTTGAAAAAAACCCTGATTATATGTCTTGTTCACAGTAATGGATTATCTATCCCAAGAATATTTCAAGTACCAACAAGTTGATTTTAATAACGTACCAGAATGAACTGAAACCAATGGCAGTCTGGAAGGTAGGAAAAACATTTTTAATTCACCATTCCAGTAGTATGCTTTAGGAAATGATTGTCAGTAGCATTATGTGTGTGAAAATTGAATATATTAGGATCAAACATGCAAATGACTGGTATGGTCCTTTAAGCCCCTCCTCCCAAAAAAAAAAAAAAAAAANAAAAAAAAAAAAAAAAAAATGAAAAAAATGCCTGTTCTGTTCTGACTGGCTGGCTATGTCAGTATTTCCCATTTAAAGATTCTGACACCATATAGTGATTCAATTACAAGCTAAAATAACTGAAATTGAAGATTTTTGCAGTTTAAGTAAGAGTAATGATGCATGTTTGAATAATCTACGCATGATTTTTAAAATCAAATACTTTCTGCAAATATTCTGCTACAGAATAGCCTTTTTTAATGAATTCCTACTCTGCTAATTTGTCACATTCAGCTTTAAGGGCTCATAATTTTAAGCACATGCAAATAAACCACAGTTGGTGTCCATTAGAGCTTTCCACACACACACACACACACACACACAGAAGAGCATCTGAAGAGCATGGTGGTCTCAGTATAAATATCTTTATTTTGCAAACCATAAACACCCCGCTCATACGGTCAGAATTCTAATCAAAGCAAATATAAAGGTAGAATATGTTTATAATGAACAAGCAGTGGGTTATTAGAAATCTCTATGGATACAGCAGTGAGACATAACTGATTTGAATATTTTTACCACAATTTCAGTCTCCCAGTACCTCATATTGAATAAGGATTTACATGCGCTGTTTTAGTCAGAGGATAACCTGCTGACGGGGCATATTGCATCTATTAAGTCTAATTCGTAATCCTGAATATGACATGATGATAAATTTAGCGCTTTTTATGTTGCTTCAGAGCCTCAACAGTGATATCCACTCTGCAAAAGCTTAAGTTTCCCATCTTGCTATCCTTCTCCCAGGGGCCAAATTTGCAAAAGCGGGTCATCCCAGACCTCATCTCCTCCCCCTGGTAGAGTAGTTCTATTCATCTATCATAAAGCTTCCCAAAGGATTTCCCCGGTGATGTAAATTGGGCTTCTCAAACAGCTGGAGTTTAAGAAAAATGCATCTTGTAGCGCGCTACTCCTCTTTGCTCCCCCACCCCTCTTTTACTCCAGCCCTTCTTCCTTATCTGTCCGCCGTTTTATCTGCTTGCCAAGGTCAGACAGGCTTGAGGCGATCAGTCCTGATAAAGACGAGATGTGGAGATGGGGGAACAGGCGATGGTGGAAGGGTTGAGACCGGGCTTGGTCAAACGGGTCGCTGTCCAGCTGTTGATGTCATATCTTAACGGTCCCCAGACAGCAAAGCGTTTTCATTTCTGAGTCACATTCACGCGGGCTACCTCCCCGCCACGCTGAATATACCCCAAAGATTACCGTGTTGTTCCTGGGTCACAATGCATTCCTTTTATTGGGAATTGTAGAAAATGGATATGATTTGCTGACTTGCTGCGGTTTATCTGATTTCATTTTTTTCCCCTCAATCCTCGACACACACTGTCAGAGAGAGAAAGTGAGTTAAAGAATGTTGATGAGAGAGTGGGAGATCTTGTAACACCTGCACATTCCCACACAAGGCTCTGGGGAGAGATAGCTACACCACAGAGACTCACTCATCTCTCTCTTTCCGACTCTTCCGTGGCAGGAAATGGATCAGGTTCATAAAAGCCCCAGGTTCAGATCCCTTCAATATCCTCCCTGTGTTCTACACTGTGATCCTGGATTGACTGATTCACCTCTGGCCACTGGGGAGAGACGAGAGACAGCGTGTGCACAATGTTTGATCGGTTCCATATATCATTAATCATCAAAAAGTGATTTTATAGGGTGTGCTTTTTGTGATTGTTGCCTTGTTTTGGATGCGAAAATCAATTAACTTTTGAGTTGTTTACTAAATGAATAAACTATCTTGCGCTGAGTTAAGCTCGAGATAACGCCAAAGCAAAGACAATAAAGAGTGAGGCATCGTAGATACTCCCAGTAACGCACACATACACAAACAAACATATTTCTCTTTCTCGCTGCACTAAGGGAATGGGAGCTCTATTAAATAATTCAAATGGCTGTCCTAGGATGCCAATCAGAAATACTACAGCCATAAAAGCCATGTCTATACTTGGTGCAGAGAGGAGGCCCTGCAGCAAATGAAGGCATTATTCTTGTTATCCTCTGGAGGATGCAGCAGCGCTAGTATTTCTTCTTCTTCTGCTTGTCGTCGATTTATTTTTTTATTTATTCTCCCGGAGCAGGGAGAGATGTTTAGGTTTTGAAGCAGGACATATCTGCAGGGGAAAGCGACTGTCAGCCTACTTTATCCCCATTTGAATAGTGCCTCTCTGCTAGCTCCAAGGTGAAACACACTATGTTGGAAAGTGGGTTAGGAGAAAAGCTGCCAAGTTGGTTTTAACCCTCCCCNCAACACCCAACCCCTGCCCCTTTGATTTGGCTGAATTAAATTCTTCATCATGGCAGGATGGTATCAAGCGCTGATCTGTATCTGTAATATCGACAAACTAATGATGTTTTTTGGCGGGAACTCATCCACATATATGTTCAGTTTTATTGAAATCGAAATCATATCCATCGACCTCTATGTAAGAAAAAACTGGACTATGAAGAATTCAAATAAAAAATATGTCAATGAAACCCCAGGAAGTTAATTAAACAACATTTACTATCAAGCCATATTAGTGCCTTTTTTTCTTTTTTTTTTTTTTTTNTTTTTTTTTTTTTTTTGACTGAATATGATGATGGAAATTCATAATATAAAGATGAATTCAGCTGCACTGGAAGAGAGCAGATAGCAGTAATGGAAATGGCGGCATGATGGGGTCGCTGGTGTTGGTTTCACATTTTGTTGCCAAACAGCAACACTGATGGGATGTTTGCCATGTGATCTCATTATCATCTCATGACCTGACGCTGACAAACGAAAAGGTGATCATAAGAATTACTGAAATGTTCCTTCCCCCAAAATAAAAAAAATAAACAGTTACTTTTAGTGACATCATATTTACAAGGGATTTTTCTTTTAAGTTTTGATTTTTTTTTCAGTTCTTTATTTAGATTGTTGTTCTGTTATGTATTTGTTAATAATAGCAGATTAACAGTAAGTTTATGTTTCTTCTAATAGCGTCTCTCACCTCCTTGTTGAAGTTGCTCATGTGATTTCTGCGCTGTGCTGTTAATTACAGCAGAAAATGAACAAACAGCAGTGATCGCGTAAACTGACTCCATAGCGATTATTATCACATACACATGCTACACACATGCAGCAGGATCACACCAATGCTGTGCAGCACTGATTGTATGAAGTTGAAATTGTATAAAATCACAAATTAATTGTTTAATGGTGGGGGGGGGGGGNGGGGGGGGGGGGAATAAAGAGATTTCTATGTTCTCATTTTCATTTAGGGGTCTATTCTGAGACTTTTGCAATACTTTAGTGTGCAAAAAAACATACTCTCCCTTGGTGCAGCATCAGTGTGCACACTGAGTGAAAATAGGCCTTACATGTTGTTACAGAAGAACTTGTCAAAAGCAAAGCACACAAACCATTCTGGACCTTTGGGTTTGTCATAGTGGATCGATCTATAGGAATCATCCTCAATTTTTTTCAGATTTGATAAAGTTTAACACACTCCTTATATTACACTTTAAAAATGAGGGAAAACAAAATGCACAATGTGTCACCTTCAAACCTAAAATTACCTTTCTTGTTTAGGTTGTGAACACTTGAAGTTTGGAGGAATAGAGTTTATAAAGGAACTGCAAAAGGCAAGGGGGAAAAAAAACTGTATCCCCCACTTTAACAATCAGATAGCTTTGCTTTGCTATCTGATTCTCCATGGTGAAACAAGCTTCCTAAAGCCCAGGAGTCCATCTTCAAACTGTGATAATGGACCATTTAACTGCCACTCTCCTCTGCCTCCCCATGCACCTTAAAAATGGAATCAATCCCCTTACCGCCAAACCCACTCCCACATATCCACTTGTTTACCTTGGGATGATGTCACTCTCTGTCCGGGAGTGTGTACAGCCGTGCGTCTTTGCGTATGTGCATGTGTGTAAGAAGACAGCCAAGGTCATTACTCATTGATAAGGCCCCCGTGGAGCACTCGTGTTATCTCCTCTGCCCGGGGACTCCCCAGAGCAACCTCCACAATTAGCCAACTTCCCCTCCCTATTCATCCTGGTGACAAGCACCCAACCCAAGTACTGTTGCGGTGCAGCCTGGGACCGAGCAGACACCAGGCAACCCCCCAGCACTGTTAAAGATGGGCGCTTATGAAATCCCAGGACATGTCATGCATTCAGCCAAAGATTGCCCTTGGCTTGGCATCTCTATGGTGAACATAAACTGGAAAAGAGTGAATGAATGTAAAACACACAAGAAGTTAGATTTAATGAAAAATCATGCATCAAACACGAGATATAATGATACTTCCAGAAATGTCAGGGGGATATAGGGTCTCTGCAGCAACAACAAATTGGACAATAAACCTACAACAAACTGTACTTGCAGGAAATTAATAATGCAACATTTGTATATTGTCAATGTGGATCCTGATAAAATATATTTTTAAATCGAGACTGAAAAATGGTTTGTAAGGGCCATCAGGGAATTAGTATTACAACCAGGATTGCAGCCTTTGTTCAGTGTCTTTGTCAGCACACACACACACACACACACACACACACACACACACGCACATATACATCTACTGAAGATAGGTGTATAGTACTGTCTGTATGTCTGCAGGGCTTCACTAGTATATTCAGCATGTAACACAGAGATCATGTCTTTGTAAAGTGTGGACATACTATCAGGACAATCTGGAGGAATACCTTGTGTTTGAAATTGTGTGCGAGTCAAGAAGGGCAGCCTGACTATTTCAACCACAACTCTCAGGTATTTGTCTTATTCCTGCGGTGCAAAGTATACAGTATGCTTGAAAAGTGGAAAGATGTTTCATACAGGCAGTGAAAAACCTGACCTACAATGAAGTGGTTCACCTCATAGAATACTTTATAGTTTGCAACAGCACAAACTCAAACAGCTGTAAATGGCTTCAGTTCCTGACTTTGAAAGCTTTCCTGCACTTTAAAGGTCGCAGGCCATGATGATACCGTCATTTTGACCATAGAAATGAAAAAAATATAGCAAACAGATTATAGAGTCACGATTCAGTGACACATTCACAAACGAAACGCAGTATATATCCACAATGCAACATACTGTGTGAGGTTTGAATCATTATTACTGGGCTCAAGCTGTGACATTTGGAAATTATAGGATTTACATTGTTGCTTTAATGAGAAAATTTACAGATGATACAATCCACTTCTGTATAAACAACAGCTTTTATAGGACAAGAGACAACATTTTAAGAGATATTTTGTAGTTTTGCTAAAGTATTTACCATCTTCCTGCTCTGTACTGCTCACAAACTTCGCAAACAAACCCTATAACCTACAGATGCACTTTATAGATAATAATGCCTAAAGAAATTTGTTTCCTTAATCAGCCGTTTTTCTCAACAGCAGATACTGTATGTATGAGCCTATTCTACTAATCATGTGCTTGGAGGGCCAGGAGCTTATCAGACAATATCAACTGTGACCCCCAAACCAGCAAATACAAATATTACATGGGTGCTTTCACTTATTTGGGCTGATTTGACCTCCTCTCAGGCCTGTGTGGGCATTGCAGACTGCGACTGATGTCTCTCCTAGGTTTCAGGATCTCCTGAGCTTTTCTGCATCTTCATGATTCTTTTAACTGAAGCACACAGAGTTTGGTGATCCCAGAAACTCCACCCACCTTCAACCTGAAAAGAGGTTTAATCACTCAGAATAACTGAAATGCCTGTGTGCGTGTGTGCAGCCTTTAAAGCATCAGCAACAGAATCAAACATCTCTACTGTTTTCTTTTGTTTGATTCGCCTCTCATGTTTCTCTGTAACTCTAAGCTATTTTGGTGGAATAGTTATGTTAGACAGACATCAGCAAAAAAAAAAAAAAAAAAANAAAAAAAAAAAAAAAAAAATGCCGTACTAGTCCTTCAGGTCACAGGTTTGAACTCTAAGACCTTTATATCGGTAAACACACATAATTTACAACCTACCTTTGTTATGTTGCAGAGCTGTCGACTTGAGACTTGACTTGGACTTGTCTGCTGAGAGACCTGATTATTGTGACGACTTGATCTGATCAAAACCCAAGACTTGAAGTGTATAAAGCATTTGATCACTCTGTGAAATCTATCAATAATCCAGGCTGAGTTAGAAAAATCAATAAACAGAATAAAAGGAGGATTTTTTTTTTCCCATAATATTCTAAAGCTTTGAGGAATGTTTGTAGCCTGCTTGCCTCACACACATTCTTTATGTACTTCCTTCTTCTTTTAGTAATTAACCTTATAACCTGACATTGCTTGCTGTAAATAAAATCTGCTGGTCTGGCCTTTAGTTGTGCTGCTTAGCACAAACATTCTAACAGAGCTGGGTCCATGAAGATGCATTTAAGGGTCTTGTTCTCAGTTTAAAAAAAAAGAATATTAATGCTGCCTTGAGAAAAAATCATTCACTTCTCTTCCAGAGAACTAGTGTGGTGTCCTTGTAATAGATTTTTAGATCTGAATTTGCATTATGACTTGTAAATTGACTTAGACTTGCCATAAAAGACATAAACCTGCTCTGTTATGTTGAATAACAAAATGATCTTTATACATTTCACCTTCGCTGTTGTATATTTTATATCCTGATAGCTGGTTTATTGGTAAAGAGAACATGGCATGTCGGTAATCGGTGCTCCATAATGGTTTAATTTTCTTTCACAAATACATAATGATAGAGATAATATTCCAGCCCTGCTAAAGCTATAAATGAACCAGCCGAAAAAAGTAAATAGAATAATTTTTTTCTGAGTCTGTCAGTTTCCCTGAGATTGTGGCTGCTGCTTCTGAGACTTCCAGATAACGCACCTAAAATATGTCAGATTCAATTGCAGACAAGGCCGTCTTTTAATACCACATGCCAGTATTGGTATGAAATCTATACTGCTCAGACATATCTGAAATGCTGTCATTAAATGCACTTTGTGTAGATCTCAGCAGCCTTGCTCTCAGCCGCTTGATGTGCTTCCTTAATCAGAGTAAAATGTCTCCTTCCTTTATTATTTCAAGACACGCACCGAGCCAATTAGCTAATCATTATGGCAAGGCAGGTGGTGCACTAATACAAGATAATAACACACCTTGGGCATTCAGAGCCACCGCGATGCTCAGGGCTTTTCGGCAACACTGCANGGGGGGGGGGGGGGAGACGGAGAATGATCATGCATAGAAAAAGCTGTTAAAGCTCCAGCTTTAGCCCTGCCTTTTAACGGGGGGATGAAAAGGACACTGGCATTATTAAAAAGAAGCAGAAAAGCTGGAATGATGGTGCAGTTTGTTGTCCGTGGAATGTTAAAATCCCTGCAGGGCTCAGATTAGATCTACTGTGAGCTGAAATAAGAATAGAGTAGTCTGTGACCGCGACGTTGGACTTTCTCCTCACCCGTCTGCTTCTCCTGACACGAAACAAACAAATCAGCAGTGAACAGACTGTGTCGATCTCTGATCACACACCTCGCTTATACCTTTCATTTGATTTCAGGCGTATATGACAATAGAAGGAATGAAGGCGGCATGCAGGGTTTGCTTTTGATGTAGGGAACCCCCTGCTGCTTTAGCTCACATCGCTTGGAAAACCTTCTTTTTATTAAAGCCCCTAAGCCCCTATATCAAAAATGAAACTAAGGATTCACCTTTAAATTGAAACAGTGGGTCTTGTATAAATTTAGCTTGTGGATTAATAAGGGGTCTTTTGTAGTAGTCATGTGAGTAACTGTTGCTTCTTTAATACACATTTCTGAACAACAGAGGAATCTTACATTGGAGAAAGACAATTTAAATGTTTTATTTCAGTTCTTGCTAACACCTTATTACTTTTCACTTGAACAAATAGAATTTAAATAGCTATTAGTACTACTATGTTCTGTTCATTCGAAATACAAATCCATATAGAATCGCTATTTGTTAATGATGCTGTTATTTGTTTGGACTGAATTTAATGTGGTTTTCAAACCTGTAGTTTATTTTCTGCTGTCCCAATCAATGAATGAACTGCTACTTTTGCTGTGTTTGCCCACGTTTCTGTTGGCTTTACACCGAAAAACTTCAAACGAACCAAACCCAGATCAACAAAAGCCATGTGAGAACATTCGTTCTGCTCATTGTCTGAGCGAGAAAATGAAAACAGGAAGAAGTGTCCGTGTTTCTCTGTGTAGCATGGAGCCATGACAGAACTAGCATACATTCTACAGATAATTACGTGTAGTTACTTCATGTTAACCATCCATGCGTAACCCTCTGTGATTCTAGATCAATCAGTTGATCAATACATCGCCTTGTAGTTGGTTCAGAACTAGTTTAGATCTTGTTACCAGAGACCACTTCCTCATAAGAGTCTACATCCAATGGGTAAAAGATACCAGAGTCCAATTCAGTCAAATGAAACCATGTAGGTGTGAAAACACTTTATAACACTTTTTAAAGGATCATACCACCCATTTTGTATGTTTGAGCCTAATATATTAAATTTTCATACACGTAACGTTACTGACAATCATTTCCCAAAGGATANTGTTTGAGCCTAATATATTAAATTTTCATACACGTAACGTTACTGACAATCATTTCCCAAAGGATACTACTGGAATGGTGAGTTAAAAGATTTTTCCAGACCACCATTGGTTTCAGTTCATTCTGGTACGCTATTAAAATCAACTTGTTGATACTTGAAACATTCTTGGGATAGGTAATCCATCATCATGAACAACACATACTGTATATCCAGGTTTTTTTCAAAGTTGTATAATTTTAGTTTTAAGCTCAGTAAAGAGCATGGAGTGAATGTATGTGTCCACCGGGGAATATAGTCCCAAAAGAAGACCTGTGTTTATCGAAAAATTTAAATGACGTGACTTCATAATATAGCTAACTATTAGCAGACAAAACATTGATTTTTAAGGTGGGTGTATCATGTATGATTTTGAAAGATTAAGAGATTTTGCAAACTATCAAGAAAGCTGAAATACGGTTTTATCCTTTGGGAAATGACTGTCAGTAACCTTACGTGTATGAAAATTGAATATATGAGGCTCAAAAATTCAAAATGGGTGGTATGGTCCTTTAAACCATTTATGACCTGCTGTCCTGGTGCTGCTGCCTCCATTGTCATATGTAGGCATATCCTGAGTAACATGTTAGGAACATATTGTTGTTTTGTCCTACTAGTGTAACAGTATCCATGTTGTAGCATGTAACATAACTTCACTAGTACTGAGCAGCTCTACACTGCCAGATATAAAGTTCTTCCTATATTTTATTATTCCACAGTCAGTCGGTGTGTGTTAAGTTTAAGGAAAGTTCTTTAGGAACATTCCAGATTGTTTTGAGCTGTTTCTAACATGTTAATGTGACCTCTCATAAAGAGGTGACAAGATGACAGGTCCTATCCATATCTCTGATTGGACGGCTGATTATGAGCGTCAGGTCACATGCTGCTGGATCATGAAGCTCATGAACATTTGGCAATTGACATCAGAGACGATAAAAGCAAAGATTGTGTGCTGCATATGTCCATTTCTGCCAGCTACAGCCTTTTGTCATCCCGAATTCATGTATTGATTGTTAGATTAAATAATAGATGAAACTGATGAGATTTAACCCCTTCTCCTCCAATTAGTGTTTCTGCAGCGGTAGCAGCGTCTGCAGTAACTGTGTTGGTGAAGACTTTGTGAAGTTTGCTGTATCTCTACTAGACACCACAACATACTGGCTGTACATGTTTCCCGTGTCCTATTTCCTGACTGACAGCCCATAAATACATCTCATGAATTCCTGATGAGGGAAGAAAGACATCTCAGACTGCATGTGCCTGACAATGAACACAATCCAGATTTAGAGTTAGAAATTGAGGTGCGCCGGACGTTTTGTTTTTTGCTTTTCTAAATGAAATCTACAGCTGATGTAATTAAAGCCACGCCAGAAAGTTAGTCGTCCAGATTTGAAGATTTCTATTATTTGTTTCATGCCTTTGATTGAAATCTCAGCTTGCTATTCTTATTCTGAGAGATGTTGCTAAGTTCTCTGATGCTAATCAACACAAGATGACATTTGAGGCTTTGCAATCAAAAAAACAGATCTCACGTGCTTATCTCAAAATAACATTTGACAAGTGAGGGATCCAGGGGTGAGCAGCCACTTGCTGTTGGGAGCATTCGTGTCACAATAAATGTGCTTTACCATCAAGCCAACTGACAGTCAAGAGTGTCAAAAGGAGTTTGCTTTCATTATGAGCTCTTCCTGCTCAAATTAGACATCAGGTATTCATAGAAACAACATTTAGCGTGCCCTCTCTCTGAGCCTTGGTGTCTTTCTTTCATTATTTTAGCGCCTCCATAGGGCAGGGTGGTGTGTTTCTGCCCCCATCTTTGACTGACATGGTAGTTATGAGCAATGATAGCTGCCAGGGCTCCGAGGGAGCATCTAAATGAACTGACACTGGCAGTGTGAAGACACCTCACGCCAAATCCACTGACAACATTATTATACTAAGGACTTTATATGGGATGATGAGGCCTGGAGAATCAATGTGATTGATGCGTGGCACTCGGCGTGTAATTCCTCACGTTTTATTTAAGATGCTCGTTCAGGGTGCTTGTTGTGACTGCTGCCATTTGGCGAGGGTGGCGTTGCTGAATTATACGTGTCAGTTGTATGTTTTCATTTTTTTGTTCTATACACACAGGAAATTAGAGCTGCACAGGAAGTGAAATGCGGTCCAACATCCTGTCTGACAGCAGTTTGTGCTTATTTAGAGAGCTGTCATTTGTGTAGAGCGAAAGCCAGCAGCACCGACTCGCGCTAAATGAACTTCTAGGCTACGCTTTGTTCACAGACTGAGTTCTCATCAGGAGTACGCGGCTGTAATGTCGACATGCAGTTCCAATTAAAAAATCATCAATACTTTAGGGTTTTGCCATGTATGTCCGTGTTATTGATGATTTGTGTCAGCCACAAGGCAATTTATTTGAACCACTAAGTTGATGAAGGCAGTCAGCCAGAGGAAACACACCCTGAAGGAATGAAACGCTCCACAATGGAGCTCGCGGTGTGTCATCTTCTAGATTTCACCGGAGCAAACAAGATGCAGTACAAACGCCAAGGCAAGTGATGGCAGAACAGTATTTCATGTTAATTCTCATATAAAAACTTTTAATTTTAATTAATGCTAAATTCTTTTTCTCTGTTATGTTTTTTCCACTCCACAGAAACATCTGCATACAATGAAGCAATGCCACACAACAGTGCCCGCGTTTTGCCGACCATATGTCCTGGCCAGCTGTTGCTTTGTGCAAAATCTACAGTCAGGGGTAATGAAACGTGCCGTTTTTATAAATGAACGGGGGGAAGCGAAGCTACCAACAGTGAGACCCTCATTGTCTTATCATTATTTTATTCTCCGTATTATCAATCTTATCATTCAGTTGCTCAGTGTTAAGCAATATTAGTAATGTTCTCTCACTGTTATGGCATAAAATAACAAACTGAAGAAGAAATGTAATGAACAACAGCAGGCCTTTAAGGAAAACGTCAAACTTTAAATGTAGTCGTACACAGCGAGAATTTCATTTCTGTTGGATCTACTGTATCTCAGAATGTTTCATCTGCTTTGTTATTAATGACAGCTTTTGGGAGTTTCTGGAGAACTGTTGTCAGCTGTTTGTCATGTGGGTGCACAATAATAATTCCTAACTAGTTTGCAGACTTTGGTCAATTGTGTTTTGCCTTTAATGCAAATTGCAAGATGTTTTGTAGCTGTTAATGTTGATAGAGAAACTGATATCTGTGCGCACATGGCAGATTCCAAAATGTAACATCTAAAAACATGCTCCTTCTCTTTTGATTCTGAGGGACGGACACCAAAACTCAAAAACCACCTTTTTTTTTTTTTTTTTANTTTTTTTTTTTTTTTTAAGCATTTTTCAGCCATCTAACAGTGTGCCTTCCCAGATATATCATTATGATAGCATATCATGTCACCTAGACTCTGTTACATGCTATATATTTGTGAGAAGGAAGAAAAATAAGTAAATTGCTATTTACAATACACTACTATGGATAGTAAGAAACTTTCCATTATTTAGAAGGATTCTTTGCTTTGCAGAGTTTTGTAAATGTGCCCAAGATTGTTGAAGAGTTCTGTATATTCAGATATTTAATGTAGGAAGTGGAAGATATGGATGGATAAGAAAGAGAAATGAGGGAAATATATACTTTAAGGTTTATTTGGCTAGTGTGCAATCGCAGGCTGCTAGCTCAGGGAAATTGGTGCCCCCGGGCTCCATCCAATACCCACAGCTGCTCACAGGGAGATATTGGAAGAAAGAGAAGGAGGATGGCTGAGTGTGAGTGGGGTTGGAGGGCGAGTGTGGGATGGTATGAGCATGCAAAGGAAGAATGAAGAAGCTAATACTTGAAATGAGTCTCCATTGAATGGAAAATCTTGTTCATGTGCATTAATGAGTTTACTTATTAGCAAATCACAAAAACGCTCTCTTCGATGCATAAAAACCGTGCCACAAAAATCCATCAACCCACTCAGTAATTTAGACCGAAAATCAACAAATGCTCGAGTCATTCAAGTGTGTCAATTAAGCATCGCCAAGAATAGTTTCGTGATGCACGCTTTTGCAAAGGGGGAAAAGCAGGATTTATTTATTTATTTTCCCCCAAACAATCTATATGCATGGAAATAGTGCAAGCTTGTTAAAATGCACACAGACATTTGCAACAGGATATTTCTTTCAGACAGACTTGGTGACTGGCTCCAGTTAAAGCGATCATTTGTAGATCAGGCTTTGATGAGTCCAGTATTTGTTTTTCTGCCTGTTTCTGTCTCGAGCTGCTGGTGAAGCAGTCTGCGAAGCCCTTTCATTTCTCTCCCTCTTACCACCAGAGACCCTCACCTCATCCTCGCTGCAAACTGACCACCTGTTCCTTTCAATTTCCTCCGCCATATGCTTTGGGTGCGTGCAGCCATTGGACAGCATCAGCATATAGCTCATGAATAACCCATCGAATAATTCTCTCTTTTTCCCCAAAAAACATCTATTTGTTGGTTATGCTTGGACAACTAATGGGACAGATCGATCATGCTTAAAGCAATTGAAGAGGAAAACAAATTTCACTTCATGTGACACTCCTAAAACCGAATTCATAACACTGCAAGCTTTTATTTGATTGGTTAAACCTAGGTTGAATGAATAAACATTAGAACTGTAATATTTATATGCTTTTGTGTTGCTGTGGAAACTATATATATATTCTGGATGGTGCTCAGCTTAACACAAATACAAGATGATTTGGATCTGAATAGAACACCTGCAATTAAATATGATTCTAGCTTTTGCCACAGTGCACTCTTGCTGATAATCGCTAATATTCTGGTAATAAAAGGAGTAAATTGAGTACATAAAAGTTTAAGTAAATTACACAGTTTAGTTGCTTTAGAGCAAAATGCAGCCTCAAGAGGGCACAAGCCAGTGTCCTCCTTGTGCCGGTCCCAAGCCCGAATAAATGC
>VXCM01001004.1:0-81830 GCA_014773175.1 Lucifuga dentata
TAGATGGAGGCAGATGATTCGCTGTGGTGACCCCTGAAGGGAAAGCCGAAAGGAAAAGAAGGAGTATATTTCATTTTAGCCATTTAGCTGACACTCATTTAAAAATAAAAGGTTGTCAGCAGTGGTACAGAAATTGCAAGCACCTGAAATTAGGAGTGCAAAAGTCAGAGCCTCTGTGGCCTTATAATACTGCTGTGACAAGCTGGTTCCAGCAAACAGAAAAGGTGGAGGGCCAGAACTCACATTTTATAGACAAACATCACAGCTCCAGAATTTAAAGTTATAGTGGCTTCATAATATTGATCAAGTGAAAATTGTTAGCTTTCATAACTCAAAATTGGATTATGCGTTCCAGGTAGTAGACTTTTTTTAAGAGCATTTAAATGTATTCTGCCTAACAGAATAAAGTTATATAGCCTTTGTGGTTTTCGGTGTAGTATGCTGTTTTGATTGCATGTTTGCAAATGCATTTCAAGTCAAGTTTATTTAGTCTAATATCACATACAATTTCTCCAAGGGCTTTATGGGCCCACACATAAATAGTTCCCAACCCAGCCTAAGCTCTCTAAGAAGATGATGAAAAACTTCCCAAACAACCATATTATAGAAGGGAAAAATGGAAGAAACATTTGTTGTGGTTGTATAAATCCTACCTTAACCAAAAGCATGCTGAAATGCTACTGTGCTGTGCAGAGATGCAAATGTGCTCAGATTTCAATTTTATCCAGTTGTTATTAACTTCTTCTAAGTTGCTAGAAAAGACAAGTCAATAGTGTTAAATATATGGTAGTTACTAAATTATGCTTGTTTTGCAAAATATATCATTTAGGAAACATGTCATCTACTGCATCAATACTGTCCATAATACTAGTCTAACCAATCCTACAGGCCACCACTGACTGAAGCTCTGGAGACACCCAGGCTTTCACAGAAAACAGCTGGCTCTGCTAAATGAAACATTTTATTAATATTTCACCAACTGCTGGAATCTGTGTGTGTGTATGTGTGTGTGTGTGTGTGTGTGTGTCAGCAGAGAGAGAGAGAGAGAATGGGAAGCACGGAAGCACTTCTGGGAAAGTCAGTTTACCCAACAAGCACTCAGGAAGCACTTTAGTTGTCATGACAGCATCATCATGTTGAGATGATGGAGAGGGATGGTGAGAGAGATAGAGGGGCAAGGGGGTGGNGGGGGAGAGGGGAAGATAGGTAGAACACAGTGAGAGAAGCCAGTAGCAGATTCTAATTGAACAAGATGTGTAAAGATGAATAGCTGTTCTTTGCGTGATGAATCCAGTCAGTTCATATTTCAGGAGATGATGGAAACAGAAGAGATTCCTGAATCATCCACCGTCCCTCTCTCTCTCTCTATCTGTGTGTGTGTGTGTGTGTGTGTGTGTGTGTGTGTTACTAAATATTGATTGATTGGTTGACTTTTAAGGAATAAGAATTTGATGGTATGCTACAACATTCTATTCAATAATCAAACTGCAATGAGCTAATATCAAAATTCTGTATGCATACATCTAGTCTCACTACTTGCATCCACAATGTAGCAGAGTAATAATAAACTATCTGCGGAGGAAGGCGTGTGACTAATGTTGTAATGCCAACAGTGATTTAAATAAATCTCACCACAGGACGTAGAAGACACTTAAAGGAGACATATCATGTTTTGTTAATTTCCATCATTTTTTATTTTTATTTTATTTTTTTAATATAATGTAATTTAGAAGGGAGTGTGTATTTGACATTAGCAAAGTTGCAAAAAAAAAAAAAGGGGGTNAAAAAAAAAAAAAAAAAAGTCATAGGTCTTAAACAGCCCTGAAGGTTCATTTTGATTGGTCCTTTACTTCTGTATCACGCTAACATGAACATGTAACACATTTAAATTTACCTGTCTACACACCTTGTTAGACACACTGTGGCCAGGGTCTGTTGCAGCTGGCCAATCAGAAATTAGTTTTTTGGGCCTTAAAGACGCAGTACCTAAAATGGCCTGTTTTCACTCAGTGAAGTGGAGAGTAGAAGTGTATCAACGTTTTTTTTTTGTTTGTTTGTTTGTTTGTTTACACATTAAATCATTGTAAAAGTTTCAGAATAGACCCCTAAACAAAAATAACATACAAATCTATACATGTCCTCTTTTAAAAATATACATTTGTTGAAGGACTAAGACATGGAATTGACTCTATCAGGTCGATCTGGTGGTCTTTAAGATTCTGTATGCATAAGTCTGTGCTAACCTCTTGCATCCACATTGTGTAAGAGCAACAGTAACCAACCAGCTGAGGAACGCTGGCTAATTTTGAATGCCAGCAGTGATTTAAATAAATGTCAGAGGAGACAGCTAATGTGACACAATGCAGCATAGCGTTCAAACATGTCGATAATCAAATCTAAATGGCACATTGCCTTCCACGTGTGTTCATGTCTGTGTTACGGAGTGTAATACCCTTGTCACCACACCATCAGCCACAAGCCCAACACTGCAAGATCTAGCCACTCTTACGTTATTCCATAATTCCCTCGAGGGAGGAGGCATAAAGCATCTTCGCATTACACCAGAGAGACAGTTTCTGATGGCAGAACTGCCACTGTGACAGGATCGAGTTTGACATATGCCGCTGTGACGTCTGACAGGCAGGCAAACACGGAGGAACATTGTGGAGCCATGGCACTGAAACAAAGTATCGTCAAGGGAGATCCACACCCACCCATGACACACTCAGATGACACTCATCTTACAAAAGTTTGATGGGTTTGTTATCGTACCTGTAAATGCAGGCACATCATTCCAGGAAATTCTTTTAATTGATGATACCGGTGGTCGTCTTCTGAATTTTACACCCTGGTTCATTTGTATTCCTCACATGCTGTCATTACTTTTCTTCTTCACTGCCTAGTCTTACCTTCCCCCCATTCTCCTTCCTCTTCTTTCCCCTGACTTCATTGACCATCTGACACCTTCAGGACTTTCTTCTCTGTCATGTGACTACAGTGCAGGCTGAATCCGAACACCACAAAGTGTCATTCCAGCATTCCATTGAACCAACATCATCCCAACATGGGAATAAATTCTGCTTCCTCCAATTCAGTACTCTAACTGGTCCTTATTCCATCAATGCAAGATTTCTTATAGCTCTTATTTCTTTATTCTTATAGCCCTTGTTCTCATCCCTTCATTCCATTTAGATCATATTCCCTCATTTAAACGTTCACCAAACCTTCACTAAACATACATTCCACTCTTATTCTATCATTCCAACTATTTATGTGGTTCTCATAATATCCTTACATCATTCCATTTAGCTCTCATTCAATTTGTCCAAGCATTGCCATTATTCTGCATAACCTTTATTACATTGTCCAACACTATCTTTATGTCCTTATAAGGACGATACTGTATGTAGTCATATGAGTAGAGCTGTGGGTTCAGGACTTATCTTTGCCCAATGTAATGTCATAATGAAAGTTTTCTTCTTAAGGATATGTGTTATAGAAATGCAGGAGTCTGGATTTGTGTTGTTATGGCCATCATTTCAAACTATTTCAACTTAATTTTTGAGAAATCCCTCTTTTTCATCAGGTTGGCGAGGAAAATTGCATTAAATTCTATAATACCCATAAACCTCACCATGCATTACCATGATGTCACAAATCAGAGTTGTAGCAAATTCATAAGACTTTGATGCCGCTATTAGGAAAAAAATATCACAACGCAATACCTGAAGTGATACAAAATTGACAGTAAATTGATTTAAACTATTAGCAAAGTTGTACTTCAGCTTTAGCCCACTATTATCAACCAGATTTATCAGTTTGTTCACCTCATTGTTTAACCAGGAGTTTTCCTGTTTCCAGTCACCTCACATTCTGTACATTTACTACACGCTAAAATCACTCTTTGGTCTGTTTTGCGATTAAAACAAAACTGCAAGTAAGCCGCATACATGGAGGAAATTAATAGGGTTCCATCAGTCATTGATTATGTGACTCGTTGCTTAATTGGCATAGGAAGGGAAGCACGCCCGGTGAGGAAATACATGCAGATATTGCTAACTCTAATTATAAACCAACAGACTGTTTAAAAGCTTGAGTAAATTGATTTATAATTATATCATCTATGTCTGCTTGTCGGAGTGCTGTAACATCGATTTATGACAATTTTGATCTGATTATGTGTTTACATAATGTTTGAAGAAAATCAAATTATTGCCTTAACCCGAGTAGAATTATTTAGCATGCATGTGAAGGCACTGATTGCCTCGACAGAAAATAAATAGGATTTTCACTTCAGTAACCCTGGCCACCCAAAATAACGCCTCCATTCCAACATATTTCCATTACACCATCAATCTAACATTCAGATTCTGTTCAGCATTCTTTCTATTGATTCAACATCCCATTCAGCTCTCATCAACGTTCCTTTCAGTCGTTATCTGACGTTCCTTTTAGAATTCAGTCAGTTTAAGCCCCTCCTTCTCATCTCTGTCTCTGTCTTTATCCACTTGCCTACTTCTGTCCTCAGTTATCCTTCTTCTATTGGTATCTCCATACTGAAACAACATCATCCATCTCACTGTCTCCCTGCCCTAACACATAGTGGTTTGAAAGCCCCAATTCATCTCATCTCCTAGTTTTCCCATCACCTCTCCTCTCTGTATTCCTCCCATCTATCCATCTAGCCCTGCTCATGCCTCCCCCCATCCTCAGTGTCGTTGAGGTGATAGTGCTGCGGGCCATCACCAAGTATCCCAGCTAAGTAGTTTCTACATCTATACAGCTCACGCAGCCGCACAGAGCACCATTAGATGCAATCTGACACAACATTTCACACAACCACACACATCTTTAGATGCAATCTGACACATTATCTCATGTACAACTGGGCAAGTTCAACACAGGCTGAATGTGAAAAGGTACTGACTTTCTACATATCCTTTTTTTTTTATAACTCCTCAAAGGAAATCCTCCTAAGACGTTAAAATATGTAAGTTAATTCAGAAGCCAATTCAAGACAACATGATGGCAACACAACTTGTTTTTTTTTTTTGTTTTTTTTATTTATATTTAATCACATACATCACAACAAGAACAGAACAATAAACCCAAAAGAAGAAAAAAATAGATAAATAGCTTACAACAACTCTCAAATATAACATAGAAACAGGCCACGAGAGGAAAAAAAAAAAAAAAAAAAAAAGAACACCATTAAGTACCTTTGAGGTAACCCAGAAATTTCCTTTAGATTTCATATTTGTCTCTATCGTATTTTTCTAATCTTCTAATTAACATTATCTCATAAGACATTTACATTGATCCATTCCCTGTAGGAGGGGGCTTCAGTGCTTTTCCAGTGCCTGAGAATAAGTCTCAATGCTGATACTATACCCAGACTTAGCACTTTAAACTGAGTCTTATTCATTCCTTTAACTTCATTTTTATAATTTAGGAGACAAAGTTTCGGTGTCAGAGAAATAGATGGCAACACAACTTATAAACTTTTGCCAAGATGACACAATCCTCTATTTGTTTAGACCTGAAAATGGTTTTAAATTTCAGTCACCATCTTGATTTATATCCAAATACACAACCAATAGATAATCATGCTGATGATGGCTGATTTTTGGAGGTCAACTAAATCATGAATATTTGGGCTTTGTGAAGGATGTGTGTCTGTAGAACTAGCTGAGTTTGACATTATGAATATTTAATAAATAAATATTCATATCCTGCAGCTGGACAGTGGAAAAGATCATTTATCAAAATACAATAAAAAACCTAAAATAAAAATGAAAATTGTATATTCAGTAATTTATTCCCATGAAGTATTACTGGATATTACTGTATAGTGATGGCATTTCATCCTGTATGTTTGAGCGGTTCCCCAGTGTGACAACCACTTACGCATGCTGGTGCATTGTGGTGAAATGTTTTCCATAAATAGAGATGTACTTCACTCAACACAGACATACAGAGATTCCCTTGGAAGACGGCGAGAAAGAGGGAGGGCAAGAGAGAGAGAGAGAGAGAGAGAGAGAGAGGGNAGGGGGGAGGGTAGAAAGATGAAGGTGGATTGTTGCTGGAGAAATATATACAGATCTTTAAAGAGGAAAAAGAGGAGAGTGAGACAAAATGGAAGAATAATGTAAAAGATAGGAAACAGCTAGAATGCATGAAAGAAAGAAAGCGGGATGGAATAAAAAGACAGATTAACAGACAGACAGAGGCAGGTTCACAAATAAGATAGACAAAGGAAAATAACAAAGGAATAAAATGGACAGTGAAGAAAGAGGGGTACTGGCAGACAACGAGTGTGACAGAGAGAAAGAAGAAAGTGTAAGAATGACAGAAGGAGAGAAAGAGAGCAATAAAGAGACAAAGAGGAGAAAGCTGTCCTTAACAACTTCTGGCCTACATTCACAAAGGCTGTGCTAAATCATGCTTCACTAGGCACCACACAGCCAATACAGCCAGTAACTACACACACTGAGTCGCACATTTACTCACATGCCGCACACACACACACACAATACACACAGTAATGTACATTCACCTGCAACCCTCTGATGCATACAGTATAGCTTACAATAAGACATGCATCTAAAGGTTTCACTGCAAAGTCTGAGTAGATGACACAATTAAATCTGGTTCCAAGCACTGCTGCATGTCTCATCTCTTTTTTAAGAGCTTTTACCTTAACAAAAACACACCAACACAGGCTGGGAGGTAAAAACAGATATAGGCTAATGGAGTGAAAATTAAGCTCCGCTGAGCAGGCATTTAAAAGTTTTACTAGTCAAAGGCACAGCAGGAAAAAAAAAAAAAAAAAAAAAAAGCAGAGAATGAACAGCCTCTCTCAGTGTGTAGCCCAGGGACTCTTACAGGACTTGATAAATAGAATTCACACTTCACACTCCAATATGAGTGAATGAAGTTCACACAAAAAAAGTGTTTGTTAAAGTGGTGAATACATATGGAGAGTACTGCAGAGAGAGAGAGAGAGAGAGAGAGAGAGAGAGAGAGACGCTGTCATGTCTCTATATAGAATTTCAAAGGCCGTCAGTTTATTGGTCTCATTCGCAGTGGAAACTGTAAGAAAAATTGTTTCTACAGCTTCAGTAATTGCCAGGAGTTTATATCGCTTTATGCTTTTGAAGCCCGCGGTATGTTTGTTCGCTTCATTTGACTATGCATATGGACCACGCTCTGCATGGTTTTTGACAGTAATTAGAAACTGTCGAGATTTAAAAAAAAAAAAAAAAAAAAAAATGTATTGTGACTGCTGGCGAAATTTTATTTGAAAATATTTACCAAATGGTAGAATCCCCTATTACACCACTTACTTTTCATCAAATGCAAATCTCATTCAATGTAAATTAGTTGAACACTGACCCTAAGTCTGCTTACACATGATCACTGGTAAATTTCTGTTATGCTTTCATTCTTTTCTATGGATTTGAGCAGTGCCTCTCATGAAAATGTGACCTTAAGCTCACGTTGCGCTGTGTGGATTGTATTGTACATGTTGCTTATTGTTACGTTGCTGTTCTTAGTTCAACCAAATTCAACTTTTGCTGCTTATCTTTCAAGGATAGCTGCATGTAACAATCAGAAACAACAAAACATTGGAGGAGAAACCCATAAGCAATATGAGCAATTTCCAAAATTATACAACAGAAATTAAAAATCCATGATCTGGGCTGAAAGGCGATTGTATGACAAAAAGTTAGCAGTCAGACAGGGATACCAAGGCTTCTTAACTGGCATATATATATATATATACGTTCATATTTGAAATGTGGCATTAACTACATTTAAGCTAACAGGATAGGCAAAGGGCGGATCTTTATCTGAGGGTGTGTATAAGCAGAGAGCTGAAAGACACACAAAACATTTTTCAATTTCACTGCTGCTCATTTGTAAGCAGCCAAACTTAAAAGTTTTAGTGTAGCAGTAAAAGCAATGCATGAGGCATACTGCCATCTTACAAAACGTTGCATTAGGTTCAGATTTTATTCCTTTCTTCAATAAGATAACAGCAGCCTATAGTGTGTTCTGCGCTTGCATTATTATTGCTGATTACAGGCCAGAAGCTAATACAGCTCATTGGCTGCAACTTTAAATCCTCTCAGTCTACACCAGAAGGCTCAGCTTCATTTTATTTCATCAAGTCTCATAAAACACATATGTTTTTTAATCTTCACCAGCTACATGCAGACAAACACCATATTTCTATTACATCAAGTCATTATCTAATTAGACACATTTCAATGTAAGTGTATAGGCTTTTAAACAATTTCATATACTGTCTAAGAATGAACCCACATCTACCATTCTAAGCAAAATATTCATTTTGGTGTCATTTGTTACAGTTGGGTGATATTTCAAAACTACCATTTATTGTCTCTTCATGTGACTGTGTTGTAATAAAACTATGAATATTAATAAGCATAATCTTTCAAAAATCTGTCGCAGCCTGAGTTTTTATATCATGGTTTTGCACACTTCAATGACTGCTGCAAAAGATAATTATGTGATAACTACAACACTATTAATTTCATCTATAAACCCCACTCCTATTTCTGCACGCATGTGCAAAAACAATAGTAATGTATGCATAATTTAATATCTAATAGTGTAAATATTCATAAAGTAAATTACCTAAATCAAATATTTCACTGACTCATTCCTTCTTTTGTATTTTGAGGTTCTATGTCTTTAATTTAATAATTTTGGATTTACAACTAAAAGGCAAAGTTCTAAGACTGAAAAAAGGGGAATTTGCACGTGTTGCTGCAGCTGCTGTTGGCACAATGCAGCAGGTGAACGAATCACTGTCAACGTCATCAAAGTTTGTTCCCTTTCCTTCGAAAACTTACATCCATATAAGAATAAAAACTGGATAAAACAGCATGGCCACCTATATTTCGCTGTGTACAAACATCACCATGACAACAACTAAAGCCAAGCAGTTTCTATAAATGTACATTTTTACCAGCAAACTTCAAATGACCTGACTGGTTAAATCACACTGACTAAAAATCACAAATGTGTAAAGCATCATTAGCTGTTCTATAAGATATTAAACATGTTAACATTTAGCTAAGCAACTATATAGCAAATTGCACGTCTTTATTTTTGCATGCACATATACTGTAGGTTTAAGCACTGAATGCAATAGTACATCTGTTCACATGATTTTGATTTTTAAGCTATACACATTTTGGTGATGTTTCAAACAGGCATGACTACAAATGTGACAAGCAAGTAGCATCACTGTGGTAATTACACATTACAAAAACTCTCAGGGATTACTGCTGAAATCTAGATTATTATTATTATTATTTTTTTTTTAGCCTCATCAGCCACAGACCTGTAACAGCCTGGGTGACGTACAGTCTGTGGCATGTCTCCAGGCAGGTCAGTAGCCTACTGACAGCTATTTTCTAATGATCTCCCCACAGAGATTCTGTGTCTGACATACAGTTAGGGATGTTGCTCACTTTGTTACATAGCCACAATGCTTTGCCATTGATTATAATTAGTTGATCACTGCTAGGACAGGAGCTGCGCTTTTGGAAGCAGGGTTTTACTGTTGAGTCTTCTGGAGGGTGAATTCAATGAAAAAATTAGATATGTCCTGAGCTGATCCAAAGCATTGATACTGAGGCCAATCTGGGCTTATTTTAATGTATCATACTGACAAAAGGGGACATCCACAATCTGCTTCTTTTTTTTTTTAAACTTTGATCAATTGTGCTTCAAACACCTGAACTGCCACGTGTTCATAAATGCCATTGTGCTCTCCTTTATGATCAGAAACAGGCACTATTAACAACTTCTGGCAACAACTTGTCAAGGGATATTGCATCTGCAGTGTGGAACTACTTTACAGTAACAAAAGCAGTAGACAGCTACTGCAAAATTTGCAATCCAAGTATTTCCTGAGGTGGAATTATAAGCGCTACTTTCAACATGACTAACATGACAAAGCATCTAAAAGGAATATGCCAGAATATGACAAGTTTGCAAGAGTGAATAAGACACAGAGAACACTGGAGAGTGCTTTTCAAAAATGTGAGAAGTTTCACTGAGATATTGATAAGATGAAGAAAATCACAGAAAAGGTGGTTGAATTTATTTCTGTGGATGATCAGCCAATTTCCATGGTGGAAAAAAAAGTTTTTACCATCTAATGGATTTTTTTGGGGCCATGTTACAACTGACCATCCAGACATTACATTACAGAAGCTACGCTGCCACAGATTTACAACAAGGTTAGTGCGATTCTTTTTTCTACCATGACTCAGAGTTCAGATATTTGCCCGATGTCACTATTGAGCTGTTTGTCATTAAATTATGAAGGTGATGTTTGCGTATACTGGAATGACTCCCATTTTAATCTCTCACATGTGATATTACATGCTAAAGAGCTTTATGGGTCATACGTCTGGCAATCAAGGAGATGCTAAATAGCTGGAAAATAGACAAGCAGCATGTATTTTCATTTTGAGGGACAATGAAAGGACTACAAAAAAGTGATGGCTGACATGGTTTGGCTTCACTGCTCATATGCTTCAGTTAGTTGTACCGGAGGGACTCCCAGCTCAGGACATCCCTAAAAAAGTGTGAGGAAAGGTGCTCACTGATAATCCTGCTGACATACATTTTCACACGTACACATCTTATGAGAAAAGCCCCAAAGAAAAAAAAACAAAAAACAAAAGAAATCCTGGTTTTTGAAGTGCCTATGGTAGCATCTGTATCTAAGCCTTGATTGGTAGGACTTTGCACGAAAAGATAAAACACTGACAAGCCATCAAATAATAACACATTTCAATTTTCTGCACCAAGCAGTGGCAGTACTGTTTTTTTTTTTTTTTTTTTNTTTTTTTTTTTTTTAATAAATTCTGCTATGACACTCGGGGTGCTCTTATTGGAACAAGTGGAGTCTACTGTGTGTGACTGAAAATTGAGTAATTTAAGAAAGCGTACAGGAGAGGAGTGGAGAGTGCGTAAGGGAAAACTGTGTGACCCTGGTTGCCCATAGACGTGACAGCTAAGGTTAGTGGTTTGGTTGTGGGAATGTTTGAGCTCGAGCAGAGCAGAGCAGCAGCAGTGTGAGAGCAGCAAAGTGCTCCATCACTCAGGGGAACATCTTCCCACTCAGAGAGAGAGAGAGAGAAACGCACGCTAAAATACAGTGAGGAGCACACAAAACTACAGAAACAATAACGGATCCCATGCACACGCTCAAGCACACACTCAAACAAATGAGCACAAATATAAAAATAGAATAGGATGAAGTTTGAAAAGCAAGAGTGAGACACAAATCTGTGCACAAACACACACACACACACACACACACACACACACACAAAAGCAGTNTTTTTTTTTTTTTTTTGCTATATTAATATTATACTTTTTTTTACTTCAATATGTTTATCTGATGCCTGAGGTTTGTAGTTAGTAAATGAATGTAGTTTCTACTTACTTTGCATCATGAGGACTTTTAATTCAACATGTGTAAAATATTGTTGTAGTTGAGTAAAACTCTCATTATGTTAGCTTTTTTTTTTTTTTTTTTTTTTTTTTTTTTTAGCTTTTTGTTTGTTTGAGGACACAAAGCCTTTTGACTTTATCAACACTGTCAGGAAAGAAAATGGGTCAAATAATTTACTGCAGTGTAGGGGAGCATCATGTATCTCAAATTTTTGGGTAACTTGGAGCATTATTGATTCATTAACATGTTAATAGATTGATAATATGTTTTTTAGTATGGTATTAGTACATTTACTTCAAGGATCATGCCAGTGATTTTGCATGTTTGAATTTTAGAATCATCTTCCAGACTGCAATAGGTTTCAGTAAATTCAGGTATGCTATAAAAAATGATCATGTAGAGACTTGAAATGTTCTTCAGATAGGTTATCCATCACAGCAAACCACATGTGGTTATTATTTATTTATTTATTTATATTTTTTGTCAAAGTTAAACTCAAATAGAAAATGGTCAGCAGTAATGAAATGTGTAAGCAGGTTGTATTCATGGGTTCAATCATGCAAAATTACTAGTATGGTCCTTTAAATAAATGATTAGAGTCTAGACAAATTCTTCCAACACTTGTTAACACATAATATGCTGGAATTACACACACATGCACGCACATGCACGTACGCACGCACACACAACATACAACACACACACACACACACACAATCTTCTCTCACCGTAACACGAGCCGTTGATTTCCTCAAATCCTGGCTGACACACACACTTCCCAATAGGCACCAGCCATTCTCCTTCTGTGCTGCAATGCATCCTGGGAGGCTCATATAAAGGCAGGGAGTTATTAACACAGTGGCCCACTATCTCCACCAGCTGTGAGGCCTCTGAGCCCGGGATGGTGTCAGGAAACTCAGCCAGACTCTTCACAAGAATGGGACAGCGTTTGTAGAAAACTCGCACTGAGACTAAAGCAATGCAGGCCCCCAAATCCTGAAATGCCAGATAAAAGCCTTTCCTGGTCAAAGGACCCAAATCGCGGACTTCAGTGTTGAGCTTCATCACACGGTCCCCCAGGTCCAGCTCGGTGAAGCTCTCATCGGCGGCTATGGTGTCAATTTTTATGTATCTGCTCTCCTTCATAGCTCTGTCTTCCTCCTCTGTCATCCCTGCCTCGTCTCTCATCTCTCCATCCTCCATTTCCTCCTCATCCCCGTCTGACTCATAGTAATACATGTTAAATGTCTCCTTGCAGGTTCCAACTCCTCCGGGCAGGCTGTTACAGTCTCGAAGGGTGAACTTGAGTTCAATGAAGACCCGCTGGGCGCCCTCAGTCAGGATCCAGTTGGTATGGAGCCAGTTGTTCTGGTTCTGCTCCATAACCCGACACACTTGGTAGGTATGGATGGGAGCGTAGTCCTCATCTACCTCCCCTATCTCCTCCCACTGAGGCAAAGAAGAAAAAGAATGGGATTGAGATGAATGGACAGAGTGGGTAATTGGGGGGAAAGGTGACACAATACAAGATCACTTTTGAAAATAAGTTAGTAAAATCCACGGAATCCTAGTAAGAAAATGCCTTTTAGAAAAGGCTTAGCAGTGGCAAGGAAGTTACAAAGAGGGTGTGAAGGTGTGTGTGCATGTGTATGCAGCTTGGTAGTAGAATAGTAGAATTCTCATTCCTCATTCCTTCCACCTCATTTGCTCCTACTGAAACAGACAGAAAAATAAAGCAGCTGTATTATGGGGGATATGTGTGCTCACCATGAATAGCAGATAGAATTCTTGACAGCAAAAAAAGACAGAATTAATGTGCGCTTATGTGTGTTCACCTGTGTGTGTGATTCTATCACCGTTCATGCCCATGTGTGTGCGCGCCTGTATGCGTGTGTGTGTGTGTGTGTGGCTCAGTGTCTGCATCCATGCGTGTGTGTGTGTGTGTGTGTGTGTGTGTCAGACAGCAGCATTAATTCCCTCTGCAGGTCTCCTGGGATGTGGCTATTATCTGCATCACTACCACTCTCCCATGGCTAATATGGGTCCTTCATCATATCAGTGTAATGTGGCCAGAGGGACCAGACTATGATCTGGTGTTATAGAATAATGGCCTGTATTAATCAATCCGAGCTGTAGCATTGTGTACAATTTGCTGTCTTTGTTTCCATGTTTTTTCTCTTTCTCCTCTCCCTCATGACTTCTGTCTGGTTTACTTGCTGGATTTGGTTCCTCGATTGCTCTTTCCTTTCTCTCTGATTTCTGGTTATAATTCTATTTCCCATTCTTTTGTGAACGACTGATGTGCATGTACCTCTGAGCTGACATGCTGTGCTGTGGTTTGTGTGTGTGTGTGTGTAACAGAGTGAGTCCGTGTATGTCTTGCCCAAACTCGAGCCCAGTCAGTCCCACTACAGACATTAAGCCTCTTACTGGTTAGATCACACAGACGCACCGGCCTGAACTAGGTTTTACACAGCTTATCACCCCCNACACACACACACACACACACCCTTATTTGCAGCACAACATTGATTTGTCCAGATGACCTTTTCCAGTTTAGCTGGGAATGAAATGAACAGTGTTTTCCATTACAGCAATTAAAAATCATTCATTTGATTTGTTCAAATCAGGAACCACTGCACATTTTAACAACATTGGCCCAGATTCATAAACCGCAGCGCATGATTTACCGCATCACTATGCACAAATATCATGTTGCAATCACGTTCCCTCATTCATAAACACCTGTTACTGACATATTTTAGCATTTGAAAGAGGCATTACTGAGATATTTCCTTATTTGCATGTTGTGGTAGCTATTCATAAAACACATGCAAAAATTAAGACCTGCTTCAGTCCGCTGGTAAATTTCAGTGGTGTGAAATCTGGGTGACTTTTGAAACTGTATTTGCCTCACATGTGTAGTGATCAATAACTTTGACAGATAAAGTCACTCAGCTGATCAGTCAATTTTTAAATGGTGAGTTTTGATCTGATCTGCCAATGTTCGGGAGTGATCTGTTCATTCACCTCACCTGCTACGCTGCAAACTCCTGAGTTCACAATACCACCCACCCCCTGAACACAGCGTGATTGCACTGAAGAGGTTGAAATACACATTTAGCTGTTATTTTAGGTTCAGTCTTTTAAAACGAGAATCTCTAAAGAAGAATGTATGTTTCCTTTGCAGATTTGTGGCTTTAAAACCAGATGAATCAGGATAAATGGTGGCTGATAAATATGCAGCAGCTCATTAACACGCTGATCTTCATTGGCTTTTACCTGACACACCTCACAGCAATATTACCTTCATGTGACAGCGGTGCACTGATTATTGTAGGATAAGTTTTATGAATGAGCCTCAATTATCATGGCCCACGATGCTACACTCCTTATCGCCATTTTTTATTAATCTGGGCCATTGTGTTTACCCTTGGTCAGTTTGGTTCCATACAAAACAAATCCAAAGAGAACCTAAATATACAGTATCAGCAAAAACTACATAAGAACATTCACTCTGCTCATTGGTCAGAAATATCAGGGTGGGTGCTTTAAAAAAAAAAAAAAAAAAAAAAAAAAATCAGTGTTGATGTGACAGTACAAAGTAATGCATTACTGTAATAACATAATTTTTTGCAGTACCTGATTGTTGGTAATTACATTACAGTTACTAATGTGGTGAAAATTGCATTGCTGCATTACGCATTAATTTTCCACAGCATTATGCTAGATGCTACTGGAATTAAAACCTGTGTCGATATCAATAAAGAAAATTTTGCCACGGCTGACTATCTTTCTGCTCTCAGAACCCAGGAGGAAGAATGTAAATAAAGCACAAACAGGCAAACTAGACTGACTGCTTTGATAAATGGGGATACTTTTTTTTCTTTTTTTTTTTTTTNTTTTTTTTTTTTTGCTATTTTATTTGAGTTTTTGTCACATGAAGATAAAAAAAAAAATACAAAAATGACTAAAATATATATGCTGCTTTCAGGTCAGAATCATTGTCCACAGCAGCAAGCTTGACAAACTCCACAAGCAATTTGTGGCGACGCTGCTCTGAGCTTCATCCCTTTGGGGATAATGATGAAATGCCTCAATCCATTTTAAATAGGCTGCAATCAATTTTCCAGTGACTGTGCAGCCATAACAGGGAGAAATGAAGAGGCTTGTATCAGACAACAAGGATATGCTATAAATGTTAAGAAGTGCTGCCTTTCTGACACATTCAGAACAAGACATTCCACCAATAACAGCTACAAATTTCTGACTTTAGAAAATAATGAATAATGTGATTAGATGGCGCTTTGAATAATAAGGATAATAAGTAATCAGTAAGTAATTAATTAGTTTTGTTAGTATTTGAATGAAAGATCAAGACAAAAAAACTTAAAGACTTTTTTTTTTTTTTTTNTTTTTTTTTTTTTTTTCACCCATTTTGCTTTTATAACAAGGCTGCCATTTGGAGGTCAGTGTAATCTGCAGTACAATAAACTCATCTTTGTGCCTTTCACAACTCTTGCAAATGTAAAAGTGAACTAGCCAAAGATGGAGGTAATGGATAAATAATCTCAATATTCCTGGTGACCACAGGTCTCAATTTAAGCCCCATCAAACTTTTCCATGCAGCTCTAACCTCTCTTTCACCCCTGGATTCTCTTTACTACCTGCCCTTTTCCACTTTGCTCCATACACCCAGCTGTCCCTTTAGGCATCCTTCTAGCTTCTCATTAGTGTGTGTGTGTGTGTGTGTGTGTGTGTGTGTGTGTGTGTGTGTGCATGCATGCGCCGCATCTGTCAGCAGACCTGCAGCTGTGCTGAGTGCCCTCCTGGCTCTAAGTCTATATAGCTGTCTCCAACTTATTACCACAGCTTATTACTGCTGACTGTCATGGCAGAGGAATAAAACTCACCTTCTCACTCTTCACTCATGAAAAATTTCCCTCTTTTTTCTGCCTCTTTAACCATCCTTCTCCTCTTACCTCATTCTTCTGCCTTTGATTTTTATTCCATCCATCTCCTTCTCTTTATTCTTGTTATCAGATAGCTATCAAATTATGGATATCTCATCCTCAAAACTCCAGTAGTGGAATACGAACCACAAATCTTTGTTTAAACTCACTTCTAAATGCTCGTTAATGCATTCTTATTGGAATGGCACAACAATATCTCCTTTCCACTCATTAAATATGGGCCTGTGTTTTAATGAAAAAAGGAAGATCCTTTGCTCCACATTTACAAAATTTGAGTCATGTAATGACAGTCGCTTCCAGATAATTAAACTCATTAAAGGACTCTCTGAATCAGCCTAAAAACACTAACCCAGTAACACTATTACACCATTCCTCTCCTTTCCTTCTAGGCTTCCTGCCCCCTTCCTCTTGCAGCTGGTGACTTCTTGTCTTTTCCCCCGTTCCTGATTTCTGCTCTCTCTCCTTTCCCCTCTCCTCCTTTCCTGCTGCTCCTGTCACACTTCTGCCTGCTAATCTCCTCTGCTCTCATATCTTTCTCCCCTCTCCTCTCCCCTTTTCCCTCGCTTCTCCACGGTACTCTCAGTGCCATGGGAAAAAAAGAGACTCCACAAAAAAGCAACAACTCTGACTATGACACCTAAATTACTTTGCACATGTTCATCTTCCTCATCAGGGGTGGACAATCCCGGTGGCCATTATTTTGCTGTATAGGAACAGAGTTGGATCGTTTTTGAATTTTCCAGACTGATGCGAGGTCATGGAGACAGATGACAGAGATGGATGGCAAAGTTATCCAAAACAGGAGGTACATTACTTTTATGCTGCCTTCTCTTTCTTTATTCCCATTCCTTCTTTGTGATATTTCACGATTAAAGTATTTAGCAAAGCCATATTATCAACAGCCCAAACCATTCATCATCCTCACAATTCTTTTATCCTTTTTCTTTCCATGTTCTTCCTTGTTTTCATTTAGTTGCTGTTTGTGATTAACTCTTTATCACTTACTTCTTCCACATTGATGCTGACCCTACAGTACATTATATATTTTACCGGAAGATCAGTCTTATTGCATCTAAAACTACATAAATAAAAAAAATGATGTTAATACTGTGGAGTAGAGCTCCACCAGTGGGCCAATATTATAATCATGTGTGTTGGAAAATTTGCTAAATGAAATCGCAGTAATGTTTTAAAGCCTGCAATTTATACAAAATTGATCCTTATTTTCCTTTCTTAATTCCAGTTTGATATTAGTTTTTACATTATTTGTTTATTTATAAAATGAATCTGGGTTGATATGTTATATGTACCGTTGTTCTTTTACTTGACGGCTCTACCGAAGAAGCAAACTCTCCAAAACCAAATGAGGCATCAATTAAACTAACTAACTTAGTAACTTGTATCTGCAGTCAAATCCAGCCCTGAAATTTGATGGCTGATATCAGCAGCATAACATATGAGTCCATTAATAATGTGCATTACCTCATTTCTGCTCATTTCTCCCACAGCTCTTCATCTCTGTTCTGTCTCCATCATCAATGCTCACCGTCCTCATCTGTTCTGCTGCTGTCAGACACCCACCATGAGACATCAGGAGGAGACAAACTAACAAACTGCTTCCCCTGCTGAGGCCTTCAAAGCCCACAAACCCTCTGCTGCCTCTTGTCTCTTTCTACAATTTATCTTTATCTTCCCTGTTGCCTCATCTTCCCTTTGCTCTGTCTCCTCTCATCCATAATCTGTCTCTCTTTCTCTCTCTCTTCAGCAGAGATTTTCACCCTTTTGCGTCAAAGCCGGAGGAGACAGAGGAGAGGTGTTCTCATGGTCAAAACCTCTGCTTCCTCCCTGCTGATGTCTCACACTCTTTGTCTGTCTCAATCTGTTCCCGTCTCACCTCTCTCTGTCATTCTCTTTATCTGCTTCTCACACTTTCATTGCTGTCTTGCACTGATTCTGCATTGCCACAATGGAATGTCACAATATAAATATATAGGAGAAAGAAAAGAAAAGAGGAGAGAGCTGAAAGAAGACTCTTCAATCTTAAGTCAAAAATTCATGAAGTTTAATTTGCTTTAAGGATCGATGGAGATTAGGAAGGAAAGGCTTAATTTAAGTAAAATATCAGTGCCCTACCATCTATAATCCTCAATTTCATCATGCTAAATCCTACTTAAGTACTTAAGTGTCAGTTAATATTATTTTCAAATATGTCAAAATGCTTTCAAGGTCATCCATCTTGGTTCAAAAGCTTTTCAAAGCCCTCAGTTTCTTCAATCTCCTCGTTTCCTTAAAAGTATATCTCAACACTTTTCAAAGCATGTGGAAGCTTTGGGAGAGGGGAGGCAGAAATGACAGAAGATGGTGAGATTAAAAGACAAAGAAATAAGGAGAGAAAAACATGTGGGTAAGGAATCAAAGAAATGCTTACAGACAAGGAAGGATGGGAAAACCAGGGATGAGAGCTGGGGCAGAAGTGGAGTAAAGAATGAGATGAAGGAAGATGAAGGGAGAGAGGGGGGGTAGGGGATGAGAAAACGAGGGATGAAACAAACCATCTGGAACACGAGACTAAAAAGAGNGGGGTAGGGGATGAGAAAACGAGGGATGAAACAAACCATCTGGAACACGAGACTAAAAAGAGCTTCCGAGCTTCCTCAACATCTTATTTAGCCACGGAAGGCTGCTGCTGCCAAGTGTGAGTGTATGTGTGTGCATATGTGTAGAAGTCAACAGAGTATGCTCCTCGCTCCTCACCAGTTTTGCAGATTGGGTAACACTGCCGTATGAATACTGATCATGATAAGAATTATAATGGTAAGCAACTGCAATATCCGTTATTTAAAATGCTAACCAGGTAATATTTTTTTTTCCTTTCAGTGTCAGACTACATGTTTATTAAATAGAATAAAGACATTTAAATCACTAAACTGTAGCTAAATAAATCAGAACAACTAATAGGAGATGATGTCTTTATCAGATAAACTGTCTTACGTTTTTTTTTTTTCACTCCCTTGTTTACCCCGAATGCAGTTATTTATGCCGTTTTATCATAGAAACCACACACAATAATCACGTCTTCATTAATATGATTGAAGATATGGCTGCTTTTGTCAGCATTATCTCTCCCTCTCATCTACATCCAGCCATAGAATGGGCCGTGATTAGAATACCCAGAGCTGAGAAAACACTGTGGTCAGCACTATCGGCTCACAGTGTGTAGCTGCATATTTGCTAACACGAGTTGTGATTATATGAAAGATTTTTCCATGTGGATCAAATGAAGCCACAAATGAATTACGCTTTCAAGCAACCAGAGATATATCAATCCCCTTGGGGTTGGGGAATTACATTTTTTTTTTTTTTTTCNTTTTTTTTTTTTTTTTCCCCAGGAAAGGTGGTAGATTCACCTGTTAACTACTGTATCATCAAAAGAAGCAGTGTTGAAATCTGAATAAATCAATGCATTTCAAAAAGGACCTTTTTCATTAAAAATACACAATACAACACAGTGCTATAATTCAAGTTCAAGAAACACACCCTCTAATTAGACATCACCCTGGGAATACTTTAAATGGAAATTTGATTCCTGGTTTGAGAATAATATAGTCCATTGTGACTTTAATATCTTATTCATGGATTCAATTTACCCTGATAATGATATGAGAGTTCTAAGAAATAAAATGACCTTTAGCCTTGATAGAACAAATGTAAAAGCTGCATTTCTGCAGGGTTTTTTTTTTTCCCTTTTATTCACTGTAAGTTTGAGGCCACCCCCAGATTAAAAAAAAAAAAAAAAAANAAAAAAAAAAAAAAAAAAAATCATCATGTTTGTTTTACAATTTATTGCACAGGAAATGACAAAAATACAACTAATTACTTTTCAAGAATAATTTGTCAACAAGAGCACATTATGTAGCCACTATGTGAAGGCATGTCCAGTTTGTATTAGTGCAAGTGCAAGTTAATCACAAAATGATCTGGGAGAAGGCAGACAGCAGGCTATTGAATAGAATGTTAAGACACATAAGTCAAATTTCCGGCCTGTAGTGTACTTCAGTAGTTTCTGAAGTTACTTTAATGTGGAATATTCTGGTGATGATATCATTATCATCACCAGAAAGTGACATTACTCCCTACGCCATGCTATGCCTTTAATGTGGAATATTCTGGTGATGATATCATTATCATCACCAGAAAATGACATTACTCCCTACGCCATGCTTACCAACATTACAGTTTAGCTTCCATGTAGCTCAAAATCAGCTCTTGACTTGAATACTAAAAGCATGTCACAATATTTGAGCTATTCTTACTTAAAAAAAAAAAAAAAAAAAAAAAACACAACACTTAAAAAGAGTCACACTCACCCCATTCTTTGGGTAGGCCACCCAGCCCAGGTCTCCCATCACAGAACGAGAATCCAGCAGGTTTACTGTAAAACATAAAAATCACTGTCAGCACAGGCAATCACAGATTTAATGGAAGAATTGCATTCCCAAAAATTACCCATCAGTATTATACAACTTATTTCTAATGTCATTTTACCAACTAAAGACATAATGCAAGTGCTCAGTGACTGTGTGTTTGATTGCAGTGGGATTATACAGTGGGTAATATACAGTCACATGGTCTGTTTGAAGCACAGGGAGGTTTTATTGTTGCTGTTGAATGAACAGATCCCCACTAAATGCCATTGCAAAGCTGTTTTCAACTTAAAACCCTCATACACATTCTCTCCAACGGCAGTGAATGAATGAGAGTACAATATAGCCTACAGTACATATGCAACCAACCTAGAACAGACCTGGGTATCAGCCAATAGACCTGGGTTATCGGAAACGTCAGAATGGTATAATTGCTGCGAACAACCTGGTGTGATAGGGTTTAGAGACCCAACAAAACTTTAGATGCAATATGGTGTTCTGGGAAAAGCTTCCTGTAAATCCCTACCAGACTATTGCCCGAATAAAATCTAAACACAGGTATTTGGAATTCTATTGACGGGCACTTGTGAATATGAATTTGATGTAATCATCAATCAATCAATCAACCAAGAACTCCACTAATTACATAATTCTTAACAATAAATTAGTCCCACTCTAATCAGACAGCCAAAACGTATACAGCCTACTAATTATTATCAAATTATTATCACAGAACACTTTTTTTTTTCCTCCTCAGTAGAGAAATTTACATTAAACAGAACAGCACAAAGGCTGTGCCAAACAAATACACAGCGAGCCTGTAAACTCATTATGTAGGTGGGCTTTGAACACATGGCAGCCACCGCAGGCATAATATCTGATTATATTGATCAATTAAGTCTTCATTACACACTCGACGCCAGAAAGAGCATCACCAATCTAGACAACCCATTTATGCTTAAGCAGTATAAACACAGCAGATTTCACACGCACACACTCAAATCCACACAGCACAGAGAGAAAATATTAACTTGCTCTGTACTGAGCTTCCTCAGTAAATCTGACTTCTGTGTCATTTTTTTGGTGCTGAACTTTCTCATTAAAATACTCTTCATTCGTTCCTAAATTAGTGTGTCAGATCTCTCTTAAAAGACCATACTGGCCATTTTGCATGTTTTAACTGAGCCTAATATATTCAATTTTCATACATGTAACGTTACTGACAATCATTTCCAAAAGCATGCTACTNTAATATATTCAATTTTCATACATGTAACGTTACTGACAATCATTTCCAAAAGCATGCTACTGGAACGGTGAATTCAATTTTTTTTTTTCTCCTACCTTCCAGACCGCCATTGATTTCAGTTCATTCTGGTACACTATTAAAATCAACTTGATACTTGAAACGTTGTATTTAGTTTTTTTTTTTTTTTTTTTTNTTTTTTTTTTTTTTTTTTTGTTTGTTTTTTTTTTGAAGTTATATAATTTTATGTATGAAAATTGAATATATTAGGCTCAAACATGCAAAATGCCCAGTATGGTCCTTTAATGGCTCACAGGATTAAGAGCACTTTCCATTTGTGCAACAAACTTGATTGGTGTTTGCTGAGGACATCTGTGAGCATTTGTAAGGAAATTTGCCACATCACATTTGAAACACTTAAAGCCACTATGTGAGTCAGATGTGTTATTATACTTTATATGGCCTTGAGTTTTGTATGGCACTTAGAAAAATGGGTATTATCATTTCACTTTTTTTTTAATAGAACTGTACATTTTTTTCATCTTACTGGCAAAAAGCTGTCAACCTACTTTATATTCTCAATACAATATAATTTAGTGCATTAAAACTGAGCATATAACTTCATACTACTCAAGTAAAAACCTTTTGTCTCATCATCTATGCTGAAAGCTACCAAGTGCAAATAACCTGGCCACTGCATTCTCCAAAACAGCTCTTCCTGCAAACACCCTCACATAAATTCCACGAAAAAGTATTTGCTGTCTTCCTGATTTATTCTCTTTTAGCATGTTATCACAGTTGTGTGAGATCTTCAAACAAAATTTAATATAAGACAAATACAGCCTGAGTAAACACAAAATACAGCTTTTAAATTATCATTTCATTGATAGAAAGAAAAAAACATCCGACACATATGACTTCACTTTCTACTCATCAGTCTGCAGAACATTATCCCAAAAAGCCTGAGGATCATCAAGCTGTTTTTTTTTTTTTTTTTTTTNTTTTTTTTTTTTTTTTTTTAATTCCGTTTTGGCAAATGTGAGAATATCCTTTATGTTCCTCTTGGTTCACAGTGGTTTTCATCTTACAACTCTCTACTGGATAACATTTTTGCCATGTTTCTTTCTAATGGTGGAATCATGAACGCTGAATTTATCTTTGGCCTGCAGTTTCTTAAATATTCTTAGATGTCTGGATTCTTTTGTGAATTCCCAGATGAGTTGTCGTTGCACTCTTGGAGGAAGTTTGGTAGGCTGGCCACTGCCGGGAAGATTCACCAATGGTCCAAGTTTTCTCCATTTGGAGATAATGGCTCTCACCATGGTTTACTGGTGTCCCAGAGCCTTAGAAATGAGTTTGTAACCCTTTCTAAACTGATATATTTCAATAACTTTCTTTCTCTTTTCTTTTCAAATTTCTTTTGATCTGGTCATAATGTGGTGCTTGTTGAGAACTTTTAATTACTTCACATTGCTGGAAAGGGTCTATTTAAGTGATGTTTAATTTCAACAGGGCTGCAGGAATCAAGCCTGGGTGTGTCTAGTCTAGCTGAAGCCAATTATCAATTCAATTTGACTACTTGGTTGATTGAGTAGCTAAAGAGGCAATTACTTTTTCACATGGATGATATAGGTGTTGATAGCTTTTTTTTCCTTCAATAAATGAAACGATCTTTTGAAAACTACATTTTGTGTTTACTTTGTCTTATATTAAATTTTGTTTGAAGATCTGATACAAATAAGTGTGGCAAATATGCAAAAATAGAATAAATTGGAAAGCAGGTAAATACTTTTTCACGACTGTATGTCTATAGAGGTTTCTGTATTTACCAATTTCTGACTTGTTTATAGCTTTCATGCCAACATTAAAGTGGTATATATTTTCAGGATACTTGCATTTTTCTGAAAGTTCTGCTGTATCCAACTAAAGCTACATAATATGGTGTGTCTGAAAATAAGCAAGCAAGGATACCTCAGATTGGCTAAACCCATCACTTATGACAACTATATGCTTTTAAATGGTAATTTTATGATAATTTCCAACCCCCACACCATCAACACTACCTATCATAATTCCACAGCTCAACGTCGGATAACTATGCACTAAGTGTGCTAATTACACTCATTAGTAACAATGGCGGTCACCATTTTTATTGTCCAATGTTCACAATTAGTAACAATGGGACAGTTTCCCCACCCATCCTTCCATTCCACGTGATGTGAATATAGCTTTACCCTTCATGGGCATGCATGCAGCCGTTTCTTCTACAAGCAAACCACAAAGGTTCTTGTTCAGCGGGAACAAGTTCCGCAAGATTTGTCGAAGCTGTGTCTCTGTGAGCAGCAACAACTTCTGAGTCTGGTTAGAATTAAAAGTAAATCTTGATATGATGAAATGGAGGATCAACACCACTAACCAAAAACAAGGTCCACAAATTTTCAGCCTCTCTCATAACGGCAGATAACCTCTTCTGGGTGTTACTGACTGTGACCAAATGACCACGGCCTTTCAGTTACTGCATGGACTGCAGATTTTCAAAGGATCTTCCACAGACAGTGAATCATAACTAAATGTACATGATTACTACCACACTGAACATTTGTTATATCTCATCTGAGGCAACCATTTCTAAATTCCTCCTCGGACATAAACTTTAATCAAGACTGTGTGTGTCCAGTTTTCCCAATATCACCTGTAGTAATATTTAGATAAGTCTGTATCTGACACATTGTGTACTCAAACAATAAATGTTCAAGTGAATGCTCTTGTTGTGCAGCCAAGCTTTAGGTCTTCACTTATAGGCAGCATATTAACAGCTAATCACAAATATATCTTATATAATTAATCTTCACAAAAGGTAAAATGTCCCTTCCAGACTTCCTACATTTCCCTGATATTGCATGCCAATCATTTCTTTGTGCCAGTTAGAACAACTGAATTTTATCATTGCCATTATTGGATCTACCCCTCAATGCTGACACACCATCTGAGGAAACCCATATTGATGTCATTCAAAGAAGTCAATTGCATAAAAACAAAATTTGAACCTGACAATGTTGAATATCATGTGAAAAACTACCTAGTTTGGTCCTTAATACAAGCTCTCCCAATATAAAACTGAGTTGCCACTGTTCAGACAAATCTACTTTAAAACTTACTATGTAAATATTTGTTCATAAGAGTATTACTTATATTTTTCTATTATATTGTCATTATGATAAAATTATTTTGGCTTGGCAATTAATGTCCCTTGCAGTGTGATTTGGGAATGTATGTGCAGACTCGCCCATGACAGCTGATGCAAATTCCAAATTATTTGTCTGAATAAAATTCTGGTGTTGAGCACATAATTTTCCTGCCAATGGCAAGTGACAAATCAGGCATCAAGGGTAAAAAAAAAAAAAAAAAAAAANAAAAAAAAAAAAAAAAAAAGTCTCCTCAGCAGTAACATATGAAGCTGGACTCACCAATATTAAATCGTCTTCCTTTTGTGCGGATCAGTGAGATCGGTAAAGCCAAGCCAACTACCTGTACTTTTCTGACCTCACCTTATAAGATATCTGCTCATGTTTTCAAACTGTCACTTTTTGCTTACAATATTAATACATGGCAAATGCTAATGCATACAAGATCGAACAACAGATTCACGTACGGCTAAAATCAGCTGTCATGTGCAATATATTCAGTGATAAACCCTGTTATAAAATAGCAGATCCATATACCAACCCAGATCCAGAGTCAACAGAGACAAACAGCCATAAACTGTCATTCCACAATGAGAAGGTGGAGTCAGCAAAACAACATTTGAGACGAAGGTGGTAACTGAAACACAGTCCCTGTACAAACCTTCCCACCATACACACACACACAAGCATGCATACAACTCATCCTTTACCATCTCCACAGCTCTGCAGAGAATAATAAAAGATGTCCTTAGGAGGCGATTAGACAACTAATTAGGCCATAAAGAAGAGATAAGTGATGCTGAACTAGATCATAAGGGATAGGTTACCTCTTCTATTCTCTCTCTCTCTCTCTCTCTCTCTCTCTCTCTCTCTCTCTCTCTCAGGTTTAAGCTTGGTTGTGACAATGATCTACATATTAAAAGTCATCTTTGTTCAATTGAAGAAGTGATTTAAAAGTCTTGTCGTGACATTACTTCAAGGATATTCCAAGTATTTTTAATATGTTCAGGAATAAGTGGATTTTCAGCTTGGGGAATACAGATCAAAATTATTCTTGAAATGACAGCTGAATTGTTGATCCAAGAGGCACATGGCTGCCAAAGTGCTGATTTTCAGTTGCACACACTTGACATTCGTGCAGGTGAAGGGGCTTAAGTGCCAACTTTACCTAAATGAATCTTAATGCTATCTTGTCTGTATTCACAGCTAACAAAACCAATAGTTTTAGTGTAAAACATATGATTTATTAAATGCTTTGCCTCTTTAGTCCCATTTTTATCCATCTACACATGTTGATTCTGACATTTATATTTTCTCTGGGCTTAATGGCCTACCTTCTCTCTCTCTCTCTCATGACAAGCAACCAATTTCACTCATTCATTATAATTTAACCTTATGCAGAAAATCAACCATCCTTAATTGATCAACACCATTAATAACAAAAAAGAAAATGTGTTTTTCCTTCCTGTCAACATAAATTAATTGAATTGAATTATTAATTAAACACAATAGCAACCTCTAATACAGACATGAGGCATCTTGCACTGCATCAAGGCATGTATTCTCAGAAATTGATCAGTTAAAATGAGAACAGATTATCTTGAAGAGAATAAATTACTCAACATGGCTCATTGGATACACTTTCCGTTAATATCATTCATCAGTGCGCAAGATCACTATTCCTTCTGCTAGCAAAGTGTTAATATAATAAAAGAGAGAGCCATTTTTTTAATTGTTCACCAATTGCTTCATAGAGTGACCATCCAGGGTGCCACAAGCTTTGTGACAATGTTTATTGCCATAACTGCTGCTTCATGTATGAAATTTGGAAAAAAGTCATCACATTACATTTAACCAGATAAGTGCGCTGTGTAATGAGGATTCATTGCACAGCAAAAGTGCAGGATGTAGTCTGACAGGACATGTCCTCTCAGAGACAAAAACTGAAATTGACTTGTGTCCAGGCCAACATTCCCAATGACTTCTTCAAGCAAACCAAGAATTGTTTAATCTTGCTTTGCCAATTACAATAAATTAGCCCAATGAGAGAACACTGAATAAGGGGCGATTTTAATTATGGCTGTCACTCTCATCTGCAATTATGCACTAGTGTTATGGTTATCCCTTCGCAATACAAATATGCTGGAAAATGCTTCCGGAAGGGTAAGGTAACATGTTTATTAAGTAGTTCACGGCTTCTCAAGTCAAATTTGCTTAGAGAGTACAAAAAATAGTTTTTTCAGTAAAGTACTACTGCAATGAAAATGCAAAAGCGGAGGAAACAGTACTTTTTGAAATGTGAGATGGAATGTGAATGTGTGTATGAACTCATCTCTTTTTTCAGAGGCACAGGGGTCAATACACAGACATCACTGCCTCATGATCCAGTCTGGCGTTGACTTATAAGACCACTTCTTGTTCTCACAGCCCTAGGCTTTGCTTTATCAGGGCTATGTTTGAACAGATTGATACTTCAAGTACATCTTTTTTCAATACCTGATCATTTGCACTGGTCAAAGACAAAAAAAAAAAAAAAAAAAAAAAAGCATAAGCGATTAATTGAGACAAAAGAATCCCTTCAAGTGAAATATATTAGTAAACATTGTGATCAAATGTGGAACAGTTTCCAGATCAAGATTCAGTTTACCACGGATCAATCACCCTAACCCACAACCCAATCTGAGGTGGTTATCTGTGGATATAGCATTTAATCAACAGGACACCTTTACAAAGGATGTCTAAATTCAGCTATCCTTTCATTTCAGAAACACTACTGAACTTCAACTATTTCACCCATTGCAAGGAGATCCCTTCTAAACCCCTGCAGGACACTGAGTGTCCCATGGCCACACATCGGGAACCACCATTGTGAATCTAAACACTGACAAATAAATCTGCCATGTAAAGAATAAGCGCAGTTTGATGAATGTTCTCTTTTCCCGGATAACGCTGTCTGATAGTCCTAAACAATGGCATTCATCCTAAGCTATTATAATACTGTGGAGCTAGGGAACAATGATGTGGAACCGAACATGTATTTCACACAATTCTTCATACTTTTTCCTCATTTTGTAATTATACATTTTTGGAGCTACATGAAAATTGCCCACATTTCCCACTTATTGTTAAAAGAAAGTGAAAACTGATTGGTGAAGAGTTTGCAGCAAATTAAACTGGCACATAAAAATAACTGTGCCAACTTATTAGTGCTGCCAATTGAAACTGTTAATTTGTGAAACAAAAAAGTAAATGAACAACATCAGTAACTGCATGACTGTTATCTTCAAATACTGCTGGCAGCCACACTAAGAGGATCTGGAGAGTTTAAATGGGTTCAACCTGCACAGGCAGCCAGAGTAATCTAAACCTAAAAGAATATTTAGAGTGAATGAAGAGGAAATATGCAGTCATTTTAAACTGACTATTGGATATTGAAGAAAAACTGGCCAATAAGTGATTTCAGTAGATCTGAACTGGTATAGTGACAATTTGATTTTGAAGTGCCATCTAGTGTGATAAGGCTAATTCAATTCAAACTCAATAATCATGCTGAGCACCGCAGACGCACAATAGGAGCATGAGATTAATTCTGGCAGCGTGTCTGCCTGCCTGCCAAGTCCTTAAAGGACGGGTTACCTGTTCTGTTCAAAGGTTCCTTTTATTTCAGTTTTTATCAGCAAAGGCATAAGGGTCATAGGTTCATTAACATTATCTGCCCAAATGAATCTTAATGGCTATCTGAGTGTCTGACAGACGTTGGAATCGTCCACATGCTGAGTTACCGGAGAAAAACGGACCTTTAACCGATAAAGCTGAGTGTATATTCTAACAGCGCTGACAATAAGCTTCAAGTGTCTGCGTGCGTGATTTACCTTCATTCGGTGGGATGCCCCGCGCTCCCAGTAATGCCACACTCCAAATCCACGTCCATGCCGCCAACCGATTTCCACAACTCCACCAACGAGATTGCATGGCGCATCCAAAAAAAAAAAAAAAAAAAAAAAAGAAACGTAAAAGGTTACAGAGGGATTTTGTTGTTGTTGTTGTTGTTGTTCCTAAATAACAGCTGTTTCGGTCAGCGTGAAGCGGGATACCGTAATGAAATCATCTGTGTCGTTCCGTGTCCGGTCAGACAGATGGGAGCTCATGTTATGCGGTGGGTAGAGTAGGGACTGAGGAGCGGAGTGCGCTCCGGGTTTGGGGAGGAGGGCAGCGCACCGGGGGCGGAGAGAACCGCAAAAAACTCTCCAATCAGACAAAGCATCCACAGGTGAACCTCACCACGACTCCACGCTCCTAAGGTAATTTATCAGTCTTTCCTAATCACGCTTAAATGTAAAGCCATCAGTGTACTGCTCCCCCTGGTGTTGTAGATCTGCATACCTGGACGAGCAGCACCGAGTGTATTAAATATGAAAGATCTATCAAGACAGTGATAATCATATAACACCAGGCAACCCCAGTATTTATAAGATGTTTCTGTAATTTCCTTTAAAAAAAAAAAAAAAAAAAAAAAAAAAAAGCTATCTTCGGACAGATCGCTACAAATAGCATCCAAAAACTTTATTGCATTGGTTCTCAAACTATGGCAAGCGTACTGTCACTGTTACTTCAAGTGTCCCCTGGTGGCATCAGACTGGAAATTTCTGCAGTTTATCAAAACTATTGAAAACTATGGAATTCTGCTATTTTTGGCAAATTATTCACAAAGTGGGTTTCATTAAAAAAAAAAAAAAAAANAAAAAAAAAAAAAAAGTTGTTAAAAGTTTAATCATATTTATTCTCTTTTAACTGAGAATTATTATTATTTTTATCCACATCCAACAAATTCCACACACAGCAAGAATTTTCTGGGTGGGGGTGGATGTGGATTACTTCTGTGCTCATGCAGGATTTTAGTGCTACTGATTATGTTCACCTCAGGATACATGACAGCTCACCAAACTTTGAACTTGGAACATAAACTTGAGAGGGAGGAGGGCAGGATTAAAATGTGAGTCTTGCTTAAGGAAGACAATTTCCTACTTTACTCTTAATCTGACATTTGACTTATTATATCATATTCGCCATTAGATGACATTCTATCTGCACATATTTGTCTACTTAGAGTAATGATACTGAATTGCTCTCTTTCATGACCCAACAGTCTTTGATGTCAACTTAATTGGGAGCTGATTTCATTGACTACTTTCTCTTGGTTGACTGGGTCACTGTAGCATCGTTTGACATTATGACTTAAGTTAAGCGCTGAACAGTTGGTAGAAATGTCTAAAACAAAATGCAAGAGACACTTCATTTGATAAGAATGCATTTGGAATGCTTGTGCATGTAACCATGATCTATGAACGTTGAAGTCCTAAGATATCCTTTAATGAATTTTAGTGAACTGAACCATTAATTCTCACTTTTCCATAAGCACCATACAAACCGACCAAATCATATCTGATTGCTTTCTGGATAGATTTTTATTCAAGTAAAAGCTTGTAACATGTTATAGCTAATATCGGTGATTTATCACGTTTGAGCCAAATATAATACAACCAGCACATGTTAGGTGCAGGTTATTGACAACCACTGCCCAAAACATACTCCTTTAAGGCTGCTGTTACTGTTACATCTGTAAAGCTGAGTTTTAATGTAATGATAGATCAAACTGTGCATAATTTATTAATATTGATGGCATCATAACTGTAACATATTCGACGATTCTGTCATGGCATTTTGGTGTCCATCCCCCTATTCACTTCTGCCACGTTTCCCTTTAATCCCTCTGTTTTCATTCATTTCCCACCTTGTAACTCAGTCTCCATCTCAATCTTTTTTCTCTTTTTCATCCTTACCTTCAAATCTTTATCTTTATGTTTCTCTCTCTCTCTCTCTCTCTCTCTCTCTCTCTCTCTTTCATTCTTTCTCTCCCTCTCTCATTCACATTTTCTTTGATCACCTATCACTGATTCTGGGTGATATTCACGTAGCTTACCCTGCTGACACCTCCCACGCTCTTCATCATACACAAGCGCACACTTTCTGTGACCCCAGCTTTCCTTTTCAAACCCAGTAGATGCACACAGAGTCAGTTTACCACAAGCCCAGTGTAGCTTATTTTTACTGTAAACATTAGCCAGCATTGTTTTCCATGCACTAGCTGTAACATGTTGTATTATATGCTGTAGATGTGTAGGGGTTTGATCAGCGCTGACAGCAGGTGTGTAGGTGGTTCTGGAATGCCAGAAACTGTATACTGGAGGTGTTGTGAGTTTTATTCAGCAAAGTGTCGTAGGAAGTGTGAGTGGAAAAAAAAATCCACTTTCCATACACAATCCATCCAACATAAATGTTGCTAAGGTGATCCAGTTAAAAAAAAAAAAAAAAAAATCAGAAGTAAGTGTAAATAAAGGTATAAAGCCTTTGGTGAAATTAGAGGGAGATGTTCAAAGTCAGGAAAACTAACCAGTATGACATCCATCCATCCATCCATCCATTTTCTATACCCGTTGGTCCTGTTAAGGTTCACGGGGGGACTGGAGCCTATCCCAGTGGTCATTGGGCAAGAGGCGGGGTACACCCTGGACAGGTCGCCATTCTATAGCACGGCTGACACATAGAGACAGACAAACTCATTCATACCTATGGTCAATTTAGAGTTTCCAATTCACCTGACCTGCATGTTTTTGGAGGTGGGAGGAAGCCAGAGCACCTGTAGAGAACCCACACAGACACAGGGAGAACATGCAAACTCTACACAGAAAGGACCTGGTCAGATTCGAACCCGGGACCTTCTTGCTGTGAGGCGACAGTGCTAACCACTAAGCCACTGTGCCGCCCCCCATTATGACATCACAAAGGTTATTTCCAGTTGGTGCTGAAGATTACGAGTTTGGAAATTAAAACCACTTCTGGAAGTTGGATGAAAGATTTACAGGGAAGTTCTTGGAGTGGCTTTGTTGGCTTTTTAAAAATGCTTTTGTATTGCTGTCTTCTACACTGACACTGAGTAACCCTGGTGATGTCATTAGAGTCATGTCACTGACTTTGCACATCTCCTTCAGTCACAAAAGCCTTTGCAGAGTTGTTTTCACATGATCAAACACCAATAAATGGAATTTGATGTGTAAAATTGGTGGAAAATGCTAATAGTATAAGACAAGTTGCACATCCACAAATATGAACCATTCAGGGTGGTTCACCCCAGAGTGGGCAAGGCAAAGAAATAATTTCACAAAGTACTGAAACCTAAATATTTATAAAATTATTTATCTTGTCAGTGTTTACATCAATAACTCAAAAAAAAAAAAAAGGCATAGATAAAACACCTAATTAAACACCTAATTAAACACCTTAAACACCTAATTATATTAAACACCTAATTAAACACCTTAAACACCTAATTATATTAATGTAATACTACTTCCTGCACTGGCACTATATGCCATCGTCAAACATAATCACTGCCTTTATAAATTACTTTAAGATAATGGTTTGTGGGCATCCTTTGTTTCCCTAAAATGCAATTGCCAAAGCAAAATAGCTGCATATCAGTGAATTAACAGGAGATTTGATTGATTCATCAATGTTCTCACCCACCTTCTTCTGTTATAACATATCACACAAAGTAGTATGTTTGATGTATATTGGCAAATGCACTGTAATGTAAAAGTTTAATCAAGTTTAATATACACCGTTATCACGTCAAAAAAAAAAAACAAACAAAAAAAAAAACGCAGCCTTATTTTCCCCTTTTTTTCTTCTCTTTTTTTCTTCTCTTTGGCACTAGAGGACCCAGCAGTGTATTAAAGCAATTTCAAAAGCCAATGGTTTGGTGCAATCAGATGTGATAGTACTTCAAGGGCTGAAGAGCCAGCTGTGATTTTGTCTGCCCACTCATGACAGTAAGAGAGGGAGTGGGAAAGCAAGGTCATAAAGGTCATAAATACAGGGTCAGTAGAGCACGCGTGCACGCACACACACACACGCACAGTAGGGGGTAGTTTGGGTTGATTGCTTAACCATGGGATAGACTGCCAGGAACACCAGCATCTCTCTCTCTCTCTCTCTCTCTCTGTCTCGCTCTCTCTCTCTCTTTGTCACCACAGTGNAAAAAAAAAAAAAAAAATCATGATTGCCAGAGAGATCTGGCATTTTATTTTATATGAACATGCACAATGTCCATTGCTCTTGCATGTGCATTTTCAATGCACATTCTTCGTAAAATTCTGAATTAATGAATTGAAATATATCAGCCCTCAGAATATCTTTTTTCCAAAACCCAGTTTCTATACAAACAGAACAGAAATACTTTGGCACACAACAAATATAAATTATGGTTATATTCACTCACTTCAGCTGTGCTTGCTGTCCTTTTCTTAATCCCCCTAAATCCACAGGCCTGACATGAAGACAGGATGTAAGAGTTAATCACCCATTCAGGGTGGTTCACCCCAGAATGGGCAAGACAAAGAAATAATTTCACAAAGTACTGAAACCTAAATATTTATAAAATTATTTATCTTGTCAGTGTTTNAAAAAAAAAAAAAAAAAAAAAAGGCATAGATAAAATAAAATACGCATTTCAAAGCCTGGTGGTTCTCCATAAGTTATGCTTTTCTTGGGTATTTTACTAATGTCAGTTTCTTTATTTACAGTAGATAAAGTAAATGTTAGGTGGGGGTGGTGGGAGGGGTGGGGGTGGTTAACTGACAGTAAAATAACTCTTCTTCCTCCTCCTCCAGACCACCTATTGGGAGAAAAAAGCCTTGAGGTATAAATGAAAAAACTCTCTCCACACACACACACACACACACACACACACACACACATTACTCCCTTTCCCAAAATAATCAGCTGTGGGGCATGACCGTCTGGCCTCTGCCACAAGGGACTCTGGGATTTTCACACTGCTAAGACAGTTTTGCCATACAATAAAACCTAAAACATTCAGGGCAAAAGTTTGCATTCATTCCAAAGGGAGGATCTTATCATCGGTACTGTTGCTACAGTATACCTGCAAAATAATGAGAATGCAGTTTATTTTTACTAATCATGTCCCAATCATGACTTTCTCAAGCAATAGCTTGAGAAAGTCAGTATACTTCAAAGTTCAAATTCAAAGTTTTCAAAGTTTTATTTTATTTGTCACCTGCAGCCATAGAAGTACAACAACAGTGAAATGCTTTTTCTGGTAGGTTCCCCAACTGTGCTTCTTAAGTATAAAAATATATGATAAAATAAAACAAAATAAAAATAAGGATAAGGCAACAAGAGCAAAATTGAGAACTAGAAATGTACTAGTGTAATGCCTGTTGAAAACGTGCCTGTTCAGACCGGGTTGAATTTTGTGGCGTGTACTGCAACCTGCCATAAGCGCCCATGGAGCGGAGCATATGCTGCCGCGCCCGGAACATATCCTGCCACTGCACCTGCAGTGTATCCTGTTGTGCAAACTACTTTTTATCAGCACAGCTCAATTTGAGAACCACTAATCCAAAAAACTGTGCATGTGACACTGCACATCCTTGGATCCTGAGCATTATACCTGCCAAATTTCAACTTCATACAGTGCCGGGTTCTAGAGATTTTGGAACCACAGATGGACGGACAGCAATTTCTGGCTTTATAGTTAGATAAGTACATATAAGTACATGCAATCTATTTACAACCAAACCAGCAGGAGAATGTATACATGAGTATCAATAAATATGTGCAAAACAGTGCTGTACATAGTGCAAATGCAGCTTCAGATGACTGTCCTTGTGTGTGAATGAGTGTAAGTATAAGTGCGAGAGAGAGAGAGAGAGAGAGAGAGAGAGAGAGAGAGAGAGAGAGAGAGAGACTGTGTGAGAAGTAGAGAGGAGTGTGTGAGATAAGGGGAAGGGAAGGAGATGTGTAGATGATCCATCGTGTTGCTGTTGAGGATTCTTATTGACTGAGGATAAAAGCTCCTCCTTAGTTTCTCGGTCCTTGTCTTGTGGCTGCAGAGGTGCTTCAAGACAAGGACCGAGAAATCTTATTTCCGAGATCTGTTTTCTACCTCTTATTTCTGCTATCACAGGTTATGCTTTTGACTGGTTTCTGGGCCGTATAGAAGAACAGTTTTCAAGTACATAGAAGTACAGTTTTCAAGTATCTAGAAGTACAGTTTTCAAGTATAAGTGTGGTGGGTAAATGTGTATAGAACATTATCCACCACAGCAGAAGTGTGCCAAAGAACACTATTGGCAGTTTTCATAAGAAATTATGTCCAGGTTGCTGTACAAGTCAATACTTCTCGTAGTTTGGTTGAGGGGGTNGGAATCTGTGATCTGTGTGCCTGTTACATGCTCCTGGTGAAACTTCTTGCTGTCAGGTGAAAAGCAGCAGCTGGTGGCTCCATATGTATCTGAGGAGCCACATGCTGGTCTCCAACACAAAGCTGCACAGAAGAAAACATACGATTCCGCCAGGGAATGTAGTCCCAGGGGAAGGTAACTTTTACAGAGAGATTTAAAACGGCCGGCCTTCTACATTCAGACATATATGTTAGCACATAAAGTAAAACATTGAAATTTAAAGTGGGTGTATCACCTGAACTTTTGATTTTGAAAGCTTAGGGGATTTGGCAAACAAACAAACAAACAAAAACAAAAAACAAACAAACAAACAAACAAACAAAAAAAAACAGGAAAATTAAAATACATCTTTAGGTGATGGAAAATGGCTGTCAATAACGTAACATTATGGGCTTAAACATGCAAAATCACAGGCATGGTCCTTTAAGTTCCTTTATATCTTCATTCAATTAAAAATAACCTGCATTCATTTTAATAGTTTCTGTATATAAAAAAGCAAAAACTCTCAGACACATTTCTGCTTGACTTAACGACAAACTCCATTTCAAATTAGCTGGCCTCTATTTGACCCCAAATTAATCTTTTTTTTTTTTTNTTTTTTTTTTTTTTGTTTTTTTTTTGTTTTGTTTTGTTTTGGGCTTATAAAGTGGAAAAGCACACACAAAAACTCAACATATACACATGCATGCAGACATACACACTAACACACACACATACACAACCCCCCGGGCATGGTTAAGCCCTGCTTAGCAGCTCAGTGAGGCTGGCAGGCAGTGCCGCGGATATTCTGTCTCTATTTTGGCTGCTCACCCTCTGCATGCTGCTCCAAATCCTGCTGCTCCCTTTTCACACATTTTATCTGCCAACCCTGGACCTACAGAATATATACTTTACGTAGGAGCTGAGGGATGATGCATTCTAAATGCAATCTGTAGAAGTGAAGTCAGCAACCAAGATGAGCTGTTGCGTTAATACTAAAGGAGAATGAGCTTAAACTTAGATCCTTATAGGGAGTTTATACCTAGAGGCACTAAAGACTTTGTATACTTTTACTAGTTGTGATTAAATGTGATTAAATGCTATTGAAATAAATTGTGAGAAAAAGAGGATGATTCTCCAAAGCCATGACAGCGTTGCCAATTGTTAATGATCAATGTTTAATGATCAACTGCCCACCAACGCAGAACGGAAGGAAAAACAGGTAAACGCTTCACTAAGACAATTATATCGGGTAAACATGTTTTCCCTCAGTCAGTGGAAAGTACCTGCTTAGATAGACTTTGAAAATGATAATTAACATAAAATTTAAGCTGCGACTGTCACTATGCATGTGTGTCAAACCATTGCAGGACTTCAATAATGAGGATGCATGAGACAGCTGTCAGGAGAAGCAGGATATGCAGTGTTTATAGTGCATATCACTACTTTATGTCAGTTGAGAAGGAGGGTAATGCAAATTCTCTGGGTTTCAACAGCATTTGGTGTTTCTGTTGTAATTTATTATCCATTTGTGCAACATTTATGTTAATTTTTAGTAACAAAAACATCTGAAATTGCATTATTACTTTTAAATTGGCATGTAGAGAACGTAAGCAATAGTATCTGATGACAAAAGGTGACCTTTTGATAGTTGTATGTTGTGTTCCTCATTATAACTAAGATACAGTATTTTTGAATACAAACTGAATAAGATAAAATTACAGTTGAAAAGATAAAAAAAACATTACATTTTGCACACATTTGAAAGTATAACATGGGATTATAGTAGATATAGTAGATAGTAACTAAATTAGATTGCTAGTATGTTGAGCAGCACAAAAAAATGACAGTTTCAGGTCAAGAATGGCCAAACAAAACTTGATTTTTGCTGGATTTGAATTAAAAAAAGAAAAAAAATTATATTTTACTCTGCTGTTTATTGCTGATGGAGACATAGGATAACACTGATGCAATTAGAGATGCGTATCTCAGAAACTTCAGTTGGAATAATCTCGTTGCAGAACTTTTCAGTGTTTTGACACATTGGTGTACATTTACAATGGTTCATTCTATCCTCAAAGTTATTTCATTCAGAGGAGAGACTGTGTGTATGTGTGTGTGTGTGTGTGTGTGTGTGTGTGTGTGTGTGTGTGTGTGTGTGTGTGTGTGTGTTTTAATTACAAAATCACAAAGGTGGTGCAATGTGGAGGAAACATGCAGTTGCTGCAGAAGTACCAGTTTTTCAGGCTGTCATTTTGGAGTTACATAACCCAAAACCCATCCACTTCTCTCAAAGGTTTGGCATTTTTTTTTCTATCAATTACCTCCATTTCCCAAAGGCATGCCTTGCTCCCCCATCCTTTCCATCCATTTTATCCTTTTTGTCTTCTCCCATCCCGCCCTCCGCTCCCCCCTCTACTCAGCCTGCTGTTCCTTCTCACTTTGTTTTTCTCTCCATAAGCTTTTTACTCCAGCGAGACATCCATTGTTACCATCTTTCCCCTCTCAATTTAGCTGCTGTACTAACGTGCTCATCCATTTTTCTCCTCCTCAGTCTCCCTTTACCACACACACACACACACACACACACACACACACACACACACACACACACAGTCATTGGTATCACAATGCTTGTGTGAATTGTCCTCAGAAAATGTACATTCCCTGACTCCTAAACCTTTATCCTAAAATCATAATGAAAACTATACAGTGGGGGTAGGGTCTGTTTTTATATTAACATGCAGGCAGAATACTGCTTGTCAAGGTGGAACAAGTGCATATTCATTTTTCATGTGGAGATCAAGAAGCAGGATGGAATTTTGGGATACGTTTTGGCATGAATGAATGAATGAATGAATGAGTGAATGAATGAATGAGAACCCTCTCAGCTCAGCTGTAATCACAAATTGAAGTGCACAGGTAATTATATGGCTTTAGTTGATAAAGGGGCACACACACGCGTACACAAACACACACATACACACTGAGTTTAGTCTCTTTCAGTTAAACACTTTTTTTTTTTTTAAATAAAAAATCAATTCAGCTAATGTGATTACAGTGTAGTACACACTGAGTTAGATTACTGGGTATCCACTTCAAAATTATAGTGGTTGTCCTAAGTTGTGATGCACCATTTATCTATTGCAACAGTATCGGATGGTGTTGCTACAATGGCTAGTGCAAGAAATAATCATAATAGGACTGATGGTTAAAACAAGGAAAATCAATTAAAAACATATTTATCTTGAACCTAACTTAAGCTAGATCATTTCTGGATGAGAGATACAGAAAATATGTGACCTTTTGAAAGACTTTTCATATTGTTAGAACCTTTGGGGGATATTTGTCCTCATAAGAATAGAAATATGAGGACATACCCATGCATGCACACACACACATACAAGCTCTTATCAAAATATAATATAATGTATGTAAACAAAATCCATTCACCCATCCTCTCCCCTCTCTCTCTGTTATCTGTCCTCCACCCCTTCCCCTGTTAAAAGAATAATAATAAACAAAATTCCAGTATACATAAGTACAATGTACACAGATCTGTTGAAGGGAAAATGTTGGATTGTTGCTTCCAAGTCTTTGCCAAGAGGGAAATCTCACATATAAAATGGAAAAGCAGAGACAACACATCTCCAGTCTTTCATCAGCAACAATCATTCAGGCAAAGTGACACATCAAACCTGAACATGTGAACGTCTTACCTGAACAATAACATATGAGCTGCATGAATATCTGTGTGAAGTTCTCAGTGTTCTCCTCATTATCTGAATGACTGACAGATTTTTCAATAGCCAAGCTCACATGAATGTGATGCAGACCTTTCCCTGACTGAAAATTCATTTATAATAGCAAGTCTGCATCAAGAGAAATGTCCACCAGTCATCAGTCATTTGATCAGAAATCAACAAAATGAATTTGACATCCTGATGTCTCTCAGTACAGGAAATATCGTCAAGAGGAGTGAGAATAAACCCTTTTTTGTATGTAATCTTGATAAATGTGTGTGTGTCTGTGTGCACAGTAGCCTTCCAGTTGTACACAAGGGAGAGAGTCATAGTCTTGTGTGTGGTTGTGTGTGTGTGGGTGCAAGTGTGTGGGTGGTTTGAGATTGTGATGGCCTGTTCACCCGGCGATCTCAGCTGTTAAGCTCCAGTGTTTACTCATCTGACCCCAAACTTAGCTCCTGATATCTCGTGCTTATACTCACTGCACTCTCTCTCTCTCTCTCTCTCTCTCTCTCTCTCTCTCTCTCACACACACACACACACACACACACACACTCACACACATACAAGCACATAGAAACCAGTCAGTTCAATCTATACAATTAATTCACTCAGCTTACATGTACCACCTTACCCCAATTAATCCAAATATAAAATAAGCCATGCATTCAATCCTAAGCAAAAGCCATCATCAAAAAACCATGTCACACTCAACATCAATGAAAATGCATTATGTTATTATGCTAATCACTGTACCCTCCCCCCCAAAAAAACATATGTATGTATATATATAATCCAAAGACACAGGTAACATGGAAACCACATTCAATTCTTATTATGATTTTTTTTTTTTTTTTTTTTAATGATAAGAAAATGTACTTTAACCATCTTATTCTCATGCCTTCTGTCTGGCTCTGGTTGTGTCTCCTTGTAATCCTGTGTAATCCTTTCCTGGTGGCTACATGTACGACATTTCTCATGTATTATTATTTTTTGTGAGGAGGTCGCCCTTATTACTTTTTAAGACCAGACATTTCTGGGAGGCAAAACATGCTGTAGCAGACTTACAGTGAAGACTGAATTAAAAGACAAGAAATAATGAGAATAGAGACATAGCGAGTACAGAGAGAATGTTGGCAAGTTTCACATGTTTGAGGTTTGAGGAGATTTAAAAGGCATTAAATTGGGTTTGGTGAGCAGGAGGTCACTAGTTCAAATAGTAAAGTCTGTGCAAGTAAAGTGAAGAGACATCAGTGATCAAGCTGTCTTTGGCAGATGATGCCATTTTGAATGAAATGATAATGATTTGATGTTAAATATGTCTTACTGTATATTCTCAGTGTTTTTATTGTTTGCTCAAGTGTACAATTGTACAATGTATGGTGTTAGTATATTTTAAAGGCTTATCGAGACACATTTCATTAAGAGGCAATAAAGGTTTTATTCATTTATGCATCTATGCATTATCTTTGTCTTAAATAACTATAGTGAAGTCAGAAAGATCCAGAGACTAAAAAAAAAAAAAAAAANAAAAAAAAAAAATGAAATTACATATTGATCTTATGAAATGTTCCTCCGCAGCCCGATTTGCAAGGCCAGCTGGATGTTCAGTTCATGTCATTCAGCTGGAGCCTCCTGAGAACAACCTACAGATGACAATTTGCCACGGTTTGAGATTTTACTGTGGTTTTATATCCAGGATTGTCTGTCTTTTTCCCAAAGGATCCATATTTTTCTATACCTTTGCAAAACTGATTCATCACACTATTGTGTATCACAAAATGTCCCATGAATTAAGGCCATTATGGCAGGTCAGGGTATTTAGTCAGCAGATTTACTACTTACAGTGCTTTTGAACATTTTTCCTTTCAATTTATACTTTTGTGTAATATATTTCAGTCTGGCTGACACTGCAGGACCAAAGAAGGAAAAGAAAATCCAGTTCATTACCTCTTCTCTCTGGTTAAGCTGTATTTGATATGCACTTTAAAAATCTTATCAAGTCATTTTTTTTTTTTTTTTTTTTGTCTATAACTGACCCTTAAAAGTCTTATTTTCTTACAACAAAAAAATGACAGTGAAATGAAATTATATCAATCTTTCAAAAAAAAAAAAATTCAAGTTTTTAAAAGAATTTTCTAGAANTGAAATGAAATTATATCAATCTTTCAAAAAAAAAAAAATTCAAGTTTTTAAAAGAATTTTCTAGAATCAAATGTCATTTTTGCAGCAATATGCCTTGCTGAAAATTCTTGAAAAAGGTTGTTCTTACAGCACCAGCATACAGTATGTTTAATTGATGATAATAAGAGACAAAAATGACTGAGGATGATTTTTTTTTTTTTTTTTTTTTTTNAAAAAAAAAAAGGTAAATCAGGATGTGCGCTCTATGGAGGCCAGTACAGCACAGTGCTCTTCTTTTCAGCCTGATTTGGTTCATTGGAGTAGGATGAAAAAGCTGCAGCGTACATTTTAATACATTTTCAGTGTAAAGGAGCACATACAGTTTATGACAGTGCTCATGGATGGTTTTGTGACTGTTCACAGCCTGTCAGGGAGAGAGCTGGCACAGCTGGCAAACCCTGCAGAGGCTCTCTAATAACAGCTTGTGTATAGGTTCACTGGATGCTCATCCTATATCATGGACAAATTAAGTCTGTTGGATTCAATAGGCCAGTCATTACTTTCACATTTTTTTGTAATTCAGATAACCCTTTTTCAAGTTAAACAAACTCTGATTACTTTATCACCAACAATATAAGAAACCGCTATTAAGGAGCATGAGAGCCACAGCAGCTAAATGAGTAAATATTCCAAATATAAGTAATGAAGAGGTTTAGATTTTTTTTTTTTTTTTTTTTAAGAGAAGAATTGGTAGAGCAATTAGTGGCAATCAATTAATGCATTAGACTCAATAATGTCTTACAGATGTACAGGTTAATGAAACCATTTCATTGACATTCATGCCAAGGATGCCTCAAGGTCAATTTCATATTAATTTTTATGTATCAAATATGATCTGTTTGCCATATGTCATTAGAAAATATGTTATCCATATTTTACGTTAAATGAAGCTACTTGTGATGCAAATCAATTTTTTGCTTGAAAATTTGGCATTACATCACTATCTCATCCCATCAGACCTCATAATTTACCTGCCAGGGGAGGTCCTGCACAGCTGGTGACACTGCAGTGGTGCTGTGAGAACAGCTTGCAGCCAGACTCATAAGACCACAATGAACAGAGACATAAAAAGACCTTATGCCTTTATGTTTCTTTTATGTGCTGGCAGACACCACAGCCAAAAATGCTGAAGCCACTGAATTCAGGCGGTGGCGTATTCCCAAAGTTTCTTTTATCATGAGACCGCAGAGATTGAACATTTTGTTATTCAGATGGTTAAAGAGAGAAGAGTTGGTAGAGAGAGAGAAAAAAAAGCTTGTAACCATCTCATTAATTGCAAAAGTGTGACATTTTTTGAGCTTACCTACAGTATACAAAGAATACTAAGCATTATAAACATTATTGAAGATGCACAAACACCAAAGTGAGGTGCAAAAGAAAACAAAGTACATTTCTTTCTCAGCTTATGAATTCCCTCAGTGTAATGCCTGTGAAGATCTGATTTCTAGCTGATTAAAAGAGGTATCTAATGAGCTAGCCTTCTAAATTTTTCATACAGTATTTTCAACAATGAAACATAATGACATTAAACAGGGTCACTTGGCATTTATGTATAATGGTTGGCTCCATTTACACCCTGTAATCTGAATCAGGATATGTTATCCAGATAAGGAAAAGAGCAAGTCATTGCATACCGTAAATGCATGCAGCAGATACATATTTGAGTTAAAATCCACCTACAAGTCAAAAATGTCACCCTGCCTTGTCTTCTCACTCTCTTTAAGTTATTTTGAGTCAGGAGTTGTGACTTGTTGTAAATGTATAAACAAATGCCTGAAATGAGGTTTATTTATTTATTTACTTTTTTAAAATTTCTTTATTTACTTATTTTTTTTTTTATTGGATAAAGCTTGTCCATGGACCGAGGAGGAAACACTGTTTAATAACATAATGACTTGCCTACTGAAATCCAATCACAATGCAGACAGAATCCAGATAACGAGATTGTATTTTAATACAAGGTGTAAAACGTATCTAAGATTCATAATAACTGAGATGGTGCTAAGATTGCAAGCAATAATATCTACTACAAAATTGAAATATTTTTACAAATTATTATTATTATTATTATTATTATTATTATTATTATTATTATTATTATTATTANATATTTTTACAAATTATTATTATTATTATTATTATTATTATTATTATTATTATTATTATTATTATTATTTTACAAATTTAGCAAGGTCGGAGCTCTTTCCTTTCAAATGTCTCTTTCTATATCTTACTTCGTTTTACTCAGTAATTCATTTGAGTACCCACTCATTCTCATTCAGAGACATGATGGATTTCACTGAAGCCACTGCCAGAAACAGTGACTGCTAACAAAAGTGCTCCATTAAAGGGCAGATCTATTTAAGACAGACCCTTACTTTCCAGCTCATGAAAAATTACATTTCCGAGTCACTCCCATATTGAAGAAGGCAGAACAGCATTAAACGCCTCATCAGTATGACAGATATGAGTTTGAACGGTCGCTGATCTTGCCTTGAGTGAAAAATGGGTTTTGTGTTGCAACTAAAAAGAGCTATCATAAAACCAAATCAAGCCATAATCATAATTAAAGTTGTCCGTAGCACTCAGAGTGTCTTTAATCATGATTATAACCATGATATCTAATGCTGAAATGCACTTTTTCAATGGTGTCAAAATCTGAACTGGTTGAAATTTGATGATTTATACAAGTTGCTGTATATTTACCTGCTGATGGACTATACAGCTTAAGTCCTGGATAAACGACTGTTTAAGTTTTGACCAGTGAGGCCAGTTCAGCCTAAATGACTTGTCTGCTTATAGCCTGACCAGAAGCTTCTATAGGAACTTTTTAGATTGACACTAGCTATATCTGAATTTAACACACATTTCAGTTTATGTTCTATTTGTTATCAAATCAAAGGGCAGCATTAGCTCTTTGTTTTAAATCACACTATATAATTGTGGTGATGATGAACCTTGAGGCAATGACACACATAAAACACCGTCAATGGACAAATTTGTCTTTTCTTTTTTTTTTAATCAAATCTGTCCTGTGTGATTATCCAAACTGTTACTTATGTATAATCAATTTTATGGCCTTTAGTGTGAACAAATGCCTAATAACCAAAGTTATACAGTCAAGTTCATTGCTGCCCCATTAAGTGTACAGACACATACACACCCTGACATGTACTACATTTTATTGGATGATAAAATACTGCATTATGAGCAGACTGTAACCAATGGGAACAAAATGAATAAATCTCTCTGACTTGTTGTCCCCCTCTCTACCTGTCATATAAACAGCGTATACACCAACAAACACATATAGAGGGATATTAAGACTTCAAAGGGCTAAATGCAGAGAGAGAGAGAGAGAGAGAGAGAGAGAGACTCCCCTATGCTCTGTAATACCCCCCTGGTAGTTGTCACATCCCGTTAGTTGCGCTGGTATGACAGCTTTGTTAGGTGTTTGAGTTTGTGTAGAGGTGTTCATCTATTTTAGTGATTTTTCTCAGTCTCCTTATGTGTATTATACAGTGTGTGTGTGCACGTGCATGCATGTGTGTGTGTGTGTGTGTGTGTGTATGAATGTGAGAAACCTTGCACTCTTTATCCTGGTGTTGCAGCGCTCTCTCTCTGGCAGGTCAACGTTTGAGACTTTTTACTAGATGATCATAGACGTCCCGGTCCCTAAGCATACACTCTCTCATCTCCATAATCCGTCCATTCCTAAAAGGAAGGACAGGGAGAAAAGAGGATAAAAGACAGTGAGGATGGAAAAATTGAGAGAATAAGCCAGAGAGAAGGAGAAGGGAAGAAAATTAGAAAAGTGGAAAATGGAGCCGTATAGAGGGAGATGATGGGGGCAGGAAGGGATGAGATGGATAAAACAAAGAGAGAGAATGAGATTATGAGCCAGAAATAATGAAGTGTGGGAAAAGAAGAGGAGGACAAAGGAGACATGGGAAAAGGGAAAGAGTAAAAAAGAGGGAACATAGTTGTGGGAACAAAAAAAAAAAAAAAANAAAAAAAAAAAAAAAGAAAAAAAAAGGAAAAAAGATAATGAAGGAAATAGACCTTGGTAGAAGAGGGAGAGCAGGGATATGGAGAAGAGAAGCAGATTTTCATAAAGAGAACAGAAAGAAAAAAGACAGGGGGGAGAGAGAGAGAAAGAGAGAGAGAGAGAGAGAGAGAGAGAGAGGACAAAACAGACACAAGGAGAGTCATTGTGGTTGGTGACAGCTTTATTAAGGATGAGGCAGTCTGTGACTGCAAACTCATCACTCTGCCAGTGGTAATGCAGATGCACACACATACACACACACACATGCACACACACACACACACACACACGCATGTACATGCGCACATGCACGCGCATGCTCATGTACAGCCAGACAGGGGATACAAGTGTGCCTGAAGTGTCATGTCAGTTGACCCAAATACAAACAGACAAAAACACACACATATAGGCAAATGTGCACATACACCTGAATGCACACACACACATACACATGCACGTACACACACACACACACACACACACACACACACACACACACACACACATACACAAATACACATAGCCTTAGGCCACATGGGACAGCCAGTGGCTCAGACTACAGACAGCCAGAAACAGGAAACAACTAATTATAATTGGTGTGTTTAGACACACACTACACACATGCACACTCTGACACATGCATAGTGTGAGTGTACATGATCCACAGAGAGAGACATGTATGTCTGATGACTTAGTTATCATTTGTAATGTACATGAAGTTTCCTCTGAGGCAGCGTCAACCTACTTCCACACAGAAATGAGGGAAGGAATGAGAAACGGGAATACTTAAAGATAAACAAAGAGATGAAAGTTAGCCATGAAGTGACAGTGAGTATAATATGATTAAACAAACTGAGCAGGATTATGAACTGTTGAGGTGTCATGGAACATATAATTCATGTACATAGCTTTTTGGCTTAATTATTTTTCTTTTTCGTCATACCAGGCAGAAATATAACTTGGTCCTTATCTAGACTTAAAGTGGGAGTAAAGCTGCTTGTACACTGAGACCTTTCTCTGTATTTTAGCCAAAAGTGTTCAGTGTTTTACTCTATATTTCAAGGACATTATCATGACAAAATAACAAAGTGGTCGTATAAAATTTATATTGGAGGGTGGCTCCAACTGTGACAATTATAAACTGTCATAAGTTGTCATTTTTGGCTTATAGTTTTGTGCAGTTTTCACCTAAAATACAAGAGGGTGGACAAACAAACTTAAAAGAGGACCTCTCCATAACCCTGTCATTAAGTGACACTATTGATCTTTAAAGGGGCAGATTCTCCTGCTATTGATTTTAGATGGGCATTCTGGTAGCCAAGTCCTCTAAAGTTTCAGCTGAGAGCAAGCCTGAGTGGTTTAAGTAAAGGATGGAAGAAGCACAGCTTCTAAAATGATGTCAGGGAAATCAAGTGAAGGTTGGAGTTAAGCTGTATTTGTGACCTTGGCTGCTTGCAACCTCTGTGTGACCTTTCTTACAGTCTATGACTCCAGGTGCTGCCCCTCCACCCATCCTGCCCCTCCCCCTCACTTGAAATATTCTTATGTAAGTCATTTTGCTTTGTTATAAAGTACACAACCAGAAATATAGGAAAGAAAGTTGTGCAGATAAAAAGGAGAAGAGTCTGGGATACATGGGAATTACCCATGTAATCTCAGACTCTAGGGAAAACTAGGGAAAATTTTAAAAAATCATTATCCTACAATAAAAATATGGCCAAAAATGATATTTATATTATCTTTTTTAAAAGTCTCATATATGTACTGTATATACATATATGTATATATGTATATACAGTGGGATCCAAAAGTCAAAAATCTGTGATGTTTTCTATGTAAATCTGGAAACAATCAGAAAGTCTGACATCACAAGGAGCTCTATGGAACATTTTCAAACCATGCTGGGATAACTTGGGTCATCAGGTTTTCCACAAACTTGTGGAGTCCATGCCAGCTCGAGACAAGCTGTCATCTATCTATAAAGCCAGAAATCTCTGTCTGTCTGTGGCACCAATATCTCAAGAATTCACCACTGTATCAAGAGATATTCAGCAGGTATAATGCTCAGGACCTAAGGATGTGCAGTATCGCATGTGAAGTTGTTTGGATGAGTGGTTCTCAAATTGAGCCATGCCGGTAAAAAGTAGTCAGCATGGCAGGATATGCTCCGGGCACAGCAGCATATGCTCCCCTCCACACTTATGGTAGGCTGCTGTGCAAAACATAAAGTCCGGCCTGGTCCGAACAGGCACGTTTTCAATGGGCACTAGTCTAACTATAAAGGCAGAAATCTGTCTGTCTGGCATTGACATCTCTAGAACCCTGCACTGCATGAAGTTGATATTCAGCAGGTTTATTGCTCAGGATCCAAGGACGTGCAGTGTTGCATGTTAAGTTGTTTGGATGAGCAGTTCTCAAATTTAGCTATGCCAGCAAAAAGTAGAACGCGCAGTAGGATACGCTCTGGGTGCAGCTGCAGAATACGCTCCGAGTGTGTCAGCATATACTCTAGTCCAGTGACACGATCTCAACTCGAGCCTGTATAACAAAGCTAGCTCACGAGGACGTGCAGAACAAAATTACGGCAGGCTGTGGCACTCACCATAAAGTCCACTGCACTAGTTAAAACAAAAGGAAAGGGGGGCATACCAAATACTAAGATGTTCTGAAATTCATGTACATTTTTCAAAGATTCAACTTTTCAGNGGGGGGCATACCAAATACTAAGATGTTCTGAAATTCATGTACATTTTTCAAAGATTCAACTTTTCAGTCAAATTGTTAAGATGATATTGTAATTTGTAATGAAAAATCTTGTATTAAATTCAAAAATAATGCAAAATAGAAGCATTTTCACAGTCTCAGACTTTTGGTGTATACATATATATATATATTATATAATGGATTAAGTACTTAATCTACAGTACAGCCAACATATCCACAATTGATGCTGAATTTAGTTTAAAAAAATCTAAGTAACAATGTGACACAAAATCATGGTCAAAGTATTCAAACAGTAAAGGCTATAAAAATGACATATTTCTGAAAATAGTGTTAAATCAAACATTCAGGTATAGTGGCACCATGTATGAATGGTTAAAGTTTATGCAACTGTAAGTTACTAAATAGACTAAAGCAATGTCTAAATTAACTAATGGAACTGGAAATAATACTTAATACAGTAGGTGTGCTATATAAAGGATACAGATTTTCATAATGATGAAGTGTTCACAGCCTGAGATATTGTGGGATGTTTGGGAAAGTACACTCTTAAGATTAATGCACAGTTAAAATGGAAGATTTGTTAGTTTACTATACAACACGCTGTATGATGTAAGATTATTTAATTGTCTAGCAAGTGTATTGATTACAGTGATTTTTTTTTCAGCGCTGTAATGCTATTAGCATTCAGCTAAGCCATCAGACTGTCTGAGAACTACTTACCTCAAACATTATCATGTTGAGCGCTATTACACTGAAACCGTAATATGATAGACACACGCTGAAAGAGCATCCATCCTGCTACTCTTTCCCTAAGTGCTTTGCTCTATTAGACAGTGTCAGACATATACAAAAAAAAAAAAAAAAAANAAAAAAAAAAAAAAAAAAGTGCAAGTGCTTCAAGAACTGACAGATAACAGCATTACACGCATAGGATAAACACGCACAAATATACACATGCATATAAAAAATGTAAGTTTAAGCACAGATGCATGGATAAAAATGTACCATACATGCACACATGTGCTACATTTACAGTATAGTACATTTAAATAAGAGAAAAGTAAAATATAAACCAGATCAATGAACATGCATTTGCAAACTACATAAATGTGCTCAAGAAAGTGCAATGCCACCAACTCTTACTGAGCAAATCTTGATGAGTTATAAAAAATTTTGTGCCTTACAATACTATACTTTAGCCAAGGCAAGTGTGCCATATCTGAATCCCCACTGACTTCCAGCACGTATGTGAAAACTTACCTAGCTATGATGATTAGCAACCCAACGAGTGATGATGCACCTCACACGTCATCTTAAGCCTCATTTATACTTCACATTAACTAACGCAAATTTGTGCGTTCGTTTAGTGTGTCATGAACAGAATTGGGTACATCTTGCACCCGTAGCTAACGCTGATCTGGAGGGTTAACACTCTATCCGCCAGGCAGCGATGTGAGGCACTGTGACTTGATTTACAGAACACAATTTAGCAACCAGGGAGGTTTGCAGCAACGAACAAACACAAAGAGCACTAACCAAATTATCTTCTTGGAAGTTTATATTGGTGGCTTGGTGTCTCATGTAATTTTAGAGCCACCTCCGCCATAATAGTGGAAAAAAAAAAAAAAACCTCAGCTGCAGCTCCACTTCTTTAGATGTCAAACAAGTGGGGATAATTCCTGACATGGTCAGTTAGCTTCTCCTAAAACCTTGCAGCCATTTCTCTGTTTGTCATTGGTTATCTGTGCACAGGTAATAATACTGCACACTATCGGGATTTACATTGTTTATTAACATTGTTTATTTGCCTGTGGCGCTCACGTCACGACAAACACTCACAACACTGACCCTGTGGTTTCTGTAGACTGCAGCGTCTGTAACGTTGTGTTAATTCTGGATGACACACACAGATGACACTTCAAAGCTAAAAATGTGTGGCAGCCATTTTATGTGCGCTAAGCATAGTTAACGTGAAGTACTGTATAATTGAGGCTTATAAAGTGTCAACAAATTGCAGCTTTCCCACATGCATATGCAAAAAACAAACAAACAAAACATGCTGAGCAAACTCAGTCCGTAAAAAGAGGATTTACTGAGTTCATCAACATAAAACAATTGTTGTTAGCTTCAGTCACACCAGTAAGTCCCTCAACAAAAAGTGTTCAGCTAGCACGGCCCAGTCTCACACAGCCTGAAAATGGGTCACGCATTATGTGCATCAACATTAACATGCAGAACATTAACTCGGAACATTACAATATATTAGATTTGAAAGGTACAATAGGGCTGATCATCTACTTAGAAAATTACAAAGAATTGCTTCATACTTTCAGTGCAGCACAGGGACAATCATGTTGAAAACGAAAATAAAAAAGGAATGCTAGACATTCTAGCATGAACGACTGAAGAAGATACAGGTAGGAGTAAAAACGATTCCTTTTTGAAAGAGCATGCAATATGGGAATATTACTCCTTTCTTTTCTGTTTTTGGCTACAACTTTGTAGCAGCAGACCTGAGCTGCAGAATTTTCTGGTTCTTGAAGAAACATTATCAAGAATCATAATATATTGAATCGCGTTGTGAGGTCAGAGACGTACACCAATAGATATAACACTAGAAAATTACTTATGTTACCTACAAATTACCTATGTTACCTGGAGCTGGTAGAACGGATGCTGTGTCTTGCTCAAGGGCACTTCAGCAGTCAGATTATAGCTGCCATATCTTTTCAATCTGGGTGCCTTCTGTAATAGACAGCCAATACATACTCACTGTGCCACCCTGCTACTTTTGACCCCTAAAGCTGTAGTTTCACATCTACAAACAAACAAAAAAAAAAAAAAAAAAAAAAAAAAAAAAAAGAGGAAGATGTGTCAAGCAGTTGCATTTATCTTCTTGTTTGTGATTTTTATGCTGACTTTGTTTTCTGGTTTGCTAGCACGGCTATAAGGCAGCAGGTGCCAAGATGTTCAGCCTGGTGCCAAATCTATTTGTGGTCACCTTGTCCTGTCCTGACCTACACTCACACCTCTTCTAAGGGTGGTGGCTCTGTGTGTGTTTGTGTGTGTGTGTGTGTNTGTGTGTGTGTGTGTGTGTGTGTGTGTGTGTGTGTGTGTGTGTGTGTGTGTGTGTGTGTGTACCAGGGTAGTGTGTCATTGTCACAATCCAGGATTCTATTTTTTCCAGTCTCAGCTCCCAAAGGTATAGTGTCCCCCATTCGCACAGAAGCACCCACCTTCCTACACTACGACACACACACACGCACACACTCACAGTTCTCTTTCTTAGATGTTAAGTCATTAGAATTCAGATCATGTACTTTGGGGTCATGACTTTTTGCTGTGTACATGGCCCAGAGCTGAAAAGGTGCTCTCTCTCTCTCTCTCTCTCTCTCTCTCTCTCTCTCTCTCTCACACACACACACACACACACATCTCCTGAAAGGTCTTTGAATTCTGGTCTTTATGCTTCCAGCATCAGACCCAGAGGAAAGAAACATGGACCACAATTTTGTCTTCATGTCTCACCCCTTCAACCACAGAAAAAAATCTTTTTCTTTCTTTCTTTCTTTCTTTCTTTCTTGACATCATTACTTACACGTGCAAAGGAGTAATTTTGTCTACCATACTAATACTAATAGTGGTTTTGAAGAAAAAAATATCAAAAAATAGGGACATTTTTCCTTCTAAAGTCTTCTGCCAAATTAATCCTGAGAATAGAGGTGAATTTGTCCTTTAATGCTTTCACCTCTATTACAAAGTGCTTGTTCAAGCTACAAAATCTTTGGGAGAATATAAAGGAACCATTTGTCTCCGGTGAAGCTCAAATAAATTTGTCTTAATTTTTCCTTTGTAAAGCAATAAACCAATGACAAACCTCTCCTCGCTCCAGGCTCCTCCCCCAACAACTGATAGAGATGTCTGTCNCTCTCTCTCTCTCTCTCTCTCTCTCTCACACACACACACACATCCCTTTAATCCCTCAATCTCCATCGCCTTCTGTCTTCGGCGTGAACGTGAACAGACTCCGAAACTTGTTTTCCCCTCACTTGTTTGTATTTCTGTAAGCCCCAAATCTCTCTTGTTGCTTGCTTCTCTCCCTTCTTCTCTCTCACCTCCTCGAGCTGACATACTCTGTCTTCATCCTTTTCGTCACCCTCAGTTCTCTCATCCTTCCTCCTCCTCGTTCCCCTTCCCCCTCTCTCCCTGTATCTCACTCTGTCCTACTTTCCACAGCCTGCGTTATGAATTATGTGCAACTAGCTTGCCTCATGAAAGAATCATCTTGGTCGATGAATAATAGATGTTGAGGAGAATAGAAGTGTAGGTTACAAACTATGTTTACCCTCACTGCCTCTTCTACTGCTTCATTAATTTCCACATAGTTAAATGACTGACTGACTGATTTTATCAAGTACATATGAGTTAAAAAGTCATCCCCAGTTGTCCCAAATTATGGAAATAAGAGAATTAAACTAGGGCACAAAGTGTTTTCTTTCACTGTCTCATCTTTCATCTGTCTAATCTACTCCTTTATTAATTTTATCATACAAATCAATGCAGGTTTAATTTACTGGCTGATTAAAACAGCCATTCAGCCATTCATACCTCAGCTTATGCATGTAAACTTCCTGGTTTTAATAACCCTCTGGAGTGTATTGTCCATCCTCTATACTCACTTTCTTGTCAGGTTTGTGGGGGGAGGCTGGAGTCTCCCAGCACTGAACAAGAAGCAGGGTACATCCTGAACACCTACAGGCACTTTTGAGTTTCCACTTCACTTAACCTGCATGTCTTTACACAGACCAGAGCACCCAGAGAAAACCCAGACAAACACAACATGAACCTTCCACACAAAAAGCTCCAGTCAGATTTGAACCCCAGACCTTTTTGCTGTGAGGCGACAGAGCGAACAAGCAACCTGTAAGTTTCACATTGCATTGAATTTGCCTTGCATTTGTCAACTTAAAGCTAAGCTGTAATAAAATGTGACAAATGTTGGCTTGTGTAAATCTTGACATTTCTGTCAAGCCTGCCAAAAAAGTAAAAAACTGAAAAAAATCTGGATGTAAATGACAAAAGATAAAAATATATACTATCCTATAAAAAATTCTTCTTCACTTGATTGTCATGTAATCTATTTATGAATGAGTGCTTGACACTCTGTTAAGTCTTGATTGGCATTAAAGATTTATTTTTATGCCGATGTCATAATGTCAATCTACTGCTCATGTTGCTCCAGTAGTATGTTTAAGAAAATGTTGGCAGTAACTTGCATCTAGGTTGTATTTATTGTGCTTAAACATGCAAAAATCACCAGTATTACCCTTTAAAACTCACTATCTGTGACTACGTAGATGATTATATGACTATATGAAAGGTCACATTGTCATCCGACTGTAAGGCTCTCCGAATAAAAAAGACTATTACTGCCATATGTTCATTAGCTTTAATATAATTGGGCTGAGGTTTGATTTGAGGCCGATTTAACATAAGTCAATTTCGATGTTTATATAGCCCACAATGTAATCATAGTACGTCTATTTCCCCCTTCATTAAATTCAAATACCTGCTGTACATATAAAAAGGTTGGTAATTAGTTTGAACGATTACACAGAAGTGTGTTTTCTTGGTTTCTATCAATAATTGCTGCCAAGGCCAACAATTACTCTCTGTTATTATAATCAAACATGATTAGCCATACTTCCATATACCTACAGAGCAGCATTTCCTGTTTAAACTTTGTAAAACAAAATAATTTGTATGCAAAACCTATACTCATGTCTCTGTAATTTCTGATGCCATCACAGCAGCCCTCAAGGAAATTTACTGCGTGAAAGGGCTTTAAGTATGTAATTTTCTTCCATAATTTGATGCATTTCTTTACGGTGTTGAGGTGAGACTTAACTGATTACTGATGCTTTAAAAATATGAATGCTGATATAAAAATACACAAAATGCAATTTTATTGGCTAATGAACAATAGCGGAAAAGTAGGACATGGGGGTGTTTGGTAAGAAAATGGTAAAGGGATTTTTCATATCATGGAACCTTTATAAACTAGAAGAAAAGTGAGATGGTGGTAACTGAAAAAGTCGGTATACAATGTATTTGTCCTCCCCAATTTCTCTTTAAATAATACAGTGTCAGAGCAGGTACATGCATCAGTGCTGCTTTAGAAGTAGGTGAATCAGTGTGCTCACTGAAGAAGAAGTGGCTATATGTGTGTGTACTCTGTATTATACCTCTGAAGAAACCTGGAATATATGGTATAGTTTGTATGTCTCATAATTTTATTAGCAAAAACATACATTTACATGCATGCTATCATCTGAGTTTTGTCTGTACTCTGAGGAAAAAATGTGGGGTGGAATTAATGGGAATTTATCTATCCCTGAATATACATGGGAGGAAGTACACTAGGTGAGGGAATTCATGCACAGAATGATTATGCTGATTACAATCAGATGAAGCCTGTGGAATTTTGGGTAAATCAATTTACAATCACATAATTTAGGTCAGTTCCTCACAGTTCCTATGTTAAAGCCAATTTTAATCTGATTATGGTGTTTATATGACATTTTCATTGCCTTAATCAGATTGAAATTGAAGTTTTATAGTCTATATAAACATACTGATTTTCTCTGCCCTAAAATATTCTGAGTTGTCAGATATGTTAATGAACTGTCTCCCTGCAGGCCAAATACACAGACTAATCAATATTAACAGGTAATAAAAAGCTGCCTGCAATATTAGGTATAGATGGATGTAATATTAGGTATAGATGGATGTAAATAAACACAGAATGTATGAAGGACCATGGATGAATGGATGGATGGATGGATAGATAGAAAAAGAGAGAGAGAGAGAGAGAGAGAGAGAGAGTACTTTTATTAATCCCAATGGGAAATTGCAGTGTTACCGCAGCCAAGTCACTTCAGTTACAAAAAACAACGAACAAACAAGGACGTTCAACATGGGTAAAATAAAGAACTAAGAAAAACTCAGTAGTAATAATAAATACAAAATAATAAGCAAAATTTTTTTAGAAACTTCGGCAGGATGTGATATCTGGTGTGTAAATCAGACATTTACAACACCTCAGTGGTTCGTAATGGGACAGGAAAGAGATAGTAATAGGTATCCTCCATATAATTATCAGTTTCCAGTCAAAAAGCTGCAGTTTATGTGATTTTATGACACTTTACTACACCTCTTCGGATGCATCACTGTCATACCTATTATCAAAGTACATACTGATTGCCCCATTGGGTATCATTGCAATTATTATACAATATATTTTCCTTCTTTTTCTATATACAGGATGCAGTATCATGCATTTGTCATAAGTATGTGTTCAACATCCCTCCTGAACAACGGTTTTTCCATCCCTTCATGCTTCAAACGGGACTAGGCAGTCATCGGAAGAATGTTTTAATGATGATGTCTGTATCCGGAGTGTGTGTACACTCTGAGACTGGCTGGCAAGCAAGCAGGGAGGAAAGGAGCCAGGAGTGGAGAGAGTTGTGTGGTAATTATAGATCAAGAGGATGGTAATTCTACTGAGTCTCCATCCCTATAGGGTAGAGGGAGGGAGAGAGGGAGGTGAGAGAGAAAGAGAGAGAGGCTGGAGAGAGGGGGAAGATTCAGGGAGAGACGAAAAGGAAGAGAGAGAAGAGTGACTGAGGGAGAGAAACCTAAAGTGAGGAGAATCAGAGAACCAGGAGGAGTCATTGACGAAAAGGGGATAAGAGAGGGCAAGAAAGACAGGAAGAGGCAGAGGAAAAAGAGGTAGTGAGTGAAACATACAGAGATTGGAACAAAAATTATACGTCATTTTGTGACATAATCTAAATGTTTCTCACTTTCATCCATAAAATAACTACAATAGAATAGAATAGAACTTTACTGTCCACCATAGATGGAAATTTGTCTTTGGCATACCATTAAGAATCAGAACAAGCACACTTCATGCATAAATAAAATCCATATGACAAGAGAAAAAAAAAAAAAAAATTACAAGTGCCAGACAATGGAGCAAGTATAAGTTGTCAATTTGCAGAGTTAAGGATATTTATGGCAGTTGTAATGAAGTTAAATATGTTTTAATGATGATGTCTGTATGAAGTCCTCTGATTCAATTACAAATGCAATTAGTAATTGCATTTGTAATGGCATTTGTACACAAGCCAGGAGAGCAGCATTAAGTTTAGAGAGCAGCATTCAGATTATCTGGTTATCAGTCCCACAATTTTCCAGATTTTGAGCAACAGGACTTGCTGTTATTGGCTGTTTGACAGACTTGGCTTGGCATCCTACCCAAAGGAATTTCTGCAACATTTAATTTATCAGTAAATACATTATTCGGGTGAGTGTACAAGAGTGTACACAAGAGAGAAAATGAGAGAACTAAAATGATGGAGGAATATAAGAAAGAGAGAATAGGTGAAAAATAGAGATGATCAATAGTGAGTAAGAATGAGAATGAGAGAGAGAGAGAGAGAGAGAGAGAGAGAGAGAGAGAGAGAGAGCAGGAAAAGATTGAGATAAGACTGCCTGCTGTCTTCTAGCTGATATATCTCCATTTTGGCTCTGCTACCTGGATTCTGTAAAGTATTTTTAGTTGGATTCAGGAGGATACAAGAAGCCAAACAGCCTGCATCCACACTTAAAATCTCTGCCACCTCACTGATGTTTGCCCCCTCAAGCATCGAGAAAGCTTGAAGTCCTACTCCTACATTGAAAAAGCTTGAAGTCCTCTCCAAGCTTGACAGAAGCCACATGGCCACACAGCCACCTGGAGCTGTATTTAGGTCCCGGCCTGACACACTAGCTCCAATTGCAGCCCAATCTTCAGTGATCTGGGTCTCTGGAGGTTGCTGGGGCCAGTGTTTCAAGCCATCACAAACTCTTGGTGCTGAGTGTTCTCAGGGGAGATCATGACTCTGGTGATCTGGATTTGGTGCATGGAACTTCACAAATTAAACCACTAGACTGTTTATTACTGTNACTCTGGTGATCTGGATTTGGTGCATGGAACTTCACAAATTAAACCACTAGACTGTTTATTACTGTAACTGCTTGTTTATTTGTTATTGTTTGTTTGTCCTAGTCTGTTTTGTCATGAGGTATTTAGCTCTCTTTGGTGCTTCACAAATTAAAATAACTAGACTGTTTATTACTGTCACTACTTGTTTATGTGTTTTGTTTGTTTGTCTTGGTCTGTATTGTTGTTCAGGTGTTTAGCCATCCTTGAAAGAAATTGTTTATTAGTTTTAAATAAAATGTGATAGGTTAGTCAAGGAGTCAAGGGGGGCCGGTGAGGGTCACACACACTCACACACACTCATTTATGCACTATACATTATCTATCTGATGCAAGATTAAACTGCATATATATATACACATACACACACATACACACACACACACGCACACACACACACACACACACACACAAAACGGTTTAGGCCAATCNAAAAAAAAGTCCTACTCTTCTTCAAACTGAATATCGCACCTTTTTTCTTATGTGAATATCCGATCTGCCTTTAACCTCCCCTCACCCCTCCCCCCCAAACAAAGCATCCTGAAATATGTAGCATTCTTTCATTCTTCAGATGTTCGACAATTTACTTTGCTTAAAATGTTTTTTATAGCCTAAGACAAATTTTCCTGAAGGAACAATAAAGTATCTTATCTGAAGAACTACGATTGTCCAAAATTGTTGGTTTTATTATATAATATCTACTATTTAGTAAGATCACCATTTGTATAACTAGTTTCAATGGAAAAGTTTACGATTGACTTCTTAGTATAGAATTCAATCAAACACATATTCAGCTGCTGATTTCCTTCACTTCCTCCACCTCCTAACTTCTCCCACTGGTCAGAGAATCAACTTTAATCCAATGGCTTCATTAACTGATAAAGAAATCCCTTAATGAACACCCCTGTCCGTTCTCAGAGAGTTGACAAAGAAAGAGAGGATACAAAGAAAAAGTACAAGAGGAAGAGGATGGTTAGAGAGGGTGAGAGAAAAGAGAAAAGAAGAGAGCAGCTGGACAGCAAAAGAAAGAACAGGTGGAGGTGAGAGTGAGATTAGGAGCCTGAGAACAAAGAGAACAAGATCAACACCAGTCTTCTTAGTATAGAACTGTAATATTATCAGAAGACAAAAGAAAAAAATATTGTGGCAGACATATCACATTCTGCACAGCAAAATGCTGGAAAAACAGGAAAGGAAATTTAAAAAATTTACAGCTAATCACTTACTGCACAGTTTGGCTCGCTTCTGACAGTACAAGTTAAAAAAAATGTCTGTTTATTAGAAATACATGTACTTTAGAAATTTAAAGCACTACTTTAAACATTTATACTCATACTGTCTATTTCAGGTGACTATTTTGTTTTGTTTTATTTTTTTGATTAAACCCGTAGTGACAACAACTAACAGGGATAAGACACAAAAAGAAAAGGACTAAAAGAGTCAAATGTTCATATTCTGAGGCTGAGAGTGCCTGAGAGTCTGGCGGCTGATGATAGCAGCTCTGTTTCTTTTTTCTTTCTTCTGTTGATCTCTACCCACCTTGTACACCTTGTGCTTTTTGTAAGAGTGGTCAAAAAACCAACTTTGTGTAGTTTTGCAGGCTTAAAGTCTATGAGAATACCTTTAAAAAAGTAGTAGTAAGATGGAGAAGGTAAAGAAAAGCACAATGTACAAATGTAGTTGAAGTCATTCCTTGACCACTATATAAACTTGTGATATTAGGTGAGGAACATAAATTGACTGGTGAATTGAGAGCTTTGCCTTGAAGCTTAGATCTGTCTTCACTAGAACTGTCCAACACAATGCCTGCTTTTTGGCGAAGGCTGAATCAGTCCACCTGCTCATTTCATGCTTCATCTTCACCTCTCACCTTGTGCTTTGCTACATGGGAATATATAAATTTGGAGATCACATTGTTTCACATTGGGGATCATGGTGGACCTGCAGGCTTATGTGTGAATACATTGCATACATATAGTACAGGTAAGAATAGGAGTGTTACCTCTACATTTGGAAACAGGTCATTTTATGGGTACTGAAGAGCAAAACATTCTGCTCCCTCTGTGATTTACATGAAATTGAAAATGAAATTAATTTTGCTCTTTATTGTCCTATGTATCATGTCCCAAGAACTAGCTATTCAATAATAAGAACAATGAGGGATGTAATTATTTTTTGATGGATGACTATAATATTCTAAAAAGTATGTATAAAACGATTTTTTTTCTTTTGCCCATTATTTGGAGAAAACATGCACTATATCCATGAAGATATTATCTTATGTGATGGCAATAACTTTGTTTAGAGAAATGGAAATGAAATTAAATGAAATATTATGTTTATTGTGTCTTGTAACCCCAAATGGGGTGGGCAACTTAGGTAAAGACACATAAATAAAGATTCATTCATTCATTTATACATGATTTTACAGGGAACATAAAATGCATAAATACATAAGTTATGTATAGGAAGACAGAGCTAAACTATCATGAGCTATCACAAATGGCAAAAGTAGCAGGAATAAATGGTGTTACTATTTTCTTAACTCTATATATTGTCAACAAAAGCATATTAAGATATAGGAATGAATTTATCCTTCAAAAGTAATAAGCACATTTAGCTCAGCTCCTCTGGAATAATGTGAACCTGATCATGAATATCTGAGAAACACCTATGAGCGGGCTACAGCAATAGCCTGCCATCACTAAGATATTGTCATTTTGGTGTAAGGACGCTGATGTGGAGAATTGTTTTGAGCTTGTTCACAGAGTCACCATGGGTCAAACATCAATGCTCTTTGCAGCTCTGAGGATGATTGAAACAACTTCTCTGTTTGACACAGCTGCACCTTTCAAGACAATCCTTTGCTTCCCTGTGACAAGCGACAGATAACTAAAGACACACAGCCTGCCTTACACAGGTAGAACGAAGCATTCATGGTGGGTGATGAAGTATTTTCCTTTCTCTCTCTCTCTGTCTCCCCCCCTTTAGTTCTGGACTAAGCCTGACATACATTTTGGAAAGCGTCCCTCATATCTGAGCATCCAGCACATAAAGACTTTGAGCGTGAAGCCACGCTTGATGTCCCCACAGCCAGACCATGAAATACCCCAATAGCCTGGATCAAAAATGATAACACACTCATTAATATAAATCCAATTCTCTTATTGCTGGTAGTAATTAGCAAAGTTTGACAGAACTGTTACAGGGCACAGAGCTCAAACTTGGATAATGCAAAGCACAAATCATTTTGCACACAGTATGAATATATAACTGTTTTTATAACTCTTTAATGTTAAAAAAAAAAAGGTTCATATAAAGTAGGTTTGTTAGGATCAAACCAAACCTAAGTGTGTCTCTCACACACAAACCTAAGTGTGGTGTGGCTAAGTTGTGCCACACCACAAGCGATGGTGTGGCAGCCATTATTTTCAAACCTTAGTTAGTCAATGTAAAATCTGTGTGTGAGTATGTGTGTGTATGCCTTCTCGGTCTCTCTGACCCTCTTCTGTGCTGAGACATCCACTTAAAGCCTCTCAGCCAGAAGAACCTTCACACTAAGTTTGTTTCTCTCACTTGATGCACCAACAAACAACTCTGCTGCACCAACAGTTACCACGCTATCCCAACATACACATATTCTCATGAGAGAACCACTCTATTCCTGCTTTCCCTCTAACTCTCGCCCTTTCACTTGCTCTCTCTCTCTCTCTCTCTCTGACATTGTCTTCTCTCGCTCCATCTCCTCCTCNCCTTTCACTTGCTCTCTCTCTCTCTCTCTCTCTGACATTGTCTTCTCTCGCTCCATCTCCTCCTCCTCCTCCTCCTCCTCATACCTCTTTGTTTTCTCTGCTGGGGGGCACAGGAGTGATGGAAAGATCTTGAAAGATCAGGCCAGGATATAAAAGGACAAACACCATTCATTAAATAAACATACTCAACAGTTAAATAAGACCTGGCTGTGATGAAAGCAGAGGGGTGAGCTTGATTTCCTGGGTGACATAGCCACTGGCCTGAGGTAACTCCCATGGTCGCCATGTTTGCGTGCAAACTTCCACTTAGAGCTGCTGTTCAGAGCAGTGTAAACTGAACAGGCTGAGGCCGGCCTTTGTATGTGTGTTAATGTGTGTTTGCATGTGCAATTAAGTGCGTGAGTTTGCATGTGTGTATATCCCGGAGCTCATATTTTATTGACGTGTACTCCTTAGAGGACAGCTAAAGCTGGCACTGTGTGTGCCTTCAGAGGCTGTGTGTTTTGGCTGAAGGGAACTGTAGCAATCACACACAGATAAAAACATCACAATACAGCGAACACGGATAGCTCAACACAGGAAATGAGGGGAGGCAGAGGACTGGGAGAGAAACAGGCAAGGCAACACACACACACACACATACACACAATTAATGGTGGACCTGCAGGCTTATGTGTGAATATGTGATTTTACAGGGACCATAAAATGCATAAATACATAAAGTATAGGAAGACACAAAGATACACACACATGCACATACACATGTGCACATACACACACAAAGAAAGTCACATCAGAAATGCAACCACACATGTACATACCCATGAGGGAGAGCATTTTCCCTATAAAGGGATGCAAGCACACGGACACTCAGTCTTATTTATAAGCATTGACACTATAAATTACATTCATATCCACATATATGGTTTGTCTGACTTTTAACGAATCCTTTTCTTGCATGCACGGGAAGTTAATTTTTCTCCTCTTCTCCCCTCTTCTCCCCTCTCTCCATCCCAGTTCTTTTTCCTCTCCTCTGCCATTCCCTCACCCTTCTCTCTTCCATTCCTCTCCACCACACACACCTCCTCTGCACCATGTTTTTATCACCTCTTGTCTCATTTTACCTCACCTCCCTCTCTTCATCTCTCACTTATCTATTCACCTCTTCCTCCTCATCTCCTGTACTCTACCCTTATCTCTGTTCTCTTCTGTTCTCCTCTCTTCTCTCCTCTAACATCTGTGATAGCAGCTGGGAGCACATTCCCTCCTGAAATAGCTGCCTAATATAATCACTGCTAATAGCATTATACTTCACACTATTTACATACTGGCTGAATAAATTATCCTGCTCCCATGCTTTCTCCTGATCCTCCTACCCCTATGTTTGCTACCTCCTTCAGTTCCCATTCCTTTTATCTGAAATCTACTTCTGTTGAGCCTACTTCCTCCCCTCCCATTCACACTTGTCTCTTCTCCAAATTGTGTGCAGTCAAACAAAAACGGATGGGAGAAAATATGAATGAACCACTTGAAATGAGTCTATCCACTTATTAATGTTTGCTATCACTGCTTCATCTCAAATACAACAGCACCCATGCTCGCTCGCTCTCTCTCTCTCTCTCTCTCTCTCTCTCTCTCTCTCTTGTTCTCTCACAGATACACACACACATACACAATCTCTTATCATGTTGATGAGAGATCTGCCTCCCTCAGCAGTATGTAAAGCTGTCGTCAGCAAGACATACCCATCAGTAACCATTGGTAATGCAGGATAGGAGGTGCAGGTCCTAAGTGTGCATGTGTGTGTGTGCCCTTGTAACCTTTGCCTACAGAATCATACAAGCAATATTGATTGCTGCAAAGGCAAAGACAAAATACAGGAAACGTGGATAAACACACAAACACACACACACACACACGCACACTCTCTCTCACACACAAACACAGTAACACAGATCTCTTCAGTTCCATTAGCCAGTGGAAAAAGTCTAACTTTTTAAAGGTTAAAACACAGCTGAGGCATAAAAAGACTTTCCCAGTTTTTGTTGGACCTTGAAACAAAAGTAAAGTCTTCAAATAGCCTCTTACTCAGTGTTGACATTGTTTTGATATATTGTTGGTGCTTTGTGAATTTTTGATGTTGAAAATCATACATATTTAAACAGTGAAGAATCAGAAGCCTTGAACAATCATTCAAACAAGCAGTTTTTTTTTGTTTTTTGTTTTTTTTTTGGCTCAGTTTGGCTCAATTCACTTTATTCATTTTATGTAATATGGATAACAAATTCATTCTACTTTGTATCTCAGCCCAGTTTTACCTTTGGTAGCACAATGCATTTTAGATAATATCTCAAAATTTTGAGAGAAAAAAAGAGGCTGATTAAGTCACTTTTGTGTAAAGGAGCATGTAAATGTTAAACTGTCTGAAAGCATGAAAGTACTCTAATCTTTGCAACTTGAATTTTATATTGTATTTTGGTGATTTTTTAAATTTCATTCCAAATTTTTCATTTTTATTTGTACTTCTGTAAAGATCTATGTGTGCATGTGTGCACTTGTGGTAAGATATGAGGAGTGTGCAATTGTGTGCCAAAAGGTGAACCTAAAAAAGCCCTGTGCCACCTGATCTTAACCTGAGCTCTGCCACTGCACGCAGCTCAGTGTAAATGGGTTTATTTGGAGATAGAAAATTACAAAAGGGTGTAGGAGCAAAAATGGACTTGCACCCAGTGAAGTTTAAATTAGTCTTTCATTTGATTTTTTTTTTTCTTTTTATGCATTGCACAAATGTAGTGCAACAATCTTATTCATGTTGACAGTCTGCTGTAGCCAAAATATCAAACTGACAAGATTTATCTTATCTGAATTTGATTTTTACAAAAATTTCACTATGGTCTTGTTAGTCTTTTGTGGTGTCACTGTTGGCTCAGACCTTCTGGGTCAGAGTCAATTTGATTTAGGACACTAAAATGCAAGACAGATCCAGGACAGATAAATGAGGACTTTAACAATGGCAGCCATTATAATATGTGCCTCTGTGGATGCTCTGTTACGCATGCTGTCAAATTATATACAGTGATAAATAGCATGTTCATCAATTATAATAATCACATTTACCACCTGAGACGAACAGGGCAGGTGGTAGGCCAGACAGAAGAGAGGCTGGCCAATAGGAGTCGCTTATACTGAGGAGTCCAGGGAGTGGCCAATCCTCAACAGTAATTATTCTCAATAGAAACCTCATCTCTCAAAACCATGACCTGACCTCCATACTGACACACTGTGTGTGTCTCTCTGCGTGATATAGAAAGTAAAGTAAGAGGGAAAGAGTGTGTAACACAAGAGAGATACAGCAGAGATGGATTTGGGGCGATGACATGAATGGATGAGGCGTGAATGGAGGTCCCAGGGTGTGAGAGAGACACGGTAACTCATTATTCAGGTCTTGGTGTGTGTGTGTGCGCATGTGTGTGTTGGAATAGAGAGCAGGGGGTTCAGGGATGCCAGATGTCTGGTGAATTCAACAGAAAGTACTCATGCACACACACAAACCCCCTGCCTAACATGCTTGTGCACGTAGCGATCATCTTCATCATTCTTAGATGTTGTTACATGGTTTCCATGCTATTCACAGCAGCCTAGTTTGGCATCATACATGCAAATTCTCTGCCTAAAGATAAACCTTGAAAACAAAAAGCCATTCATTCTGTTACAGTCATCACCTTTTTTGCACATATATAGATCACAACGGATTTTGGAAGTGATTTTTGAATCAAATCTCAACCAATACACCCTCCTTACACCCTATTAAATATATGAGTTACAATTAATTTACTGTTACTCTCTCTTCTATTCTCTTTTCTTTGTATATATGACACAGACTCATTTAGACAGTCTGATGTTCTCAATACACTGGGCTAATCAATATTTGACTTTGGTTACACCGCTTCCCATTCACTTCAACACCACTTGACCTTTTTACAGCTCTACTCTACATTTAGATTAATAAGGAAAGACATCAGAGTGACAAGTGTGATGACAAAGACTGACAGTCAACAAAAAACACAGACTGGACTCGGACCAGTCCTTGGCTCTTTTCATTCATTTTTAACATTTGGTAATGTGCATATTTTGTTTCGAAGGTACTGGATGGATTTGTGCAATGCTGAGGAATGGTGCATAAATAAAAGTGTGAAAGGTATGCATGGAGGGGAAAGGCAGCTAGAGAGACAATAAAAAATGAGTTTAATGACTGCAGGTATTGCTGCAGTGCAGAGATGCATGTAAATACTTTTCAGGATCTGTCCATTCATCACCACAAAACCACAACACAGGACAAAAGAGCAAGCAATGTGTTCTTTTTCATGAGGTATTTCTTACTGTACTGCTGTCCCTCAGGTCTCTTAAGCTCAATTTTTGTAATTTTTGTAATTTATAGCAGCTTGAAGCACATCTGATCTAGAGCACTGAATCAGCCAATCATGCATTTATATATTTTACTCATGTATTTTACTTGATTTTTTTTAAGAACCATGTAAAAAAAAAAAAAAAAAAAAAAAAATCTCAGCAACTGAACTTTCACAAATTGGATTTTTGTGACCTCCCACATCTCCTCCAGGACCATGCAGTTTAACATTCTTTCTTGGTGAAAGAAAAGTATGAGATTACATTCTGAAATATTGCCTCACAGGTTGTACCTTTAGCACATGCTTGACCACAACTCAGCAGATCAGGGTTCTGACGATGCAATAACTCTCCATTATTTTCTTCACAGGTTCTGAGTTCAGGTTCAAACTGGCCAAATCAAAGCATCTAGAGCAGAAGAGATGAGCCAACCTGATCCATAATTTATTAGCCAGCAGCTCAATCAGTGTTGGATCGATTAAAGGTTCTGTTTTTACAGCAAGCAGTCAGACCAGGATGATAAATATACCCCAGAGAGAGATCAAGAATAAGGATTGATAGATGGAGAGAGATAACGAACAATGAAAGAATGAAAATTGATATTTTGGTATTTTTCCTTTTAAATAGTTGGTATCTTCTTGCTGTAATAGTTTTAGTTTGTTGTTAGTTCCTGAGACAAATATTTTAGTTAATTAATCTAATGCTGTATATACATAAATAGAATTCATTTGCATACACACAAAAACACACTCTACCAGTGTTAACCAGAATTACCCAACTTCTTATTTGTGTATTAATTATTTATTATTATTAATTAACCAACATTAAACTTATGAGCCACATTTCTTCAGTGTAAAATTATTACTGAGAACTCACTTTAAAGAGACTATTTGAGCTTGTAAACAGTGTTTTATTGTCGCTACAAGTAAATTAAAAAAAAAAAAACCTAACAAATAATTGTAACTTTATCACTGCATGATAAAATATAGGGGTAGGGTTTGTGAGCATTATTTAAGTGATAGATGGTCGTCATTTTTCAGTGGAGATCTTTACTGATAGTGAACAGAGAATGATGACTCTCTGAGGAGTGATCAAAGACACACACACACACACACACACACACACACACACACACACACACAGAGTGAGAAAGAGTTATCCCTTTATTCCTCTCCAAGTCACATCAGCTTGCCAGCTTTGTCTGCTACACATCTCAGCGTATGTCCCGCCATCTGGGATGGTCTTCTCCTCTCTTTGTTTCACCCTTCTGTTTTCTCATTCACTCTCTCTATCTCTCTTTTGTTTTATTCCCCTACTTCCTCTGTTTCTCCACCCTTATTTCCTGTCATCTAACAGAAAGTATAAACTGAATTTCAGCCACTGTATGTTGTGTCTCAACTGAGCGTTGTCTCCTTCTGTGGGCTTGGCAATTGCCTATGAGCTTTCTTTCCCTTTCCTTTCTTTTTTTTTTAAGGCTCTGTGTGTCTCCCTGGGAACATGTTAATTGCTTCTGGATACTGATCAGTCGTCATTAGATACGCCTGTATTCACCATAACAGATGCTCAGTCACACTGTAGCATTTGTTGGATGTTTGGTTTTGCTCTTTCTTAATTTTTTTTTTTTTTTTTTTTTTTTTTNTTTTTTTTTTTTTTTTTTGCAATCACAAAATAATACTCATAATAATAACAATATGAGTGGTATATCAAGGTAATGAAATGATAAAATAAATTGTTTTCTTGTGCTCAGAACAATAAATCTGTGATTGCAAGAAGATGAAGAAGAAAAGCTTATTATGTCTGTTTTATGAAATTATTTTCATCAAGAGACGTGATTATAATGAGAAAATGAAATAAGAGAACAAAAACTTTACCCATGACTTTTCATATATCAAGGCACATAACATGACTGATCAGTACAGTGTATACAAAGAGCAGATTAAAACTAATTTCCTTTTACAGCTCACACAATTATTACTTTTACTATTGTAAATAATTGCATCATTGCGGCACTTTCTTGTGTAAGTTCAGGACAACACATAACTTTATGCTACTTTTCAACATTGAAATTGGAACATGCATAACTGATGTTATGCTTCATCTTTGGCCACAATCATGGCCATCGTGCCATGATGACCTGAGAGGTGTTTCCTAGACAACAGGAAAGACTTGGATAACTATGATTGATGAAGTCACACCATGGTATGGTTGTCAGGGTGATGAATCCAATCTCATAAATACTAATATAATTTACAGATTACTACATTGTGGATCAAATCATCACAGGTTATAGTGTAAAAATCACATTACTGGCATCTAATGGGATTGACAAGCACTAGCCAGGCTACATGAAATTAGTTTGGATATTCATGATCTCTAGAGAATGATTCCAAGTGATTTTGGTGACTCTGACCTTTTGCCAAAGTGGCGAAGTTCCTCATTGACCATGAATGCAGAAGTTGCACGCACACAAGATATTCCATAACACAATAAGTGCTGCTATGAAATTTCCTGAGCACATTCACATTCATGCATCAAAGGGTATAACCACTTTAACTTGAATAACTCTGTGCCCAAAGTTTTCTTTTAAACAGAAATAAGTTGACATGATGAAGGTGAGGATATGCTTTTACCATGCAGCTTCTGGGCTGACAGTCTGTAATTTCTACTATATAATTCCTACAATTTATGACAAATGTTAGGTAACTGCTAATAACGTAAAAGCAATGTGCTAGCTTAGCTTTCAGTGGGTACCTCTTTTACTTCATTGGAAAGATAGTGGTTAGATGTAAATATATAATACCTATAATACAGTACAAAATACTGATTATCAGCAGCTTCAATATTAACAGCCTTGGTAAAAAAAAAAAAAAAAAAAAAAAAAAAAAGTATTGGACTACAATGAAATGCAGTCCAATACAATGAGATGGCAAATAGTCTTTTTTTTTCTGAAACTTGCAATGTCTGAGTTTCATTATCAGAGTCACATTGGTTCAACTCTAATTTTAAAATTTTGAGGCTATAGTTTGGGGTGTCTTTTAACCGCATTATATTATAAGCTCTTCTCTAACACAGTCTCAAACATACAGTAGAACATAAGGCTTCACATGGGTTAGATTCCATTCTATTGCAGGGTGCCCCTGTTTTGTGTGCTGCCTACGTGTTAATCATAACCCAGTCAAGACTCATTCACATTTAAATTTCAGATAATTGTCAGAACACTGGGAATATTCCACAAACCCAACAAAAGAGCTGAGCACTGCAAGTCTGAAGTTCAACTCAACTCCAGCAATGAAGGCTTGGTTGGCATATCCCTCTACTGATGAGATCCTACACGACTTCTTCATTTCTGGGTCAACTCCATTAAAAGCCCAGACAGATGGGCTCATCAACTGATGATGGCTGATTAGTGCCTTAATGTCTAATATCCAGGTAGAATATATTATATTAGAATGGTATGTAGCGCTGAGTGACCACAGTAGTCATTAATGTCCTGATACCCAAAGGGTTGTAGCTCTCTTTTCATCCTTTCATCCACCATGCTCCCTCCCAATCTCAATCACATTGTCCATCAGTAAAGGAATAATTATCTGCTAACCCCCTAGGATTGTCAGAAGGATGATCAGGTAGGAAGATATCATATTTCAGGTATATTAATAGGTAGATAATATAACAGGTTTCTTCATTTATCATGCATGCCAGTCTCCAGAGCTCACCTATGCCTCAGTCGCATAGTCAGTGTCTCCAGGCTCATGAAAAATGGCCTGATTTTTTATTTATTTTTTCCCCCCAGTGTGGACAGTTCGATTAGCAATGTTCTAAAGCAGAGCCACAGATACTTAGCTTGTTTCTCAGCTCACAAACTTCCAAGGTTTTACATTTTTCATTCTCAGTTTGCAATATGTTTGTCTGTGGAAGATACTAATTACACTCATTAATTGGGCAATTAATGGCCTCTTTGATTACATCTCTCTTTCTTTCTCTCTCATGCATGTGCACACACACACACACACACACACACACACACACACACACACACACACACACATACCACATCAAGAAACATAAATACTGGCTCATATGTCATTCATCCAGATGGAGCTTTTCACTAGGCCTTTTAACTGTCATTTGACACCAAAAAACACTGCTACTAAAATACAATTCTTAGAGGTTCACTTACGAAACTTCCAGAGCATCAAGGGTCCAGGAATTGAATTAAGCACTGCACCAGTCCCTTCTCACTTCCAGTCATGGAGTCAGACACAACATATGTCAGATCTTTTCCTCTCTCAGAAAGTCTTTACATTATCACATCACACAACTCCTCCGTCCATATGTGACCATGGAGAGCTGTTAGTTCTAAAACATATTCATAAAGCTCTTCCTTTTCTTCATCATAAAATCTAGCCAGTGGGATGAATTTTGCATTACAAAGTCACTGCAGCAAATCTTCAGCAAGTATCTCAGTTGGTCTTTTTTCTGTAAAATCTGACAAATTTGATTTACTTGTATACTCTATTATTATTTTAGTTTCAGAGGAGAATTTCTTGTGTTGCCAAGCCTCAGTTGCCCGTCTTGCTGTGTCATTGATTTTAGAATTATTCTACCGGGTAGCTTGATATGATGAGCTGGCTATTTTTTGTGGTGTTCTGTGTTCTGGGGACAGTTTTGTTCAAAATGGGTATGTTTGGTGTTGTTTTCATGCTTCATGATGACCAATGTTTGACTGCAAATCCAGCACACATTTGTCTCATGCTTTCCAAGAATGAATGCAGATTTCTCATGCACAGTTATCACAATTTTGTTATACTGGGTATGGTTTAAATATGCCATTTCACTTTTTTCAATCTGAGCTCTTTTCGCAACAAGTTTGCTAGCTGCAGCTACTAATGTTTAATAAGCCCCAGGAGATAATTTATCAAGTTAATTTCTATTTATTTTTGGGATATTTTAGGTGATTGAACAGTGGTGCCTGGATTCTGAAGTTAGAATTTGAATGTATGATAGTATGTGAGTTATGATGAAATTCTGTTCACTACTGTCATATACTGTGTCGCTATTTATGCCTTAGATTATAAGCATTTTAGATACATGTGCTGAAAGATTATAAAGACAAAATTTAGGAGCAGTTTGATTTTATGTACAATCGTGGGCTACTTGGCCAATATTTTTTTATTTGCACAAAGTTCTTATGACTTTTTGATATATATGAATGGAAAGGATCATTATGCCTTAGATACCAGGAGAATAGATCTCTTGAGAAAACTTAGTGCTGATCACTGTCCATATTGCAGTAGCCATTTGTTCAGATCATCAGCCACTGACCTGCTTTTAACTGTAAAGTACTAATTAGATTCATTAATTAGACCCGTCCAATGAGACTCATGACAATAAGATGGCCTGTCTAGAGTGTTATGTGCAGCTGTAAGTGTCACATATGTCTCATTTTCAATCAAATATACTTTACAGTGGGGTTACTTTTTAATAGTTGAGGCTAATTAGTTTGAGGCATAATAGGTAAGTAATGAATTATGAATTATGAAAAATAGAATAGAATAGAATAGAATAGAACAGAATAGAATAGAATAGAATAGAATAGAATAGAATAGAACAGAATAGAATAGAATAGAATAGAATAGAATAGAATAGAATAGAATAGAACAAAATTCTTGCAGGAAATGCATGCTTTTACTGCTTTGGTTAGGAAAGAGTGATAAACTGAAGGCATAAGGAAGCAGAGAAATTGAAAACTGAAACAATACACAGCACTTCTTCTACTTTATGTGTTCCTTGATCAATAATATTATATTACAATAATGTTATAATAAAAGAAAAAAATAATGTATAAAAGCCAGACTGATCCTTCAAACTAATAATTTTCTGTAATGAATGAGTTGAACTCCTCCAAACCTGTCTTAACCATGCAAGATTTGTCAGTCCATTACTGAGCAGTGAGACTGTAGGGATGTTGATGGACACATGAAATGTTGGCTAAAGTTATTCATTCTTTTAATGAGAGGACAGAGCTGGGAGTGCAGTCATCATCTCTCTCAACCTTTATACAGCAACTAAGGATGGTCAGCATTGCATTTCTCATCTGTTATAACATTTAGACTGATGTTCAACCATTTCATTTCATTATTTCATCAACATAACAAGTCTCTTATTTTGTATTCCATGATTACAAGACCTTTTAAGTTACTAAGCAGAAGAAAAAGGTCCCTGATGAGGGAATAGGTAAAGCACATGCAACCATCCCCCCCTTCTGGTAAGATTGTGCATATTCTTGTATTAACATTATCACTGTGCCATGTAATGATGGAATTTTGCTGGTGCTTTGATTCTGTCATATGTAGAGTAGGTTATAGCTCATGACGTCGATATACACTTTAGTGCAGATCCATACATATGATGCAAAAGTCATTGTCTATTCTACGGCCTGTCTAACATTTTAGTTTATAGGCCTGCTTGTCAGTGCTATATCTTCTTTTTTTTTTTTTTTTTTTTTAAATCAAACATTTTGTATATTTGCTGTTAAATCAGTTTGGTTTGTTCATAATGTCTCCCTGGTCTTTTCCTGTATTTCATTAATTCACATAAAACAGGTTGCAGCAGGATTGTTGCTATTTTTTTAACTTTTATTTCAAGTTGCGCTCTCAAACATTGGACTGGTGTTTAATTATTACACAGATGCCTTCTTGGGACAAATATATTCATGCACTTTAAGTGAACCTGGTGCTGAGCCTCAGTGTGTTTAATTAAGTTCGTGCTTAAATATTCTGACACTAATCCATTTTTATCCTATTACTGAAACCTTGGGATTGTTGAGTCTTCTCTGCTGTCAGTGGGTTTATTCTTTAATCCCTGTTTATTTCTTTGTACTGTTTTACATATGAGGAGTTCAGAGAACTTCATGTATAAATGTATACACAATAACCTTGACTTAACCGTTTTTTGTTTTGTTTTTTGTTTTGTTTTTTTTTGCCAATTTGCAGGAGATTATCAAGTCACAAAAAAAGATGTAAAAAACATAATTAAATAATAAATGCTGCCTTAGTTTCTCCTGCAATTAAAGTGTTAGAAGTTTTACAAAATCTACAAAGCCCCTGTGATCATCATTAGAGAATCTCTGCATTTTGTTTGGAAAGTGCCCAGAAAGAACCAAATAGAACGTTTTAAATATGAATCAAAAAAGGTTAAAAATGGACTTTGGATAAATATTTCTTAGATGGGACTTAGACTAACAGTAACATAGACCGTTAACCACACAAGAACATGTAAGGATTTTATAAGGATCCTTTTAATATGGGTTCCAAAGGAACTCAGAGAATGTTCTAAGCCTAACATTCAACAAAGTGTTCTCTCAGCTAAAATATTTCTCTGATAAGGGCATGTCAATGGTTGCTGTATAATCAAGGTTAGCCCATCTAAGGCCAGGTTATTCTTTATGTTAACTCCACATTCGCTTACATGCACAGATATAATTTGAGCTGTGACTCTCACTTATTGCTTACATTCTTTATGTTGAATTATGCACTACCTGGTCCATCATCATTAAAGCTTATGCACGTACACAAATGTCAATGCACTCATGATTAGTAGTAGTAGAAATTAGCATCATGGTGAGTTGGTTGGTTTCTAGAAATTTCACAAGTAATACAAGAATTGGCCACGTATCAGATAATTTAGTAAGTTACTTTTTTTTTCCATATGCTTACACATAGGAGACTGGAGAGCTTCATAACTTCAGATTCACAGTATAAAGCAGCATCAGGCAATCTGAAATGCATCTATCTCCATAACCCAGCAGACAAGACAATGTAAACACTAAAACTCCCACTAGATGTCAGCAGTCCATCAGCCATGTAGAGCAAACCAAACACTGGATGGGTTTCCATTAGGGACGAGTCCAGACTCAGTCATTATTCAAAGCACCCAATTCCCCTCAATAAATCAATTCACTGCTTCCATCCTATTTGGAATGTATTTAAGTTAATTTCTTTGAGTGGCTGTGGTTTCCTGGCACCAAATGCACAATTTACTTTTGATTACACAACATGTGCAAAGGCAACTTACACGCACTGGAGAGGGAGTCCCAAAGGGATTCAATGTCTGCTAATCAGGTTTCCTATGTAAGTGATTATGTTAGGCATAATACTTGTGGAGGATGTGAGTAAAGAAGGAAAGGAAAGGAAGGAAAAAGGAAGGAAAGGAAAGGAAAGGAAAGGAAAGGAAAGGAAAGGAAAGGAAAGGAAAGGGAAGGGAAGGAAAGGAAAGGGAAGGGAAGGGAAGGGAAAGAAATCAGAAACCAAGAATGTTAGAGATAACACACATCAGAAAGGGCCAAGGGGAGGGGGAGTGTCATGCCAGAGCTTTTTTCTATGCACACTTATGGCTCTGGAACCTTTTTTTTTTTTTTTTTTTTGGAACAAAAGAGAACGCAATAAACCACCTAACCAGAGACTGATGTGCTAAAAAGCACAAAACAGACTGATATCATTCCTTTATTATGGCTACATGTCATTAAATAGAGGACTCACATAGGAGATATTTATGATGTATGACTCTGAGCAAGAAAAGAAACACTGAGTCTGTGTGAAATCAGCTCTCCACTGTGTTTCTTTAATCGCTCTCTCTAAGTCAGGTCATCTGGTCCAGACTCCGTGATCCAAACAAAGGACTTTACAGTCCATTAGTTAAAGTAGTGTGACAGTGCACCAAATAGCTTTTCCTAGGATAGGGTTTAGGGTTTGTTGGGAAGGGGGCTCTTAAATATTGAAAAAAAAAAAAGACATAAAAAGAAAAGCTCTCCAGAATTTTCTTCCTGATTTAGCANAAATATTGAAAAAAAAAAAAGACATAAAAAGAAAAGCTCTCCAGAATTTTCTTCCTGATTTAGCATCAGAGGAAAAGTGTTGACTTTCCTGTTGATTTATAGAAACCCGCAAGGACGAGGATCCCAACAAAAGCATGCTTGCATATTGTTGATCTTTTTCCACTGCTTCACAAATACCTGTCTTACCACCAGATCACATTCATTCTGAATTTTGAAAAAAAAAACAAAAAAACAAAACAAACAAACCAAAAAAAAAAAAAAAAAAAAAAAAAAAACAAGTTTGCCCACTCAGCCCATTCTAAACCACAAACATTTTTCCCAAATATACACATGAAGCTAGTTGCTAATAGATGGCAAAATTTTCTACAATGACAAATCAATCCTCATTAACCAGCATTCTAGGTTCATCAGTCAGCAGCTGTTAATGGCTGCAGGAGTCAAACCGCTAACCGCTAATCAGTGTAACAACTGTTTATACAGATGGCAAAACAATAGAGAATGTTAGGTGTTTTTTAAGAATTAATTTCCCAATGATTTACATCAATTTTTGAATTTCAGGTATCATTTACTTTATCATTTAAGTGGTATAATTTACTTTAATTTGGTGCCATCAGTCATGATGGAATATATCTTATTAGTTTCTTTTGTTTGTTTGTTTTTGTTTTTTTTTTTTTTTTTANCTCTCTCTCTCTCTCTCTCTCTCTCTCTCTCTCTCTCTCTCTCATCCATCTCTCACTCAAGTCTTACAGGTCAAGGAGACCAACAGATGGAGGAAAAATGTGATGAAATTATCTATTTCATCACAGCAATCAATTATTCTCAAGATTACACATTCTACATAATCAATCACGGCTGTGTGTTGTCACTCTCTCTCTCTCTCTCTCTCTCTCNCACACACACACACACACACACACACACACACACACACACACAAAGTCACTGCCCTTCCTGTCTGCTCTCTAACATAAGTATACAGCAGCCACGTGCACACAAATGCAACCCCTATACATACAGTGCAGTGTCTCTGGAGATCAGAGACTGAAACATTACCCTGTGAATCAAACAAAAGATGAAATAAAAGGGCTTAATACAAGCTTGATCAATGTTCACAGAGGGCCTCAGAAATGCCGCACATTTTTCTGTACAATCATGCTTGACTTATCACGTTCAAACTCACAGAATCAAAGATGTGGCTCGAGTATCCTGAACTATGAATCAAAAGCCTTCCTAAAACAAAGCTGGCTTCATTAGCATGTAGCACAAGCAGCAGCATGCAGGGAGCAGGTGGTGAGAGAGGGAGCACTGAAATAAGTGTTACAGAGAGTTTAGTGAATATTTAGAGAAAGTAACAGGGGGAAGAGATGCACAGAGAGGTACTGTACAGAGATTCTGAAAAGTCTTGCATGCACACATACAATGCAATATCAGTTCTTCTATGCATGCAGCCAGTTTTTAGAGTCTTCTATTAATCATATGGTTGCATAATGTCATAGTGCTGTGCTCCTGTCTTAAATGACTTCAATATTTCAGATATGAGAATGCTGAAAATGCTCTGACCGTTGATGAATGAAAGCAAACAAAAATTGTTTAGGCATTTGACTTTCTCTACCTTTGTGCTGAAATATAAGGTATGTTTTTGTGTGAGTTTAAATACATGTGTTGATGGTGAGTCACCACATATGTGTGCTGAGGTATGCATGAGATCCAGCCATCCAGCCTATACTTATGGATATGCATTTGAATGCTTCGATTCGTGTGTGTGTGTTTCTATGAAGGAAATCAGATGTAAATCCAGCTTAAATCCAGAAGAAACTAATTTTGAATTAAGTGTCTCAGAGGTGGTGACGACACCTCCTGTAGTGAGTATTTTAATGTTTAAAATGTGTGTGCCCATGAGTGTGCACTGGTCTATGAGTTTAATACAGCCTGGTGTGTGTGTGTGTGTGTGTGTGTGTGTGTGTCTCATACATTTTTGTGTTTGAGTGTTTTGTGTTTATTGGCATTTATCAAGTCTTCCTGTGCATGTTTAGCATGTAACTGTATGCATACATGATTTTGTGTGGACTGTGTATTACATTTATTATGCCTATGTGTGTACATGTGTGTATGTGTGTATATGTGGCATGTATATCCCTGCAAGATAACAGAAAACGCGGTGTAAGGGTTTACATTTGAACAATTGTTTAGTTTTCTGCTAGCCAGTGGTCAGTTATTGTGTGTTTTTCACTGCCGCTGTATTTTTCTCTGTGTCTCTAATCCTACTGTTCAGTATAATCCTGCTATTCTCTCCCTCTGTCTGCCCTCTCTCTCTGATATTGCTTTCATTTTACTATTATGGTTGTCTAATCTTTTAGTTCTTTTGAATTAGATTATATTTATCTGAATTTGCTTGTTGAAAAAATCTCATCTGTACATTGCTGAATAACACACCAACACAGCAAGGAGCAATTTATGGTGAGGGCCTCTGACTAATGATGCATAAAATTATATTTTTCATTGTGGCATGCAATGTCTTCTTAATAACTCTCTATTAGCACTGATACATTGATTGGTACATTGGTACATTTTCAATGAAATACTGTAGGAAGAAAGGTTTGTACACTTGAGGAAAGACATGGCATAAATAAGCCAGTTTGAAGTAATACAATAGACATGAAAATTCGTAAAAAAGACTATACTGGTGGTTTTGCATGTTTGAGCCAATCTACCCACATATGTATTATACTACTGCCAATTATTTCCCAAAACATAAAACTGTCTTTTAGTGTTGGTGTTATCTTGCTAAATTCCTGAATCTTTCATAATCAAATGTTCAAGTGATGCACCCAGCTTAAATTTAACGTTTCGCCTGATAACACATCCACATGATTGTAGAAATTACGGTAGTTTTAATTTCTCTGGGACTGTATTCCCTGGTGGAGACATACATTTCCTTCCATCTCCACGTTAGATTGGTTAGATTCAGTAACTTCAACAAAAAAATAATAATGACACATTGTGCTGTGATGGATTACATATCTCAAGCATGTTTCAAGTCTGTACAAGTTGTTTTTATAGCATACATAAATGAAGATAGGAAAAACTCTCCTGAAATCTACTGCTCCAATAGTAAGCTTTGGAAAATGGTTGGCAGTAATGTAATGTGTATGCGGGTTGATTAATTGGGTTCAAGCATGAAAAATCACCGGTATAGTCCTTTAAAACTAACATTTCCCCTCTACCAGCAGCTCTGTGAAGGGGCTAAGGTGCTTTTTTATGTGTCTGGAGCTACTGGATCATGTGTAGCTGTGACACAGTATGTGTGTGAAATGCTTGCAGGAATGAATGTTGAGTGCTCTGATTCTCCCCAGAACAGAAAAATAAATAAATTAATTAATTAATTAATCAATCATTTGGTGTTCAGGTCAGGCTTTCTAATCAAATGTGGAATATTTTAACAATAAACAACAAAATCCTGCATGGTATTAGCATAAGGCTTCACCGTGATTTGCATAGGTATTAAAATTTTGAGAAAGGTAATGTATCTGGCTGAAAGGAAATGGATTAATCACCCCACTCCTTTGATTTACATTACATTTCACCCACTCTTTCTGAGCGTGATTAACTTTGTGTAAATGCACAACAATAACAAATATGTTTAGATCTGTCCTTATTGATTCTGAATATGATCTATACTTGGCACTGGTTGCTGTGGCTGCAACATAAACATGGAGGCCTGAGTGTGAATACGGACAGCTGGTGTCAGTGTGTTTGATGTTTGCGCTTCTCCATCTTCTCCATCTAACTCTCATATGGGCCAGTTATGGTTAATATGCTTCAAATGTTTATGTTTGTAGAATGCATGCGTCAGTAAGTGGTTTGTCATACTGATGGATTGTTTCATATTCTATTTTATTACTGAGCTCTGAACGCTAGTCCACCTGTCAGTCCAGCTGTGAGTTTCTCTGTGTCCCATAAGGAAATTATCTACAGTCTGGTTCAAGTGTATATTATTGTGTGTGCATGTGTGTGTGTGTGTGTGTGTGTGTGTGTGTGTGANCCACACACACACTTTCTCTTAACATCTGTTTCCTCTTTCTCCAAACCTGCCTTCCCCCTTTAATTTTCCTCCCTCCATTTTCCCCATCTACCTCACTCCCTTTCTCCACTTCTTGTTTACCCTATTTGGTTTCCTTCCATCCTGTTTTCCCTTCTGTGTCTCATAACATCACATTTGTTTTTAGCTGCAAAATAATGTACGGCCTATTACAGCATTATAACCAGGATCACTATTTTGCACAAATGCATAAAGAATAAATGATTATTTTGCTTTCCAATTCTTGTGAAAAAACTGAAATGATTGGAAACTAAATTGAGCTTTGTAAACATGAAGGCATTCTGCACAGTAAAGTGGGATGACTTATTTTCTGTGATAAACTGTGTGGATTTGGCTGGAGCTGTATGTTTTTTTTTTTTTTTTTTNTTTTTTTTTTTTTTTTTCAGAACTCTTTGGTATAATGATGATGTATGAAAACACTGTCTCTCAATTGGCAGAGATAATTTTGGTTTTTAAATATTTTTTAAATATTCATAAAATGTATGTTTCATACCCAGATGGGGCCATACTACATTAATGTCTTACTCTTATGACTATTCGCCACCTCCCCCCACCCCCTCTCTAAGCCATTATGTGATTAGGCAAGGATTGAGCTGATGACTGTCTGACAGATAGAAATACTGTAGTATGTAATGACCCTTCTCTCATCCCACATATCCACACTCAACACACAAGTCAGCACTTACACACACGCACAGTCTAATGACACTCCTCTCATCGGGTTTTCTCTCAGCTTTCTGTCAATACAGCCCTTCCACAGTCACAGCTACGCTAATTAGATGCAGAGACCCTAACAGTATTAGACTGATTCGGTATAGAGAAGTCACAAATGCCCTTAGCAGAAAGCAGCTAAGTTATTAGAGCAAGTGAAGTTGGCAAAATTAGCGCAGGAAGGAGCAAAGTGACTTTTCTTATGCTGCTGTATGGCTCATTTGAGCAGGTGCCAATTTATGCAAGAGGCAAACATCATGCACATCATACATTACCACATGCAGCATTAAGGTTATCTCAGTCTGTAGAACTGGTGATCTGTTTTGCCAAAGAAATTCTAAGTTCCCTGTTCACAGCGAATGCAGCATTATCATGACCCATGTATCATCCACATATCTGAACCAGTAGCTGGGTGGTGCTTTGTGATCTCAACTGCTTCATTGTAGGACCACACATATTAAGGGAGGTGAGATTGTAAGGAAATCATGGTTTCACCTGTGTCCAGTTTGTGCGCCTAAACTTTTTTCAACAAAATCATTGAACAGAGCAGATCTAATTTCATACATCCCCTTCTGTATGTAATGGGTTTAAGCAGAATAAAGACATCAAGATGGTTAAGACCCAGAAATGATGCAAGCCTTTTCATTAAGTTATCAGTTATGCATTATATATAAGGTATTTTAAACTGCATCATCCTGCTGATTACAGCTTGAACTGAGCATACAGAAATGTGACTGTCTGAGTACTGATAGGCAGTTTGACATACTTGTTGGGGGATGTGCTGACATGGCCATATTTGTTTACTAAGTTCAGGAGATTAAACAGTAAAATATTCATACACTTGAATGTCTGCCATACTTTGTCAGGTTATCCAGATACTCAAAAAGCCTGCCTCTGAAGATTGCTTACTGTTGTAGATTTGTTTATCATGTGGCTTTGCATAATTCAGAAACTCACTTTCAGACACGTTAGTGACGTTAGTCCCACAGTCCATCAAACCAGCTGCTGTAACAGGGTCATTTCAGCTTTAATGATAACGCCTGTAACATTCTCAATATTCATCTTTTTTTCCCTATTTTCTCAGCTTAATATTTTAGGTTGAATGTCCTTAACATGGATTAGCAGATGAAAAAGATTTAAATGTCATGACACTGTATTTGTATGTAAGGTTTCAGTTAGAGTTTGAAGGAGATTTTGGACAAGTGACATGCTTTTCTCATGAGATGAGGGCTAAGCAGATCAAATATGAAAAGTGGGGGACAAGTGGACAAAAGTGTGGGGAGGAGTTGTCTAAGGAAAAGGATATATAAGAGACAAAGACAATGTGAGAGGAAGATAAAGGAAGGAGCAGAGTGGAGAAAAAAGGGGGCAATGATGGCTGGAAAAGGGAAATAGAAGAGACATGATTTCTAAATCCTCACAGAAAGAGGTTTGCAAGATAGAACTTTTATCCATAAGCCTACTGTCTGAATGCCAGAGTATTTTTTTTTTTTTTTTTTTTTTCCAAAATGGATCAACCAGGATCCTTCACCTATTGGAAATAAGGTGAAATTCTACAATGGACTTTATTATCACATGTGTGATACAGTTGATGAAGAAGTAATATTAAATTATGCAAATAAAAAGAAAAGCCAATGTTGAAATATGAGCCACTGCCAATATTACATCTTATCAAATAAATTTGTGAAGTGAAAGAAGTAGCTCAACAAACTGATATAAGTTTAAATTTTAACTTTATCATTTATTGTTTGTCTCTTGAAAATTGCCAGAGTACAAACTGATAAATTAAAGCAGATTAGGTGTGTGGTCTTTAAAGTGTCCCTTTTGTTTTCTTGTCTTTAGCTGATACACTTAATTAAGGCTGTTGAATTTGCTGAGATGACCATTTAGGAGCACAAACAGCTGTTCACATCCACTAGTGCCTACGAGCCAAGGAGCTTCAGGATGGCTGCCAGAGCTCATTGAGCCACCTCAAATAACACATTGTTGTGCTGAATATTGGTAAGGTTGGCTCTTGTGCTTGCCTTCGTGTGTATGTGTGTGTGTGTGTGTGTGTGTGTGTGTGTGTGTGTGTATGTGTGTATGTGTGTGTGTGTGTGAGTGGGTCCACATTATTAACTCCAAAGTTCTATTTAAAAGTTGGGAAATTTGACTTCCGAGAGCAAAACGAACACAGCATTAGTCGCAACGGTTACCTTTTTTTTTTTTTTTTTTTTTTTGTGGAAAAAAGTATCAAAATTTCTATATAACTGCTCAAACCTCTTCAGCATCATCATCCACCAGCCTGCAGGCTATTTGCTCTGTGAAAGTATGAACAGCTTGTATTACAGTACATGCTACACCATAAGCACTTTAGAGTGCATGCAATACATACAGTGTATTAAAACACACTGTTCTTTTATTAAAACTTTATTAGTTAAAAGTTATTTTTGTTCAAAACTTATTTTTGTTCCATAACTGAGTAGCGGAGAGGCATGTATCTAAAAGACTCTGTGTCAGATGGCCTGTAATGAGCTTTGGTTGCATCACCACTGTCGAACCAATTAGCCTAAAAGGGGTCCAGTACTGCATTCACTTTATAGGATGGATCACTAGTATAGGTGTGTGTGTGTGTGTGTGTGTGTGTGTGTGTGTGTGTGTGTGTGTGTGTG
>VXCM01001004.1:81941-97418 GCA_014773175.1 Lucifuga dentata
ACACACACACACACACACACACACACACACACACACACACACACACACACACACACACAATGTCCCTGTCTGTCTACCTTTAAGACATCTCACACATTTATTTCAAAATCAAATTTCTGAGCAAAATCATCTGAATGTCTTTGTGATGATAAATAATAATATTGATAATATGGTAAAACTAATATTAACACTATTATATAACTACTAGGAGAGCAAATGAGAGCAATTAACAAAATTATCTGTTCATGTTTTGGCTTCATCTTCTTTTGGCTTCATCTTCCTTTGATATCTTCCTTTGATATTGATATCTTCCTTTATCAATAGCAAACAATCCTTGGATCTAGACGCATCAACCCATATAGGCCATGCCCATTTTCTCCTGACTAGATTTTCTGCCAATTACATTTTTCCCTGAACCATTTTTTTTTTTTTTTTTTTTTTNTTTTTTTTTTTTTTTTTTTAACATCTACTCCTACTATTTTGACTGTATTGACCCAACATTTGGCATGGATAATGTTTGGACCTAGTCGAACAAAAGTTAAAATGCACATTCAGCAAGCTGCAATCACAGGCGCATTTCCTGCATGAAATGCATTTCTAGTTGATCTTGCTCTTCACTGTACTGGCTGGGAAATAGATACAAACCACAAATGTCACATTGCAGTAAGCTGAAACTGTTAAAGACATGACTGAATATTATTTCTAGAATAGAAGCAATAACGCTCTCACATACGGCTCACACTGAAGTTTATATGATGAATCTTGCATAACAGTGTGATTGTGGGCAGCCTATAAGCCTTCAACTGTAAAGAGAGGGAATAAAAAGGTCCGTCTCTCTGATTAACAGCCCCAGAAGGCAGAGAGCAGAGCTAACTGCTCCTTGTATATCAGCCTCCTCCAGAGCTCAGCTCAGGGGATGCTCAAACACCACTCTACATGGGTAACCAGTCAGCTAAGCAGCCGAGAAAAAGATGAGCAGCCCACAGCAGGAGGGCAGGCAGGCAACAGGCCTGTTGAAAGACAACCTGGTAGGCATTCAAGTCGGCCAGCAGACTGGGAGACAGACGGCTGCTGTGACCGACAGAACAGACAGTCGGGACTGCAGACACTTGAATAAGTCTGGCATTGAGACAGGTAATAAGGTAATGAGTAATAAAGTCAGTTACCAGTAATTTTTTCTTATAACTATAATGGCAACTTTATTGCATTAGCTATGGCTGTAATCACTGAGTTATTATTGTGGCTCCAGTCATACCAACTATTGCTCTTCATTCTGTATCACTGCTACCAACAGCCTAATTAAATTACTTAAAACTGACAGTTTTAATCAGAAATGACAGGAAGCCCAGAGAATTGTTGGTATGTGCGTCAGTGTGTGGTTGAGTCACTTATAATACAAATTTCCTCCCATCAAACACACAATCAGCTGTGACAATGGCTCAGACTCAGCTGTTGCATTCATCCCCACCGAAACTTTTCTCATGTTGACTAATCATGGTGCAGGAAGGGAATGCCAATCTAAAGAAAAGGCATCCTCGCCACTATTAAGGGACAAAAAAAAAAAAAAAAAAANAAAAAAAAAAAAAAAAAAGAAAAAGAAAAAAAAAGAATAATAAGAAGAAGAAGTTTTGATTCAATCATGGCAGCTCACTGCAGAGCTGCCATGATTGAATGATTGACCCACAAATTCTTTGTAGCTGAATGTGGGTTCTTTTTATGATAGAGGCTGATATGAGATCAGTTTGGGTTGTTAGTAATGTCTCAGTTTTATTAGAAGTACTCTTTGTTTCAAAACATACTTTCAGAAATAATAATTTCTCTCAGTCATTTTGTGCTGGACAGGTAGTATACACACACATTTCTGTGGGTAATATTCTGGATTTCAGGATATTCATGGATGCACTACTGTTGAACTTTCTTCAAAATCCATCATTTCGGAAGAGCAGATATTAAATATATCCTGCTGTGCTCGGGTGTCACCTGCTGTTTCATGGATATAAATATTGGAGAAGAATGAGAAGAAAACAGAATTACAAAGAGGAGAGAAAAGAGAAAGAAAGTGTCTGCCATCTTTGAAGCAGTTACGGGAGTGTCTAAAGCTCAAACTTGTTTTTCTCCTTTAATCCACTGCCATGAAACAGTTTTGGGGGGGACTCTTATGTGATCCATTGGGACTCTGACCAAAAGCTAAAAACGACCAATGGGAGCTTTGCTGGCTGATAGCTGTCGTGTCTCACAAAGTCAGTTTTGTCAGCAGTGACATTGTTTAAATTCAAGAATGGAGTGTTTCTTTACAACAGAATGCCGCTAATGATCACTGGCGTCTTTCATGTGAACTTGTGTGAACTCATTCCAGTAACTCAGTGTGTCCTGAGGTCCTCCCATGTTCCTTCAGTATAATTTGCTAAAGGAACATGGTATTCATGTCAAGTCTCACATTCTTGCCTGAATCTCAGGCTGAATTATGGAGCCTGCAAGGAAGCATATTTTAGATATGCATGATGTGCCCCAAATGATATTTGAAATTATATTGAGCATATAAAATTCACGGCCTGCATTATATTGGCAAATCAAAATGTCAGTTTTTGTGTCTCATAAAGCAGTGACAAGGCAAATAGTAGATCAAATCAGTAGAGTGATGTCAAAAAAATGTGAAATTCCAACACTACAAACACAAAAGTATGGAAGTTCAGTGTATTTCTCAATTTTTAATTGATAAAATAAACTTAACTGTTATGTGATGTTAGCAAAACATCATTTCCATCATTTCGGAAGAGCAGATATTAAATATATCCTGCTGTGCTCGGGTGTCACCTGCTGTTTCATGGATATAAATATTGGAGAAGAATGAGAAGAAAACAGAATTACAAAGAGGAGAGAAAAGAGAAAGAAAGTGTCTGCCATCTTTGAAGCAGTTACGGGAGTGTCTAAAGCTCAAACTTGTTTTTCTCCTTTAATCCACTGCCATGAAACAGTTTTGGGGGGGACTCTTATGTGATCCATTGGGACTCTGACCAAAAGCTAAAAACGACCAATGGGAGCTTTGCTGGCTGATAGCTGTCGTGTCTCACAAAGTCAGTTTTGTCAGCAGTGACATTGTTTAAATTCAAGAATGGAGTGTTTCTTTACAACAGAATGCCGCTAATGATCACTGGCGTCTTTCATGTGAACTTGTGTGAACTCATTCCAGTAACTCAGTGTGTCCTGAGGTCCTCCCATGTTCCTTCAGTATAATTTGCTAAAGGAACATGGTATTCATGTCAAGTCTCACATTCTTGCCTGAATCTCAGGCTGAATTATGGAGCCTGCAAGGAAGCATATTTTAGATATGCATGATGTGCCCCAAATGATATTTGAAATTATATTGAGCATATAAAATTCACGGCCTGCATTATATTGGCAAATCAAAATGTCAGTTTTTGTGTCTCATAAAGCAGTGACAAGGCAAATAGTAGATCAAATCAGTAGAGTGATGTCAAAAAAATGTGAAATTCCAACACTACAAACACAAAAGTATGGAAGTTCAGTGTATTTCTCAATTTTTAATTGATAAAATAAACTTAACTGTTATGTGATGTTAGCAAAACATCATTTCCATCATTTCGGAAGAGCAGATATTAAATATATCCTGCTGTGCTCGGGTGTCACCTGCTGTTTCATGGATATAAATATTGGAGAAGAATGAGAAGAAAACAGAATTACAAAGAGGAGAGAAAAGAGAAAGAAAGTGTCTGCCATCTTTGAAGCAGTTACGGGAGTGTCTAAAGCTCAAACTTGTTTTTCTCCTTTAATCCACTGCCATGAAACAGTTTTGGGGGGGACTCTTATGTGATCCATTGGGACTCTGACCAAAAGCTAAAAACGACCAATGGGAGCTTTGCTGGCTGATAGCTGTCGTGTCTCACAAAGTCAGTTTTGTCAGCAGTGACATTGTTTAAATTCAAGAATGGAGTGTTTCTTTACAACAGAATGCCGCTAATGATCACTGGCGTCTTTCATGTGAACTTGTGTGAACTCATTCCAGTAACTCAGTGTGTCCTGAGGTCCTCCCATGTTCCTTCAGTATAATTTGCTAAAGGAACATGGTATTCATGTCAAGTCTCACATTCTTGCCTGAATCTCAGGCTGAATTATGGAGCCTGCAAGGAAGCATATTTTAGATATGCATGATGTGCCCCAAATGATATTTGAAATTATATTGAGCATATAAAATTCACGGCCTGCATTATATTGGCAAATCAAAATGTCAGTTTTTGTGTCTCATAAAGCAGTGACAAGGCAAATAGTAGATCAAATCAGTAGAGTGATGTCAAAAAAATGTGAAATTCCAACACTACAAACACAAAAGTATGGAAGTTCAGTGTATTTCTCAATTTTTAATTGATAAAATAAACTTAACTGTTATGTGATGTTAGCAAAACATCATTTCCATCATTTCGGAAGAGCAGATATTAAATATATCCTGCTGTGCTCGGGTGTCACCTGCTGTTTCATGGATATAAATATTGGAGAAGAATGAGAAGAAAACAGAATTACAAAGAGGAGAGAAAAGAGAAAGAAAGTGTCTGCCATCTTTGAAGCAGTTACGGGAGTGTCCATACAGTTGGAATTTAGAGTTGGACTTTTTGCTTTGGGTGGACGCACTGAGGCTTTATAATCATATAGTCATACAACCAATATTTACAGACACACTGCATTAAGCACAAAATTGTGGAGTTGCTTGTTTGTTTTTTGTTATTTTTTTCCCCATTACCTTGGACTAAACTAACTGGCATTTTAACTGTTTTTTTGTAGTTTATTTATTTATTTTATTTATTTATTTTTTTATGGTTTTTAGATGAACTGATTTGAATCTCAGATAAGTTCTGCTAAGGGTTGAAAAATTAAGAGTGAATCTTTGCTGACCATCAGTCTTGATCAAGCTTCAGAATGATGATTCTCCTCAGGATGTGCAAATATTTAGTAGCTCTGCATGCTGTGTTTTTATTTGCTCCTCTTGAGGAAGCTGCAAAGACCCAAATGTACATGCAGTTGTGGCTTTCAACTTGAGTGAAGTCAGGCCACAATTTTGTTTCCATGGTCTGTGGAGATTTCTTTTTTTTTTTTTTTTTTTTTAAGTGACAGGCAATATTTTGACAGATTTGAGCTGTTTGTGGTGCTCAACAATCAATTTGTAGCTACCTATTCAGGATGCAGATCAATGTGGACGCAGATGCTGCTGTGGACCGATATCATAACTCCTGTGCAGCAACACTAAGTGGTTGGAGGGTAAAACTCGTAGTAATAAATTTATTACTACTAACCAAAGCACTTAGTCCAGGTAACATATATTTGTCCAGTGTGTAATCACATCATGTACTCCATTGGGACTTCTGTATTTATAGTTTAGTAAAAAAAAAAAATAGAAAGAGCAAATGGAGATACAGTACTCATTACAGTACTCATTATTTTTCACAATTAGCAGCCAAATATGGAAAGGAAATATGTCACAAGATTATACATTAGCTTTCTGGAACAATGATTCACAGTCTGTAGACAAACAGAGAAGCTTTGATTTGTACTTGTTTTTTTGTTTTGTTTTGTTTTGTTTTTTTTCCCAGCAAGCTTAGACCCTTCAGGAAAAGCCAGGTTTGTGAGGCAGATGAAAATGGGAAAGTTGCTTATACATGTCAGTTAAATCAATGCATTTCTCTAACAGGCAAAATTAATTTTGCATAAAATTTAGACTCCTTATTCTAGTTTAGGCTGGAGGATCTTTGGCAAACAAGTTTGAGATTTGGCAGCAATTAGGCAGAACTTATAATAGAGAGATTTACATAATTTTTTATTAGCTCTGTTATGATTGATGAGAATGTGTCTAATTGGGAAATGTGTATATGCATGCATGCATGTATCCATCAAGCTCTCCATCTGCTCTGTGTATTTATCTATCTTCTGTCTTGTTGGCTGCAGTAGAAGACATCACTATTCCGCTTATTTTGACTGCCTGCCAAAAAAAAAAAAAAAAAAAANAAAAAAAAAAAAAAAAAAAGTTTCTGGAGGACATAGATGATATGGCAATGAAATGAAAAGTGGGTATTTTATAGATGCAAAAAGATGCTATAACAATCAATACATTTGCGTACATGTTACAATCACCTTGATTGTACTCAGATTAAGGCAATGAATTATATTTTTCAAACATCATGTATCCAGCTTTAAATAGACTGGAATTGGCATAAATCAGAGTAACTTTGCTCCTAAATTAAATTGATTTATTCGGGCATGTAAACATCATAATCAGAGCAAGCCAGCATGTACACGTAAATGTCCTGAATCTCCTGCCCTGTTATCCAGGATGAACATCAAAACAGAAGCCCAGGCTGTGATTAAAAACGACTGCAGTAACCTACAGCTCTTATCAACAAGATATTAAGATGATAATTTTAGATATTGTTAAGGTGGTGCTACAAGAGTATTGATGTGTTGCTAATGTGTGATTTAGATTGTGTGTGTGTGTGTGTGTGTGTGTGTGTGTGTGTGTGTGTGTGTGTGTGTGTGCCTGCACTAGGATCTTGTCAACAAATGTAGTTTAAGTGATGTGCTAAAACCCTGCGGGGGATACTGGTTAATGTATATAATAATACGCTTACATAAGCCTAACATCTTTGTCCCGCTGAGACGCGACACACTGAACCATCTCAATCACGGAACAATTATGACCTCTAGTGTGTTTGTTTTTTGAGTGTTTGTGTTTGTGCAAAAAATATGTCAAAGACTGAATATGTATGAGCGCACATAATGCTGCAGGTCCCTTTAAACAAAGATGTCAACCATTGGTTAACTCTATCATTACCATGAGCCTGCTTGAATGTGTGTGTATGTGTGTGTATGTGTGTCATTGTGTGTGTTTGTATTTGAGGGAATACCATGAAGGATATATGTTATCAGGTATTAGCTTTATAATGAGATTCCACTCATGAAAGTCTCTGTGATTACAGTTATCACTCTGAGTAACCCTTTCAACTTCTCCCTGGCCATATAACCCCCCCAACACACACACACACACACACACACACACACACACACACACACACACACACACACACATGCATGCACACATGCATGCACACATACAAATCCATCTAGCTCCTCTACAAACTGCAACCAACTGTCTTTGAGATATTAGCAAATGTCTGACAGGGTTCTACATAAAGTGAAGACACATAGACAAGATGGAAGACATACAGACAGAAGAGACAAATACACAGTAGCTTCAGGAATCAGACAGGCAACAGGGAAACAGACAGACACACAAACTCAAAAATACAGAAAAGAATTGTTACTGAGCCATTAATTATCTCACTGTTAAATTTTCATGGGTGGAGCCAAAGCTTATACTTTTGTAACATTAAACCAGAGCTAGAAACACTTTTACCACCTTGGCTACTTTGTTTCTATATCAATGACATTTTTAGGCCCCATGACAGCTTCACATCAAGCATCACTTTTAACGTGGTGACTTCCAAACCATCAAAAGACACATAGTGCTACACAATCAAGAGAAATTTAAATGCGGCAGATGTTAATGTTTAACTTCAACAGAAGTAATGCTAATAGTAATCAGTCCAAGCCAGCTAATTTCAGTGATATGCACATTCACAATTAGAGAGGATGAGCTAATCAGTGAATTCAGCATGTGAAGGGTTTGGTTGGACTAAAAATATGCAGCCATTCAACCCTCTATGGGACTATTTTGACACCCATGGTTTAAATTCTCCTGCAAATTAGAACAAAAGGAGGCCAGTTTTCCAACATTTGATTACTGCATGACATAATACTTGAGACATTTTCATTTCATAAAAATATTGCGCAGCACTTAAAAATACAACTGACCTGGTCACAACCTCCTGTCCCGACAGTTCAGCTGAGCATTTCTTCCTCTTTTCTAGAAACCTTTCGAACCTATGTTAAGCCATAATATGATGGGCTCAGCTGGGGATGAAAAACAGCTGTGTCTAGGAATTTTAATGCTACAGGGCAAGGGGTTTGTCAGGGACAAGGTACTGCAAGAGTCTGCCAAAACAGATAATGACAGCTATCAGCAGGGTGTCTGTCTACTCTATAGTTCTGGGGGCAAAGGGGTAGATTACTTTGTGTGTGTGTGTGTGTGTATGCGCGCGCTCCCTCAAAGTGTAAATTTTCACACTTGCCCAAGCTGTTTTCATTAAGACTGAAATAACAGTAAAATAGGCTGCACAGCCATCACTAATATACTGAAACAAGAGTCAGTATTGTTCCAATGCGCAGTCTTACATGGTCTTACAAAACATTTGCATTTTGAAAAAAAAAAACAGCCAGGCTTCCCGTTTCACTTTTGATTTATTGTTATTTTGTTTCTTGAGTTCTAGCGATAGCCCCCAACATTAAGGAATTGACTGGTTGAATGCTAAGGAATTTAACTCAAAGGAGATATTCCCCTGCTAATCTTAGACAATAAATTTAATGGAATCTGACACAGAGCTACCCTTTAAGGTGGTATGCAATCTAAAAGCTTACCTAAACCAATTATCCCACAGATTTCCTGTCTTGACCAACATTTCAAGTTTGGGGACTAATGACAAATCCACAACAACATAGTCATATAAAGTTTAAATCAGGGACCAAAACAGATTGCATCACCTGCATATAAAAGGGAGAAACTTTGCTTTTGTGAGATTTTTGCATCAATAATATGGAGAGTTTGTTGACAAAAAAGGATCAGGTCCAGATTCAAATTAAGTCTGGTGTGTGTTAGTTGTATGTTATTTTCCAAAATAATAAGAATACAGGAAAAACAGTGTATTAATGTTTGTGTGTGTGTGTGTGTGTGTATGCACACACACACACACACACACACACATACAAAGCCTAATATACAGTTATATAATATGAAAAATGGTTGGCTAGTATAACAATATGTATGCAGGTACTGTTTATTGGGCTGAAACATGCAAAAGTACCAGTATGGTCCTTTACTATGCATCCTCAGAAAGTTGCATGAAATCTGTATTGGTGTTGATCTTAGTGTATCTTTGACAAAACAAGAAATAATTGAAGAGGTAATAAATCCTTTATTCAAATACTGTAAGCTAATCACTTAGCGCTTGGTTTGGGATGGGGTGTGTATGTCTTCTGCAGATTGTGATAGGCATGGTTGAGCTGTTCCCATTCAGTCACGACTTATTCATGTGTACGCTGAGGATTTTGGGGAGGTCTTTGCTTGCACATGGGTTTATTCAAAATACTGGCTGTGAACAGATGTGGCTAGCTCCACTTTTTTTGCTCTGTCAGAATATTTAAATGAGGACAACTTTCCCATTCACCAACACATTAGACAAAAGCTCATACAACTACTGTACATGCAAATCTGAACTAACAGTAACTTGACTGGTGATTCTACTGTGCACATTCTGTCCCTGCACTCACACTGGAAAACTGCTATACATCAGCATCAGACTGTGCCAGTGTTAAAGACTGACGAGTGGCCATGTTAAATGGTGATTGAATTTTGTCGGTTTTTGCTTTGGTGATGGCACATTTAAAACAGGAATATATCATTTATTTGTCCCTGTAAATGCTTTATAGTTGTCCTTTTACATAAAATGATACTACTACTACTACTACTACTACTACTACTAATAATAATAATAATAATAATAAAATAATGAAATCTTTTGACCCTCTTTGAAAATGTGACAGCATTACAGTAATGTGTGTAAGTGTTGCATGCTTGTATGTGCATATATCAATGCATACTTTTATGTTAATTTGTCCTTTGTACATGAAATTTACATGTTCTTGTGTTTTGCTTGTTTGTAGCTATGGATGGTTTTATGCATGAGTTCACACATGGAGTTATGTGTTTGCATTTGATTTATGTATATGTATTTTATGTATAGTATTTGTGTGTGTGTTGGTATGTGGATACTTGTGTTTGCCTAACTATGTGTCTGCATTAGATGGAGCATGGCTGTGCGCTTGTTTGGAGTCAGAGATGTTTTGAGAGAACAAGAGGGACATGACTGCTCAAAAGAGGTTTACAGATAGCAAGGGCAGGAGAGGAAAGGAGAGAGGAAAGGAGGTGAATAATGGCAAGAAGCCTTCTGAGATTAGATTTCTGACAGGGGAGACGGAGACAGGGCAAAAAAGCAGGGAGGTGAAAGGGGAGAAAAGGGTGGCTACAGGTTCAGACATGTTAAATTTAAGACTTTTTTTTTTTAAGATTTTTTTAATGCCTCTTAGGATGAAACTTAAGACCAACTTCACCTGGCAAAAAGTACACGACAGCACCAGTTTCTTTAGGTTTAGGGACATTATTAAGTTTTAAATTATTGATTTACATTTTTTTTAGTTTACACATTAATCCATATATGTTTACTGGCTCATAGACAGGAAAGTAACTAAAAAAAAAAACTGAAAACAAATTATATTAATTGGCTGTGGTGACTGGACTGTAGGCAGAACACAGACAGCCTGCAGACATTTCACACAAAGATTCATGTAAAGTATGACTCAAACATTATAGTAACGCTTCCTGTAACCTGAACTTGGATTCCATCTGCTCTCATCACACTCACAGCAATAATCTGAGCTCCGGGCTTCACTGGAGTATAATTTTAACAAGGAGGTAAGTATTTTTAGTTTTGTGAGCTTTGCCATCAATGTTTCAATCTGGGTGATAGTTAAATTAAATATCTAGACAATCAAAAGGACGCCCCTCCCCCCCACTTACACACACACACACACACACACACTTCTCTGTCACAGTATGGCTAATGTGTACAAAATCACAGGTAAATAATTTAATTGATGCATGTAACTGCATACCAACGTCATGTGCAATGTCATGATTACAACATTTATAATAATAATAATATTTTAAATATTTTACACCTATTTTTTTCAGTTCTAAAATAAAATGTGCTCTTTATGATCAGTTTAAACAAAAACGGTGCATATTGATGACTGTGATATGTAATCATGATATGATTTCACAGAAAAACTTGACTTTAAATACTGAAACGTCTCAAACTACATGAACTGTGATCACAGCTACCGGATCTGATTTTCCTTTCAATAATGGACAAACGGTACCGGTCCAGCTGTTTGGTTTTCAGAACAAACATGTCTTTGTTGATCTGCAATGAGGATTTAATGATGCTGAGCTGGTTTATCTTCCTCCACTGTAACTGTGGCGGTGAAGCTGGATGTTGTTACTGATTGGTACTGAGAGAAATACCTTTGGTAGTTGACGGAGTTTCATAGCCTTTTTCTGTTTCTCTCACTGCGTGTTCAATTCCACGTCTTTCATTCCTGTTCTACTGAGTTACAATTACTTTTTGCACATGCATCTCATATTCATAGCCACTTTAAGCTAGCATTACTTCAAGCTAGTTTAGCCCAAGATGCTAACAACACTACAGTGACCTCCTCAACAATAAATGATCGCTGTTAGTTTTCCGGTCTGCATTACGTTAAAATACAAAACAGAGATTTATATACAAAATACATAAATCTAAAACATTTTAAGGATCCACAGACCCTTTGCTGTCCTCCCTGCGTCAGCGGTGATAGGTAAATTCACCTGCTGTCCATCAACGTCAAGGTGCCTTTCCTGGTGCTCTGTTCTGATTACAGTACAGTGCCGCCGCAGTTACAAATGACAGAAATCCACCGAGTGCAACACTTGTTAGAAAATAGTGTTTTCCATGAAGACACCATCAGAGTTTTGTCAAGAGGTGAAGGTGGCCACAGAAAAACCCTGGAAATGACAAAAAAAAAAAAAAATTAAAAAAAAAATTAAGACCTATCCAGTCCGAATTTAAGACAAATTAATACTTTTTAAGGCCTTATATTAGTAAATGTTTATTTAAGACTTTTAAAGACTTTTTAAGGACCCGCTGCCACCCTGGAGAATAGCAAAGACATCTTACTGGAGAGGATACACAGGTCAGCATTCTGACAAGGAGGAGCACTAGAGCAAGGAAAGGGCAGGAGCAAAGGAGGGGGGAGTGGACAAGGAGTAGGAAGAGACAGCCAAGTGAAGGTGGGAAAAAGAGGTGACAGGAGAGAGAGAGAGAAAAGGGATTTAGGGATGGAAAATTCCAGGATCCTGAGTAAAGCCTGAAGTGATGTGGAGAGCTGACAACAGAAGGAAAGGAGGGAGATGAAAAGGACAAAAGAAGACAGCAAAGTCAAAGAAAGGGAAAGATTGGCATTACAGATTGGCGGAGTTGAAGACGATCATTTACTACACAGGTCACATTCATCTACATTAGCATGATAAAATAAATATTTAAAGAATAAACAACTTTAGTTCAATCTTCATCTTCATGTAGGGTGTTTATAATGAGAGTGATAGCCTGTCAGTCATGGTCTAAAATATTGAGGATTTTTAAGACTGAAAGCAAGACTTGTATTATTGCATAATTTCATAAAAATATACAGGACACAATGCACATCATCAGAATATATTTGAATTAAGTGATTATAACTTAAAGTTTCAGGGGTAACCAGGATTCAGTGAGTGATATAAGATGGACAAAGTAGGTTTTACTGTTGTCCATGATTATGATTTGTAATTTAGCTCTTAGCTGAGATTTTTATTTATTTATTTATTTATTTATTTATTAGACGGCCAAGGAAAGGACTTCAATAAAACTTGAGTAGCATTTAAGTTTGAGTAAAAACTGAGTATATGTCTGACTTAGATCATTCTATCTTGGCTGAAAACTTCTCAATCAACCCTTGACTTACCAAATTTTGTTTGTGTGGCCACAGCTTGGTATCGCTTGAAGCCTCTATCCCATAGAACTCTCCTGTAATTCAGTGTGGTCATAAAAGTATAATTCTAAAAGCCAACGTAAACAATGTAGGGGCACCTTAATGAACAAACTGACCCCTGGCATTCAGAAAGACTCTTCAGCTCTGAAACTGAATATTCTATTTGGAAATCCATCCCACAGTAAAGTCCTTTGAGAGTCTGTCCACCCACCTCTATGATTGAAACAAACATTCCAAACTAATTCTGTTAATCACCAAACACTTATTAGGCCATTGTACAAGCTTTGATGATGTCATTTCTTTCAAACTGTATGAAAATTAACTTCTCCAGACTGAATCCCATCAGTAATGAGTATGAATTCATCTAATATCACAGTGGACAAGTAAATAAGACTGAAAAGAGGAATTTTGTTCACTGACAAATCTCATTACGACATTAAAAACAGAGACAGAAACAACAAACCAATATGTACAAATTTGGAAAATAGAAAACAATAATTTTATGTCAGTCAGCCTTTGCATCAGCAAAGGTTAATCCTCAAATACTGTCAGGCATGTTAAAAGCACCCAGGACTAGCAATGAAAAAAACAAATGTCAATTTCAAATAATATTATTTACTAAAAATGAGATCATAGCATCCAGTATGTAACAATTTCAGATGCAAGATCTCAGAAAGAACTAAAGCGACTGTGTCTTGATCTAACTGGCATGATGCCATGAGTAATTTCTTTGCCTCAATGTGGTTTTGACTAAAACATGGATTAATTTAGTTGAGTTTAGAGTGAAACATTTTGGCAAGTTAAACTAATAATTTATAATTCTTTGGTCAAACGGAGTCCATACATTATGCAACGTTTCAAGCATATCATGTAAAAGTCATATCTATTTTTGCACAAACAAGTGCATCTTTCACGTGGGATCAGGCTAAAGATATACTATATAGTTTGATTTTTGTTATGGAATAAACTCACTGGCTGGAGCAAATACAGTGTTTGTTTAGACATGTATGGTGATGGGAAAAACTTAAATGTACGTTACAGCTCACAGGACTGTCTGTATATTTCATGAGAACACACTGGTACACATGAAAAATGCATTAAATTTTGTTTAATACATTATTTAGATATGTCTTCCTTTCTCCTATACATAAACTAATCAAACATTAACAGTGCAAATGTCACCAGAGGCTCAGAAGATGTCCTTGCTCAAACGTCACACATCTGGACTGAATAACATCGTCATGACCTCCTGAAAAGCTCCTTAAAGCTCATTACAAATAAATCATCCATGGTCACATACAGAAAAGTAGGCACAGTAGTTTGGTCCAAGTCAAATCCAAAACCAAGACAGCACCAGCTCCAAATAAAGTATTGAAAATCATATTTTGTATTTCATTTGAATTTTTGCCTTCTCTCCATTTATTTCTTGAGTGTTTTTCCCTACTGGAATCATGTATTCAATCAAATAAATATGAAGAGTCTGATGATAAAGCTTGTAGAACTACTATTTGATTTGGGAATCAGTGTATTCTATAGTTTGGAGCTGTGACCTGCTCCTCAAATTTTGAGATGCTGCAGTCATTTTGTTTACTTCAAAACTGCAGTGAGGACTTCACAACTGCCAAAAGCAAGTGTTTTGCAGTTTAGCAAAAAGAAATGTGAAGGAATAAACTGCCTTTTGTTCTTTCAAATTAAAGATACCTTAGACTCAGGTAATCTCTGCCTCCAGAAGATACTCTATTGGCCACTGTGACATTGATGGGAGCTGCTGTGTTACTGTTTGGCTAAATGATGTGTGAAAATTACTATTCTGTTTTCTATCTACAATCCCAAGACAAACTCAACACAGGTGCAAAAAGACTGTAAATTTCATGAGTTTTGTGTAAAGAAGTCATATGGCAACAAATCCTCATGGTCACAATGCTGTGAATATGAATCTCACAAGCCATCAACCTGCTTAACAGATATGAATATGAAGTGACATAAATATACTTTGAATGTGAATTCAGGCCACATTCATTTATTATTGGCAACACTGTTTTTTCTTTGTAACTGAATTATTGTTTAATATCTTTTTACTGTTTTGCTTACTCATTTAATGCTTTTCATACTGTGTAACACCCTGTCTTTCCAACCAAACACTCCTGAAGTTGACTTTAGTAATCAGCAGCACACTTTCAGTCAGAGTGGGGTGATCAATGTAGATCAAACACCGTGGTGATTTAATCCATTCCCACAAAAAAAATAAATAAAAAAATTTTAAAAAGCTGCACACAATTTGTCCTTAACAGTAGTATGAGAATGATGATATTAAAGTTATGAGTCCACAGGGAGCCTGTTTGTGCAGTGTTTGCTTCTTCTTATCATTAGTTTGAATGGAGACCAGTTAGCTACCAGTTGTTGCATTTTACTCATAGTGCTGAAAACCTTTTTTTTTTTTTTTTNAAAAAAAAAAAAAAAAAAAAAAAAATTCTATGTATTTCTATTTGAGTAAAGTACAAGTACACTCCCTTAAAACATCTGTCTGGTGCTGTTAGAAATACGATGCTGAGTGGCCAAAGGCCAACACTTCAACTGCTGAGCTGATTGCTGCACAACAAAGCAGAATTTGATTTTACTGTAAATAACTTCACCTCTCTCTCTCTCTCTCTCTCTCTCTCTCTCTCTCTCTCT
>VXCM01001004.1:97461-116544 GCA_014773175.1 Lucifuga dentata
TCTCTCTCTCTCTCTCTCTCTCTCTCTCTCTCTCCCTCCTTCCTTTACACACCAACACCCACCCACTAACTCTCAAACACACACACACACACACACACACACACACAAAAACAGATGCTAAGACTGCAGTACAAAATTACCACATCGTAAATCTGTTGTTTCTACTACACTGGGCCGGACGGCATCCTCTGCAGAGCACATGCATCACCGCTGCAATCAGCAAAAAAGCTGATCAAACACTCAAACACACACACACACACACACACACCAAATGGACAGTCTGGATAGATAGTCTCGTGTGCTCACATCACACATGCTGGCACACTAACACACAGCCGAACAAATAATAAATTATCCCAGCTTGAATAGTGAAGCTTTATGACTTTGTGAAGTTAACACCAACTTGCAACATAATTAACCAAAAGTTTAAATGGTCACAATTGAACTTTAGCAATAACTTTAGCCAATTTCAAGTAATGGGAATATTTTGCATCTTTCAATAACTTTAAAGCACCATTATGCAATATTTATGAGTCTCTCTCTCTCTCTCTCTCTCTCTCTCTCTCTCCCTCACTATGTGTGCGTGTATGTGTGTGTGTGTGTGTGTGTGTGTGTGTGTGTGTGTCTGTGTGTCTGCGGCCATATTGATTGGTTTACAAAAACTGCATGCTCAGGGTTTGTGGTGCATTTCTATATGATTCACTTCCTTCCTTTTCTGTCTCTCTCACTTAAGATACATGTCTGGAAGAGATAAGGATGTAGAAATGGGACACTTTGGTGACAAACAAAAAGAGATTAGAAGTTGAAAGGCAGAGAGTGAGAAATTGAAAGAGAAAAATGAGAAACGTGAAAACAGAAATGAGAAAGACGGGATCTTGGATTCTGAACAAGGGCCAAATGTCAAATTAAAATGTCCCTGTTTTAGTTTTTAGTATGCTGAACACACTGAGGATCACTCGTCACTATCCAAATGCCTTGGCACTCAGGGCATCTCTCTCTCTCTCTCTCTCTCTCTCTCTCTCTCTGATGCCAGCCGAGCTTGAGAAAGGGATGGAACGTGGGTTGGGGGAGGAAGGGAAACAGCATAGTGCAGATGTTTTGTATAAAGTCGAGCTGAAATGCAGCGCTCAAAATATTTCACAAGATAAACCCAGTGAATACACAAGTCGCACTGTTATGAAAAAGTTGCATAGCTTTGTGGACAGGTGGTGAAACAGAGACTCATTCAAAAGCGTATGTGGCTTTTGAGGTGAATTGGGCTTTCAGCATGTATCATCTTGAAAGAATATAGGAATAATCAACTTGAATACAGGAGAAAAGAATTCTGGCATAAAAAAGAAGTATTTTCTGATTTGCATTTAGCCTAATTAATACAAGAGGTACTCAAACTTTAACATTCCACCACAATTTAGATGATATATTTGAAATAACTGCATATTCACATGTATTCATTTTTTATCTCAGATGGATTATTGGAATTATTTAACTAGTACGAAAGATGATATTACCGCCAAATTAGCATCTTTAGCTTTTTTAAACTGACTATCTGCCTGTTTTAGAATCAACTTACAGATTTAACAGTTTTAAAATGACTATTAGATCTGGTACACAGCTCCATTTCTGTCATCTTGTTACCTTATGAGCCATAAAACCTGATGAACCTGAGCTACCTGGACATGTTGCTCCTAGCTGTACATGCCTCTGGGCAAAGCTCTACAAACCTGACTAAACCTTTGCTGAGAGGCCCTCGGTTTCAGAAATGCCCTACCTGTGGACCTTCAGCTAAACTTCTAAGCTCCCCATCGAAATATTGATTTTCATCAGTCAAAACCACAAAAGTGTGTATGCTATATCCTCACCCTCATTAAGACAATAACTGTAACATTTGCTCATCATGTCAACATCATAATAAACATCATAAATTTTGCATAAAATGATTTACTCAAGTATAAACTTGTCTAACAATTGACATAAACATCTGGTGCATGCATTTCCTCACCTACAGTGCTTCCCCTCAAACTGCAAAAAGTCAATGACTCACATATATTCCGAACCTTATTAATTACGTCCATGTATACGTCTTTGTCTGTATTGTTGCCTTAATCACAGTACAAACAAAAATCAGACTGTAGTGTGCATTCAAAAGTATTTATTGTGTTCAATACAATGCACACTTGTTTGGTCTCCACAATGTACCCGTGAGTGGTCGAGCTCATACTAAGATTGCAATTTTTTCTGCAGAGTTTATGGACACAATCTAGTCAAAATGCAAAAATGAGCAAAAAATGTAATTAAAAACTAACAAGCAACTAAACAAACACACTTACTTCTCTAAAATTACTTCACTAAAAAGCAATATTGGATGTCTGATGACTACAGATCTAGATCCAATAGGATTTTTCTTCCAGTTTTTCTGGCAATCGACATTATGAATAGCAAAACTGGCTACACAGGGAAACATTCTGTCCTGCATAAGCCATTTAGTTAATACCAACACATGGATGCCAGTAACATCCTCTCAGAAAGCTCAGACTAAATCCAGAGAAAACGTGAGCACCTTATATTCACACCTGGGAGCTGCCCACGAAAAAAGCAAGCCTATTCTGTGGACTGCCGAGCAGCTTTGCTGGAGCGTCTCCAAATTAAATGCCTTGCCTAAGGGCACCTTGATGGTACATGTTGTGGGAAGACAGATAGGTTTTTCACTTTCACCTGTTTTTTTTTTTTTTTTTTTNACACACACACACGCACACGCACACACGCACACACACACACACACACACACACGCAAAACTTCATACACCTTAAGGCTACCACTGCCCCAGGTTACCCAGACCTATCCATATTGCCACATATGCATATGTCCACTTTTCTGAATCAACCTTTCTTACATATTCAGCAACCCATGAAAATCCTCTACTGAAGATACAAATAAATATATATATGGTTGATTACAAATGATTACTAATCTGGTTTGCTGGAGGGATTGCTGCGGCTTAGCACGGTGGAGAAAATCAACTTTTCAGACTAACATGGCATCTCCTCCTTACCTGACAGCTATCACTGAAACCCTATGCTAAAGGCTGCACTTGGGGTAATTGCTGCTGGGAAGAATCCAGAGCATGACAATGTGTTTGTGTATGAATATATGTATATGTGTGACTGTGCATGCGTAAGGAAAAACATAGAACAAGAAAAAGTGTGCAAGAGAGACTGAGAGAGATTTGTCAAAGGACACAAACACCTGTTAATCAGTCTACCAAAAGTTGATTTTCTGACAGGCTGGAATTCCAATTAGCACACAAGGGGATGCAGCAATTGGTGAAACAATCCAATTATGGTTGGGAACAGATGTTCTTTCTAAAAACAATGTGCTCCCAGGGACTGTTTAGTCATTAGCAGTGTAGCCTCTGGAGCAACAACAATATATATATTTAAAGTAAGTGCCTCTAAATCCCAATATACGCTCTGCTTCCAATTCCCATTTCTGCCCGCCTCCGCATCTTGTTTCCAGCTGCTGTCTTCACAATGCAAAAAAACAATGTCGAAATATGAGTCATTGCCGGGCATATCATGCAAAATGTCCACCTCTGCACATCAACAGTATATACACATACATTCATGAATTTCATCATCCATTTCTGCATTTCTTTTCTCCTCAACAGTTCTGAAAGTTTTAAGGCAAACACATCCATAACTGTGTGTGTGCTTCATTTAACAAGATGCATGCAGCAGATCTTCAAAGGGCTGAAATATGCTTTCCACACAGACGTTCACATGGACGTGAGCTGATGCAGAAACATGATGAGCAGACGTGGAGGTTTTTTACTCTGTGCAGTTTTCTCCTAACAGCAAACCAAAATTATCCCAAACTGTGTATCAAAAACTTACACCTACATAGTAAAAGTCTGTTGTTTACAAATGGTTTCATCCATGGTGGGTGATTTTCATGAGGAAGAGCTGCTGTGTTCCCTTTTCACTTTCTTTTTTTAAGCTTTCACATATCAGTCTCTTAAATTTTCCTGTCTTCTGGCATAATATCTCTTCTTTTCCAAGATTTGGAGAGTCACGGCAGGAATTGTTTGTCATCTGGCTGTCTCGATGATCTTTTGCTGAGGGGTTGTAGAGATGCTTGTATTTATGAACCCCTGCTACTAGCAGCTCCTGCATTTTTGAAATGTCAGTGTACATGTCAATTTAGTTCCAAATTTTGCGATACGCGTGGACATGCAAAAGGGCACCATGTGGATGAGGTGTGTTTTTCCTTGTGATGTAAACTTGTCTGTGCAGCCCCGTGCGCCTTTACGGACACATCAAGAATAAAACAAGCTTGAGGCTGTTTACACATGAGCATTGGTAGAACTGCATTATGGTAAGAGATATGCACAATGCTCGTCTCACTACCGAGACATTCGATTGTCTGTGCCTTCCTCAAAACAAGGAGCAGACACTGACATCATATTGTGTCATCAAGAAGCGCCCTTAGCATTGGATGTACCTGACATCACATTTCAAATATGAGCATTGGATATGTGCAAGCTTACAGCTTACAAGCCCCACTATCCCTGTCTGGCTGTCAGCATTTTGCTATGAAATCACCTTTCAACCCAAATCATGAAATAATTTAAAATTGGTGTTGTACAGTTCAGGAAATTGCTGTATGGATATCCTCCTCCATTATTTTCTTACTATTCTGTTTTCTCATTGGTTGCACAATTGAAAGGCAGATGATTGAAAACTGAATTTGGTTGTACTTTGAGCAAAATGAGGCTGGGATGCACCATTCAACTTCATAGAAAAGAACAGGCCGTCCAGCACAGCACAATTTACCACTGATCATGCAAATATATGTTGAGCTCCAAGGTGAAGTTTCTAAAGGTACAAATGCAGCAAAAGCAGGTCAGATGACATTATATGTTGCCTTGCACATGTGTACATATGGCAGAATGTATTTACTTCTTGTTTGGAAGAAGTGTATGAAGCACAGTACTGTAAAGGACAAAATGTTTGTCTTTTTTTGTCGATACAAGACTATATAGGTCACTGAGATGAAAATTTGTGTGTGTATCTGTGTGTGTAAGAAAGCCAGGGGGAAATGGATGAAGACAACGTATTGGGCAAAAAAGGGGGTCTGGAAAAACATTATCAATCCATGACGCTTGTACAGTAATGGCTTTGCTGTCTCTATTTAATCTGCCTGTCTCATGATGGACATCAATACACACATGTACGCACATGTACACGCACAGATGTGCACACACAGACAGCTCTCTTACACACATATGCTCAAACGCAGACACAAACTATTTCTATCTGGGATGTTCTAAAGATGTAATCAGGATCCCATCTCACTCCACCAACATTCCCATTAGGCTTTCTAATTGCTTGATAAAGGTTTGAACAGGATTTCCTCACAGAGCAACTCTGATTCTGATTGGTTAGAGGGTCCTGAGTGACAGAAAGGACGTGATGGGTCAGAGATGTCACCATTATCAGGAACTAAGAGGACAAGGAGAGTGCAAGAGATGGTGCATGCATGCAGACACAAACACATATACACACACACACACGCAGATGACACTCTGAGTGAAATTAGAGCTGGTGTATTTATTTTACAGCGCTGTCATATAGGTGCAGGATTGACATCCATTCCTGATCAAACAAATTATGCTTTTGTGTGTGTGTTAACATGTTGACTCATCTCAATTGTATGCTCATTATCAGGAAGTGTGTTTGCATTTCTGCAGTTATGTGCGGTAATGTACAGTTATACACACTGTTCATGTTTTTTTTTTTTTTTTTTTTTTTTTGCCTGTGCACATGTTCATGATGTCTGTATGCACCTTTACATGTGCACATGTGTGCATGAATGTGTGTATGTGCACATCTTGTATGTTTATGTCAAAGTAGAGCAGATCTGCGTATGTAAAGTACTGTATGTTTCTATTTATGTTTGTAGGTATGTTTATATGTCTGCACACTTGGGTCTCTCTCTCTCTCTCTCTCTCTCTCTCTCTGTGTGTGTTTGTGTGTGTGTGTGTGTGTGTGTGCGTGTGTGTGTGCCAGCCCAGAAGTGGCAGCTTTGCTGTCTGTCACAGTAATATGAGTTGACAGCAAAGTCGTCTTCAGTGAGCTCATTGGAGCCCAGCCAGCAACCTGCTCTCTCTCTCTCTCTCTCTCTCTCTCTCTCTCTCTCTCTCTCTCCATACCTTGACAAAATCTCCCCTTTCATTTATATTCCCTTTCTTCATCCCCCTTTTAACCTTTTCATTACCTTTTGAAAGGAATTCTATCTGGTATAATGACAGTCTAAACACAGGAGAATGGAACCTGCATCTTTTTTCTCTTTTGTCTTTCTCTTTCAGTGTCATCACATCTAAAGGGATAGTTCCATTAAAAGCAACCAATACTTGATGGTGAAAAATTCCAGCAGGGACAAGGCTTTGAACATACAGCCAAATAACAAAAATTAGAGAGATCAAAACTGTCAACACTGCAGAAGCAAAGATGGTACAGGGAGTTCTGACACACACACACACACACACACACACATACACACACACACACACACACACACACACAGAGAGAGAGAGAGAGAGAGAGAGAGAGAGACAACATTGGATGGTATGGCATTGAACTGCAAAACTAGAAGTAAATGTTATTAGAACTAAAACACAACATGACTGCATTATTAGACTAGATTAGACCAGAATAGTATAGAAGCAGTTTTGTTCTTACTTGATAACTATTTATTATTGACACAAAGCAATGGGTCTTTCAAAAGCCAAAAAGTCAAGAGAGTTTTCATAAAACTAAATATGCAACTATGAGTACATTTCTCCGCAGTCTTTTGTTGATATGAATGTGTAATCTCACAGGTTAATTTAAAAAAAAAAAGATGTATTATTATAACACTAAAAGGGACCTTTAACCATGACTTAATAAAATGCATTTGAATAAAAATTCTAATTAAATGACTGTGTTAAACTTTTTAATTTGAAAACATAATTTAATAAGTTATCCTGAAAGAATTATACTGGCATTTTACTTATTTTAACTGTCTATCTCTTTTCACTTTCTTTTGTAAGTAATTTTAGTTCCAATTCATTCTTTCATTGATCAAAAAAAAAAAAAAAAAAAAAAGTTATCCCAACTTAATCAATCAAGTATGTTAAGTCATTTTCTGTCTTTCATTTGATGAGTTCGCTTAAGACCCCACCCACTAAAAACAAATGCTTTGGACTAAAAAAAAAAAAAAAAAAAAAAAAAGCAACAGTTTCTGTCAGCTTCTGAGTTGTGACAACTTCTGGTGAAATTAAGTAGAACCAACACAGAACATTAAGAGGAATTTTTTTTTTTCTTAACATTTGAAATTATTGTTATGTCCCATCAACTTAATAAATGATAGGATAAAGACTTTTTTTTAAAGTTGAGCACACAAAAACTAAGTTGTTCATACTACTTTAACTAAATTGTTTAATTTTAAATTCTGTGTGCTTAATAATTTTCATTATGAATAAAACTTTTTAACTTGAGAACCCTTAAAAAATTAAGGGTTATTTGCACACAATTGGAGTCCTTCTAAAATCAATGTTTTCTATCAAAGATTAGAGTTATTGTGGCAGGATGATTCAGAGAGGATTTTGACAGCCTCTCTTTTTTCTCAACATAAATAAATATCTGAAGCTCAGATTCATTTTCAGCCAACAACAGTATATTCCACTCGCAGAATGTCAGGGAAATAGATGCCAGCTTGCTTTTATTAACGCAAATCAGCAAAATAAATCTTACTCAAATGGATTCTAATGTTAGATTTGACCATCTGAAAAACCAACTGTCTCTAATGTCAACATTTGCAGATTTATGTCACGAAAGACAATTGACTTCTGCTGCCTGAAATTATGGTTATGTTTAGTCAACTGTCTACTTGCTATGAAATACTGACATCCAATAACGTACTTACATGCATTCTTTAATTCTCTCTGAATATGAGTCAGTATCACTGCCTGTTTAATTTTGTTCATTTACTGTTTGTGCTGAGACAGTGAACTCACAGGGAGAACGCAACCCAGTGCTTTGTTGTGCAAAACCACTTCCTGATATTGATCAAGCCAATCAAAATGATTAACTAAGAAAGATGGATGGGCGCGGGGCGGATGAGGCGCTGAGGGATGATAGAGTTTTAAAAAGCAAATTAAGCATGCGAAGATGGGGATGGATGAGGGTAATCTGAGGACAGGAAATGGACTGAGGAAGATGTAGATGATAGGGAGGGACATGAAGGAAAAGGAAGATGTGAGGAAGGGGAAAGAGGGTGAAGGAGGTTAGACAAAATCAGGACAGACTGAGGATAACAGAAGAAGAAGAAGAAGAAGAAGAAGAAGAAGAAGAAGAAGAAGAAGAAATATGTTGCTGACATGCGTCAAACTCCTTGCTCCTTGTTCAGTTGTCAGCTTAAAGGCTGTGTATGCTGGGAATTACGGAGCGGCTCAGAAACCATAAAATATTTTTAAAAAGTACAAGGAACCAGTGGGAGGAAATTCATAAAACACTGCCCCTAATTTAATGTGTTGATAAGGGCAAATAGTGTCATACAGCCATGTTCCCTAATTCATAAACATCGGTTACAGTCCACTTTTAGCATTTGCCTTGAGACAGACATTACTACAGTATTTCCTTATTTACATGTAGAGATAGTAATTCATAAAACACACTGGCATGAAAAATTTAGATCTGTTTCAGTCTGGTGGTAAATTTCAGCAGTATGAAGTATGTATTTGCCTCATTTGATCAATAAATATAGACATATAATCTGATCTCTCTCTCTCAGGCCAGTTTCACATGATAAGTGCTGTGTGTTGCGCTGACCTGGGCGTTCCATTATTGTGTATTGGGAGCTGAGCAGTGATTCCTAACATCGTGTCACACCACCTTGAGTGCTGCGTTGGTACTCGGAGTTTCCGTTTTGACGCAGCGCTCAAATTTCAACCAAATGCAACTCTAACCTTCCCAACGCTGACCTTTCCAGTATGCAACCAATCAGAGAACAGCTGTATTCTGAGAACAGCTGTAAGCGGAAGTGCACAGCGATGTAGCAGAAGCTCATAACCTGTATGGCGACTCAACATTCGCCGTTTTTTCACTTTTCTTCTCTGAAGAAGAAGAGCCAGAGTCTTCTTTGTTCTGATGCCCATGTCACGGCCCGTTTTGACCCAGAAACCCAATTTGGACCACGAATGTGCAAAGATCGCGCATGGTAACTGTCAACATGGCATTAGCAACAAGTGCTTCCTATCAGCACTTGGTTGAGCGACGCTGCTCAGACTCCACTCATGAACAAGTAGCGGCAAAGCTCAACGCTTATCATGTGAAACGGGCTTCACACAAACACAAAAACACACACAGACACACACACACCATCCTGTGCACTGGGACACTTTGTAGTGTCAGAATCGCTTACCTAATCTCTCTTATCTATCTTATCTTAATGTCAAGCTTGTAAAATGCAGAGCTCTAAAGTAGAGAATTTAGGTTTCCTTTGCTGATTTAGCATGTCGATTTCTCTTTGACACCAGAAGAAGCAGTGTGAAACGTGACACTTAAGTACGCAGCTCATTAGCACACCAATCTTCACTGCTTTTACCTGAAACACCCTTCACAACAACATGTTGCACACCTGTGCAATGATTAAGACAAGAGAAGCTTTATGAATGACCTTAAAATTATTGTGGTGCTTTAGTGTTACGCTGTAGTTAGCATGATTTTTTTTTATGACTTACCTCCATCATCTCTCTGATTGACAGTTTGAAAGAACAATGCTAACTGCAACCCAAAGTTATAGTCACAGTGGGTTAGCCTGAATTATATGTTGTATAATTGCATAGATATACTGTATGTATGGATATAGGTAATGTATATAGCTAAAAGTAAACAACTAAATCTAATCAAAGCAAAACAAAACAAAAGCAAGTGCAATGGGTTGAAACCCCCACCAGTGCTTTAAACAACCTGAAATCACCCAGTGAGGTGAGGCTCCGTTGGGTCCAACAGCTAATGGCCTTTCTAGATCCACCTACCCCCCCTCCCCCCACATCCACAAAACCTTTCAACCTTTCAGTGAGTGTTTCCTTTTTATGTTACAGTGTTGTGTTGCCAATTTATTGTGCCCAACAAACACTTTCTGCTCTTCTAAAACCACAGTAAGTCATGGCCTTGTTTGTTATATTGCTTAATTTCCTTTGGACAGATATAACTGCAGTACATTATGGTATAGTCTATATCACGTTTATGTGGTGGCTTTTGCCTGTACTACTGTTCTGCCTTACTTTGTTTACCCGCCTGCCTGACTGAGCCTTTTGGATTTGTTTGTCTATTGTGGCTTCCTATTCTTCCTGATTATAATCCAGCCTCAAGACCTTGTTCAAACTGTTTTACTTGTACCTGTCCTGCTTCCTTATTCTGTGTCCGGGTTCAAGGTCTACATCAGATTATTACAGAGGTGAAGCAAGTTTTACAATGCAAGATCACCTTTCAAAGCACCAGGTAACCTTTGCAACCTTCATTCTCTTTTGTCTTCTGTTATTAAGCCAATATAACTGAAGAAACATTGTGCTGTGCCTCTACGTAACTGCATGAAACATCTAACATAAAGAGAATTTGCCAATATCTGACTTTGAAATTCATTTCACTTCATCTGATCCATATGGGACAACTTGCCTTAGATGGCTTTTTTTGCTGGTAAACAGAGATTTAAGAACTCAAACAGCCAGATGAGGCTCTGTATTCTTTTTCTGCATAATGGTTTTTAGATTCATGTACAAACAGATGCATTCACGCACACCAAATTTCATATACTGAGATCCACACCAGAGACAGTATTCTTTACTGTAATTTTAAGTAATGCTGCAATGCAGTTATGAGCTGCTTGTGTACAATTATGTCTTATGAACCAAAATCGATAATTAAGACTTTTAAATTGCAATGCCACTGATGATTTACTTTCTACGGTTTGTTACATGCTTTAATATGACAGCTAATGTTGACAGTCTCTTCTTCCCTTCTTTTAGAGTAATAAATGAGACCTCGCCAACCTCATTATTTTCAACCCAAAATCCCTATAGCTACAAATATAGTAACACAATCGTATAAAAAAAAACAAACAAACAAACAACCAAACAAACAAAAACCCAACAGCAGTCTTGTAGTTGACCTGTAACGTTATCTGCAGTGGACTGGCAGGAACCAGCAGTAGTATTATATCAAGTAAATGTACATAGAAATAACAACAACATTCGAGGCTTAAACATCAAATCAATCATCTAATGCAGTACTTGATTAACTCAAAGCCAAGAGTGCAGGAGATACTGCTTGCTGAAGCAGCAAAATGGAGATCATGTGTTAAATATAAAAAGGCACGCAAAGCTCTCATATGCATGCACAGACACACTGTACATTAACACACATACAGCACAAACTATGGATCTGTTCCTTTTGTATTATTTCCTGTTATCTGATTTTTATTTTCCATAAGCCTCTGTTTTGTTCTTTGGGGATACTACATTTTTTTAAGCAAAACGATGTGAATGACATTATGGCAATCCAAGCTCCTCTATAGGCTGAGTAATCATTTAAAGATTTTAGAATATACAGTTTTTCACTACTTGAGGAAAGTGATAGAAATACAATATAATGAAAGAGAGCATTTGTCAGAGATAAATGATTCATACCCAATAGTGTCACATTGTAAACGTAAAGTGACTGCTGCTTATCTAACTGATGACTCATGCACATAATGCACATACTGTATGCAGGACTCCTACACAGGATTATGTAAGGAATGTACAGTGCCATCATTAAGTTTTAAGATTGGTCTGTAAAATGTGGTCTTGAATGTAAAAAATGCAATTTCACCTTAATTATGTATTTTGTTTAAATCTTGCAAGACAAATTCAATTAAAAAGGAACTGGTTCACGTTATACAAGTTCTATAGTGGACAATTTACAATACTTAATGTAAAAGCATAATCCTGGCCCTTTATGATTAAAAAAAGTGTATTTTTACACATCTAATATTGTCAAAAAATGTATTACTGCTAACGCTAAAGTGTTAATTGTGTGTGTGTGTGTGTGTGTGTGTGTGTGTGTGTGTGTGTGTGTCTGTGTTTGTGTGTTCAGTAGGGAACTCCGTTGTTTTTTTCTATTGTAAACCCAATTGTCTGAGACCCTTATACCATGCCTTTACTTGAAAGAAGCTGTGCAAAGCCTTACAAAGACACACACACACACACATGGTGAGAGAAGGCTATCACAAAGTGGTGCGCAGCATGTGCTGTAGTTAATAAAAACTGGGAGACAGAATGCAGCAGGGGACTGAAGATAAAGTTTTCATCTCATCTAACAAGAAAGCCAGCAGTCATACAGACATAAACACACATGCAGAAAGCCAGAACAAGTAAATCTTTCATTAGGATCGCTTAGTAATGCTGCTGCATCAATCATACTGCATACATATGTGTATGTGTGTGTGATAAGACTTTGGCTGTAAAAAATAAGAGAGCCAAAAAATGATAATATAATTTATTCCACAACTGTTACCTGAAGTTACATTACACACAGTACCACAAAACTGAATGAAAAGAGGAAGATGGAAAAAAAAAAAAAAAAAAAAAAAAAACTAACTGAAACAAAGATCGACTAAAGTGGGAATAGAAAAGGACAGGAGGGATGAGACGGACCATCATCCAAATCCTGCAGCATTTCAGCAGACAGAAACTTTCACAGAATTCTAAAGTTTAGCTTTAGGCAACTCATGAAGCTCCAACTGTGCTATCTCCTCACGGCAATGACAACAGGATTTTAACCGGGTGTGTGAAGGGAAAGTTTGACAGACTCCTTGTTAAACGATCCAGCGCATCCCAGCTGTTAATTACAGATTAAGGGGTAACAGAAATTTATAGCTTCGTCATCTCCCATCTCACACTCAGTAACTTCAGCAGCATGTCTAAAGGTACTCAAATTGAATTCAAATTTCATGCTCATAAATTATTAAAAAATGTACTTTTTTTTTTATCAGTGTGCAATCGGTATCAAATGCAACTATCAACGTGTGTACAAACTTTTCCAATGGTGGATGTTGAGTTTGAGTATTAAGTTAATACTGGCTTAGACAGACTGCCATTGTGCTCCCAAAATCTTGACAAATGCATCAGATGAAAAGTGCAGATTAGGTGGTGGAGGTGTCCTGCCTCAGGGATTTGGTCTCTCTTATCCTGTCCAGATCAGATTGAAATGAAGAAGGAAAGGAGTCTATACAGCTTTCCAATATCAACACAAATGGAAGTACCATTCTGAAAATAACTTTGTGTCTTCTCTGACAATTTGTTACTTTTCATTAGGATCAGTTTTGTTTTCATATCCATGTATACACAGAGATTGGACTATAAATTGCAATATTTCTACAGTATTTTTCTGGTTATAGTCATCAGTTTACATTATTTATTTCAGTATTTGGCAGTTAATAGAAACAATGTTCACCAATTCTAACAGTAAACGTGATCTAATCTTTACCAGAATATACAGACGTCACAACCAACAGGCTTGGGTTTTTTCATTTGCAGGCTGCTCAACTTAAATATTTGAAAATCCTAAATATAAAATGAAAACTAATAGACTTTTGCACTGGTTGTGCTACATGTGAGGCTTGTGCATGTTTTTTTTTTTTTTTTTTTTTTTTTTTAAGTACTATGTATTACTGTGTTACTACAGATTATAGCAAACATTTGTCCAATGGGCAAGAAAGGAAGGTTAAAGGGACATAGAGGAGGAGGAGGAGAGATGGCGACAGCTTATCTTCCTCACTGTCTTTCTGTCTGCTGCACCTCAGACTTAACAAGGGCACGGACACGCACGCACACACACACACACACACACACACACACACACAAGCTCTTGTGTGTACACACACCAAAATACACGTACACACATTTCAGGTCATGGTGATGACCCATGAGGACACATTGTAAATTGGACTGAGAGAATATCACTTCCTGCTTCCCCCAAAACTCAGAATAAAGACTGTTCCTCCATACTAATATCACACACTCGCTCTGCATCTTTATCTTTATGCTTTTATTAGTTTCTCCATTTATCTGAACATCTGCTGTCAATCTCTGCAATGTCTTTATCTGGTATCTCTCTTCATTTCTATTCACTCAATTTGGGGAAAGAAGCCCTACTATTCAAGAAAACACATTTGTTGTCAGAAATGCTAATTGAGCTCAAAGATAAAGGTTTCTCTGCAGGAACCCCACAGTGACTCTGTCACTTTCTGGACAAAGAAGATCTTTGCTACAGTGGCTCTGTGCCTGCAGAATATGGCTCCATCCTGTTTGTGTCAACATACATTTGCAGATGACCATTTCCAACCTTCAGCACACTGAAGATCTCATACCCCAACCACCATCTTCAGTGCCCAAATGCATTTCAAGAAACATTAACTTGGAGATAATTTATTATACGGAGTCCACACTTAAACATTGTCCTATGTAAATGGGCCATATTTGAGGATTTTTTTTTTTTTTTTTNTTTTTTTTTTTTTTTTTTTGATATTTTATTTGCATAGCAATGTTTCTCTCTGTGTGACTGTCTTTCTTTGCAGCATTTTTTTCTATAGTCCTGCGTTACTCACTGGAATCTCTTTCACTTTGATGTACCATCAATTTTTTCCAACCACTGTGTCCTCAAGTCTCCATAAATTAGATAAACCACACCTGAAATGTCAAGCAATGAAACAAGTTCAGTATAAGGGAAAGGCTCGTCAAATACATAGTTCTATTTAATAAATAAATAACTAACTAACTAACTAAATAAATAAATGTTAAAGAGTAAGTTGGTTGGAATTAGGTGATTTTTCCAGATGTTCCAACAACTTGCATGACCTCTGCTGTAGCTTGACAACAAATTCAGGTCCAGTAAGTCCTGTTTTGCTTTCCTGATCATTCTCATAGTTTTATTTTCAAAAGCCTGAAGCTCTGCCAGCACACTGGGAGCTCTGGCCCTGGCCTGCTTTCTCTGTACTTTGAATAGCTCCCAGTAATTTGGCAGAAAATAAACGATTTGATTTTTCCATAGTTCTGAATTTCTTTTGTGGACTGTGTCAGTCAGCAGAAGGATCGATTTCTTTTAAGAAAGAATTGCTTTTCTTGCTGCACCGGAATTGCATCCTTTGTACAGAACGTTGGGTATAATATTGCACTGTATTTTAGTGAAGCTACTGTGAATGTGTGAACTACACACCTTCATTCATCATTCATTTCCTGGTTGTATATGTTTTAATTTACCATTCATAGACTGTTGAGAAATTTTGCTTTTGTCCAGATCTGACACATGAACTCCAACTATAATTTATATATTCTATATGAACTATAATTTACATATTCTATATGTCCACAACTGGACTAGAAGCAGGGTACTGAAGTTTTACTTTTGTTGAATTATTGCAAAATAATTCCACTATGTGTAGAAGTCATCGCAGGATCAGCCCAGTGTAACTGGGAAGATCAAATTTCAATTAATTTCACATTTAAAGGATCATACCAGTGATTTTTTTCACGTTTCAGCCCAATAAACACATCCTGCATTTTTAAATGTAAACTTAAACTCATCTGTTCAGCCTAGCTTTCACGTAGAGTTTTATATTTTTATAGTATCTTATTGTTTTAATTAATCACTTTTTTTTTTTTTTTTTNTTTTTTTTTTTTTTTTACTGATTATGTGTTATCACTGCTTTTATTTGCTATTATTTTGATGTATATTAGTCTCACATTCTAATACTTCTGAAATGTGTCAATTGCCTGTAAAGCACTTTGAGTTGCACTGACATGTATGAAAGGTGCTACATAAAGTTTGACTGATTAATTGATTGATTGATGCATGTTATGTTACTGCCAACCATTTGCATTGACAGATATTTGACCAATATTGTTTCATTCAATTAACAGCTGGAAAATGCTTAAAAGATATTTAGCCTCTCTGTTAATTTCAGAGTTAATAACTAAGCAAATATGACCCCATATACACCAGCACCAGCAGGTCTGGTTACACTCTGTTCTTAATGTGATAACAGGTTGACACAACCATGCATCAAAGGAAAATATCAAACTGGCTCTAACTATGTTTCATGTCTGCACATTCAGAAACATACCCATTATTGGCTTCCATTTATCTGAGCTGTCACAAATTGTGCTCATACAGTATATACACATCACCATCTTAGATTTCAGTGAAAAACTGCCTCCTCCAGCGGAGAAATTAACTGACTTGACTAAGAAACTAGAAACTAGAAAACTAAGAAACTAGAAACTAGAAACTAGAAACTAACTGAGAAATTAACTGACTTGAATTGACTGCCTCCTCCAGCGGAGAAATTAAAGTGAAAACAGGAAAATCTAGGAAAATCTGCATATATATCTGTCCGTACAGTAAAAGCCAAACTTCCAAAGAAAAGAAGTGGAAGAAAAACAGATTTTTTGGTAGATTTGGCATGCAATGAAGTGAGTCAACCTGTGGGCAGAATTAGAATTCCATTTCAAACCCTTTCTTTGCTTCAACTTAGGAGTGAATAGATGATCGGACCAGTGGGTGAGTGTCCTGACTCTCTTCCCACACGCAGACACACGCACACACACAGAGGGTCACAGAGTTCTCAGCATCTAACTTAAAATAATTGTAAGTTTGCACTTATTCTTTGACAGTGAAAAAAAGATCTGATTTGCACAAATTCTGTTCCATTCTGGCACTCATACAAGCATGCAAAAATTTCACGTGTGCACACCCTTAAAAACCTCATGCACAGACATTCATGTGTCTGCACACACACACACACACACGTAAAGCAAAGCCAGAAACTTTCACGTCTCATGCAGGTTTAAAGGACCATACTGGTGATTATGTATGTTTACATCCAATAAATACACTCATTACGTTACTGACAACAGATTTCCAAAACATAAAGCCATATTTTAGCTTTTCTGTTTTTTGCCAAATCCCATTATCTGTCAAAATAAAATGTTCATATGATACACCGACCTTAAAATTAGTTAAGGTTGATGTATCACCTAACTTAAAAAAAAAAAAAGTTTTGCCTGCTAACATGTATGTCCGAATGTAGAAGGCACGGTTGTTTTTAATTTCTTGGTAAAAGCTGTCATCTGCTGGGGCTGTATTCCCTGGCAGAGACATATATTTCAGATATCAGACATATATCTTTATTTGATTAAGATAATTAGCAAATAGCCAAACAGTCCAAAAATCATCTACATCCTTTGTACTACAGTATCATCTTCTTCACCTTTGCCTTGTTTTTGACTCATCACAGCATCTAACCCTCTCTGAAATGTCACTTTAATAATTCATTAGTGTTCAACTTTTTAATATACCATCAACTAATTTTAACAATAAAACTTATGTTTAAGGAGACAACATAAGTCCTAACATCGGAAAGATTTTTTACTTTTTGTGTCTGAAAATCAATATGATATAGCAACAGTCAATCAATTGTCTTTACTTCAGAACTTTTGTGTCTCATGTGGGCAATTTGGCTTGCAGGCAAGATTTACAAACAAAAAAAAAAAAAAAAAAAANAAAAAAAAAAAAAAAAAAAATGCTGCAAATCACCACAAGAGAAACCATTTCCGGTGCACATCCAGTGATAATTAGAAACAAGGAGTCAGAGGTATCACAGTTTAAAACCAAACCTTAGTTCTACAACCCACAGAGACCCATTAACTTCTTAGTTATTCTGCAGAGGATCTAAGCCTATTTTGTTTTTTCCAGATATTTCAGCATCAGAATCCCATCTGTTATACTGCTCACCATTTGGCAAACACTGTACCCTCAGGGTGAGCACTTTCTCTCTTCCTGAAGGTACACACAAACGTAAATGGCACAAATGGCACCAACATTCATAAAACACTTGAAGTGTACACATTTGCATCACACATGTGAACACATGTATAAACATACACATTAGTCAGTATGCCCTGCAGGCGTTCAGCTTCTTTAGGCATTAAATCAGCACTGGAATGGAAAATCCATGTATTCCCCTCGGCAACAATTAGCCTGACTCAATGTCAAAAATGTACCAGCTCAAAGTGACTGTGTTCATAATAATCCAGTGAACGGAATGACCCAAGGATCCTTAAGATGTGATCAGAGAGTGTGAAAATATTTATGCCACCAGAAAGACACAAATAGACATGAACAGAATAGAAGTGCTGCTTCAAGTTAAAAATTTAACCAGATTTATCTCCATGTCATTACATACTGATCTAAGGGGAAAAAAAGAGAGAATCTCAAGAAAAACAAGACAGACAGCTGAAGATTGTTACGTTCCAAAATGAATCTAAGCTGTCACACACACACACACGCACACACAGAGTCAAACTCTTGAGCTTGTTTTATTGTTTTTTGTTTTTTTTTTTTGCAAGCTACAGTCCAACTAAAGGCCCCAGTATATTCCAAAGGATGGAGGACGAAACACCAAAAGAACAGGCTGGTGAACACATATTTAAACACACCTTGCACCTAAAAAATTGGACTTATTTTTATACCACTCCATGCCAGTAGCACAATGGCTATGAGTTACTTGTTACCAGAGGCAGCGGTGAAGGAGGTTTACAATCGACAGAGAGAGAGGGGTATTGGCAGCGGCTAAAAAGAAGGCAAATATGGCAGAGAATCAGAAAGTACATCCATCCCCTAAATGAGATTAGAAAGGAGGATGGAAAATGTTCTCTGTTTATTCAACAAAGTTTAAGTTTAGATGTGTTGCTCCAACAGCAGAAGACAAAATCCAAGCTCTGCCCTCTCACCGATGATGCAACCAGGGAGGTATCAGAAGTATCAGAAGCAGAAAAAACAAAGGACAAAATTTTGCCTTGGGGGACCTACACAAAAAACACAGAAAGAGCTTGAATCCCTGTGTGTTGAGCCTTGCAAGATGTCTTTTTGTCCTGAAAGTTCGACTTCAAATGAGGTATACTAGGGCCTTAATGTTTGACTTTGTTTTTTTTTTGTTTTTTTTTT
>VXCM01001005.1:0-13195 GCA_014773175.1 Lucifuga dentata
TGTGTGTGTGTGTGTGTGTGTGTGTTTGTGTATGTGTGAAGGTTGTCGCCGTTGCACCATGCTGCTCTAAGTGGCAATAAGGAGCTGATCTCTCTGCTGTTGGAGGCCCAAGCAGCAGTCGACATTAAAGACAATAAAGGTAAAAAATACATAAACTGTATGTATGTATGTTGACTCACCAAAACAAACAAAAAAACAAGAAAACAAACAGACATTTCTGGCTTTCCCTTTGTTACCGATACTTCTTATGTAATATAACCGTGTGGACTGTGAACTGTTGAAAAAACAGTGCAGAATAATGGATTTTCATGATATTGTTTGTGAGAAGCGACAGCATAGAAACATTAGAAAGGTGAAATGCGTCGTGGCTCTGGGACTGATAGATGAGGGTTTTGGTGGCAAGAGTGAAAGCAGAAGAGCCCAGATTTCTTTTTCCACAGCAGCTATCTTCAGTTTGTCCTGGAACATTCCAAAACCCTCCCAGGCCAGATGGGGATATGATCCCCACAGTCTCTACCATCCCTGCCAATTCTGATCTGATTCCTCTCGCTCAGAGTTAGGAGGGGCATCAGCTCAGCAACGAGGTCTTCTCCAGTCGCTGAGCTCCTCATCCTCATTTCACCTAACTGGAACTGTGGTGTCATTCTTTCTGCACCAGCTCACAGCTCAGACTGGTATGAAGATCAAGAAGAGCAGAGAATGTTTGGCTTTGTGCCTCAGCCTCTGTTTACAACTGCAATTCAGTTCAACACACACATTAGAGTAGATCATAAAATTAAATGACTCACAGTCTCATAATTCACTCCTCAGATAGAACAACATAACTGTCTCTGGCACACTGACCTGCAAAGTGCTCGTATGCACATAAGAGATCATAGTCTGATGAAAACCCAATCCACAAAAATCCACTAAAACCATGTCATTGAACCAGACAAGTTTGATTCACACCTTGAAGGAGACTGAATTAATACCAGTTTTCATGATGCCATACTCCTGCAACAACTGGCACAGAATACTTAAAGTAACAGAGTTCCCAATTTCAAAATCCACGATACACATATTACCAATTTTTATTTACCAGTTTACCAATTTCCTGTGACAGATTTGATGCAAAGATAAAATGTAGGTCAGTCATAACGCCTCAATAATAATAATAATAATAATAATTTCAGTGTGAGTAACATCTGTCTTGGCACATAGATTTTTTTTTCTAGCTTGTCTACTGAATACTTGTTTAGCAGATAGACCCATAACTTTCCAGTAAACTCTCAGAATCTCACTAATTGAAGATGTATCTGTCACATTCAAGACACTACCCTCAAGATCAGTGTCTTTGTTTCTGTCTTTGTTTCTGTCTTTGTTTCTACATGGTGATGTACTGCCTGTTCTTTCTGAGTGACCAACTTTGTACATGCTCTTTGAAGCTGGATGTGAAGTCATTTTTCCTTGCGCCAGGCAATGGGTTCTGTACTTCTTCATCCTGCCTGCACCCCTCTTTTGAGACAGCAGTCCCTCTTACCAGCCATAGGCAACATCTTTATTAGGATGTTGCTTATCGCTAGTATTAACCAGCAGGGTCTTGAGACGTCCATCTGTTAGCGCTGGTAGCTATCTAGGTAATTTCAACAGTCAAACTCACGATATGTACAGAGTGGTTCAAGACCTTCTCTAGAGTCTAATAAGTGAAAAATGGTATTACTTAAAGTATTGTGAAGGAACTGGTATCAAAGGTAAAAGTACTGATACTGACACTGGCACAAAAAAGTTTTATGACACCTGGTATTCCCTGCTGGTCACTGCTCCCTGTAGCCACTGAGACGATGAAGTGTTCAAAGTGTTCTGGGAGAGGCACTTTGCTCTTTTTCCCTGATCCACATCACCTAGACCTGCTCTGCCCTCACCATTTCCCTTGGGCATCACCACTGATCCCTATAATTCCCTTAGTTGGTGGTGAGCCCACAGTGTAATGGCTCCACAAAGTTGCTTTCTGCTGTGGTCAGCCAAATTTTGAGTCACCTTCCAACACTTTTCCTGCATGGCGAAAAGTGCGCTGCAGTGTCCCTGTTCAAGGCGAGCTTCTGTTTCTCTTAGCTCTTTTTGAGCCTCTTATCGAGCACGTCCTCAGTGCTCGAGGGACAGCTGAGACTTATGTGTTTAATTGTGCGATTTTAAATGTGTTCTTGTGTGTGTTTTATGCATGCATCTGTATATCCTCTTTGGCTGTTTGTGTTTGTATGTATTTGTCTGAGTGTATGTGTGCTTGTGGGTGTTTTATTTAGGGATGCGTCCTCTACATTATGCTGCATGGCAAGGGAAGACTGAACCAATGAAAATGCTGCTGAAGGCAGGATCATCAGTCAATGGCCAATCAGATGAAGGACAGATTCCTCTCCACCTTTCAGCTCAGCATGGACATTATGACGGGGTAATGGTGTGTGTGTGTGTGTATATATAGGTGATTTTGAGTGAGTTGGTGTGTACAGTGGACGTGTGTTTGATTGTGAGGTGTGTGTTATTTGTACCTGTTTGTGCATGTATTGTGTTTTTCCCCTAATGCAGGAATTTCAAAAGCACCAGTAACATCTCCCTCTCCCCTCTGTCTCTTTCTCTCTCTTTGGTTCTCACATACTCTCTCTCTCTCTCTCTCTCTCTCTCTTTCTCTGTGTGTGTGTGTGTGTGTGTGTGTGTGTGTGTGNCTCTCTCTCTCTCTCTCTCTCTCTCTTTCTCTGTGTGTGTGTGTGTGTGTGTGTGTGTGTGTGTGTTTGTATGTGTATGTCACAGTCAGAGATGTTGCTCCAACACCAATCCAACCCATGTGTCTCGGATTCAGCAGGAAAAACCCCTTTGGACCTTGCCTGTGAATTTGGGCGTGTTGGAGTGAGTGATTTTAACCTACAACAGAAGAAATGCACCCATTCCCACTCATAAACACAATGTATTTCTATATACTGTATATATGTGGTTGTCTGTCTGTTCAGGTGGTACAGCTTTTGCTCAGCAGTAACATGTGTGCAGCCATGCTGGAACCAAAACCTTCTGACCCAAATGGAGTGTCACCTCTCCACCTTGCTGCCAAGAATGGACACATCGAAGTCATACGGTCTGAAGTACTTCTCCTCTTAGACACCCTCATTCAGTGTCTGTCTGTCTTCATACATACTGCCTGTCTGTCTGCTGCTCTGCCTGATCTAGCCTTATCTAATTTTTTTTTTTAAAGTGTTTGATGTAAAGGAGATAGTTTGCCATATTTTTCTGTCAAATTTAAATGTGTGTGTGTGTGTGTGTGTGTGTGTGTGTGTGTGTGTGTGTGTGTGTGTGTCATGCTTGCATACAGGCTACTGATTCAGGCCGGCATAGATATCAACAGACAGTCTGAGTCTGGCACAGCGTTACATCAGGCTGCCCTCTGTGGGAAGACAGAGGTAGTACGCCTACTACTAGATGTAAGTCTATCTATCTATCTATCTATCTATCTATCTATCTATCTATCTATCTATCTATCTATCTATCTATCCACATTGCCTCTTGAACCTCTTTTCCCTCTGCTTGCATCCAGAGTGGCATCAGTGCTGGAGTCAGAAACACTCTCAGTCAGACTGCGCTAGACATCGTTAATCAGTTCACCGCCACACAGGCCAGCCGAGAGATCAAACAGCTTTTGAGAGGTGAGTAGATGGACGTTCTCACTCACACACACATGCATGTACTGACATGCACACACATGTCTACTCTGCAGTCCCTTCCTGCCTTACTTTTTCTACTATATTTTTCTCTGCTGCATCATTATTGTGCTCTTGTCCAATACTTGGCTCTTCTCATGCTGCACATACTGTGGTTCTGTCTTGTAGATGCATCAGCTGCAATGCAAGTGAGAGCACTGAAGGATTACTGCAACAACTACGACCTTACCAGCCTCAACATCAAAGCCGGAGACATTATCACGGTAGATCAAGCTAATATTATCTCAAATTTATCATTTCCAGAACAATTAATGTCCATGTTCAACATTTCCATCTTAGGGTTCCAGAATTTTATGCCAGAATACAGCACATCGGTTTTTTTTTTGGTTTTTTTTTACAGTAATATATACTGAAATTTTACCACTCATTGCACAAAAACTGCAATGTAGTTAACTGTACCCTTAAAATGTTACACGTAATACATGCAGACATATTAACTAAGTACTTAAGATTACTAATAATTTTTACTTTTCATATAAATTGTTTTCAAGAGTGAATAACATATACATCAGTTATTGATAGTGATCTTTTTTTTTGTTGTTGTTTAAAAGTTTGTTCATTTTTAACATTATTACATGGGTAATATTTAGATTGGAAAATTAATAATAACAAATTAAGGAATTACCACCTCATTTCTATTTTCTCTCAATTCTTGACTTTACTTTTTACCAGAGGCACTCTGAGCTGTCCTCACCACTAGAGGACCTCATTTACATTACAGTAACAGTGCTGACAACAACTTTTGGCTGCCTTGTCCTTGTTCTTGTTAAAACAAATGTATGTTTTGATGCAAAAAAATAATTTAAAAAAACCGAAAATAACTACTCTTAGATATTGCATTGGTAAGCGTAGATAACACTTATTTTGGAATATGATTCTATTAAAGCTATGTGTTTGTGCTGTTAGGTTTTGGAACAGCACTCTGATGGGCGTTGGAAGGGCTGCATTCATGACAACCGGACAGGAAATGACCGTGTGGGCTACTTCCCCTCCAACATGGTGGAAGTCATCAAGAGGGCAGGTGACCACCCACGTCACAGCTTTGTGTGTATGGGTGGGGTGTGTGCACGTGTATATGTGTACTTGCACATGTACGAGTATAGCAGTTGTTTTGTAGCTACAGCTGCTCATTAGTCGTAGCTAGCTACAGCATCATTGTCTCTGTAGGCAGCCCATTCATTTTTCCCCAACCTGTCAATCACCTTCACTGACCAAAGACTGTCCCCTATTGGCTGTCAACCCTTCCATGTCCCTCCCTCCCTCCCTCCCTCTAGTTTTGCTCCTTCTGTCACCTTCCCTCTTAATAAACCTAACAACCTGCTCTGCTCCGTTGCTTTTGCTCATATTTCACTTTGCTTTAACATTATACTGGTATTATATTTTTAATTCTACAGACATATTCCCTGTGGATATATATGGATGTATTATTTTTTTTATCATTTGATTTGTTTAATTATTCTTTGAACATTTTCTGATGTTAGATTTGTTTTGTTTCAAGGTAACTGATGAGTTGTTGTTTTGTGTTGTTGTTGTTTTGCACCTCCTTCCTCCTGGCTCACATCCAGGCCACTCCCCCTCCCAGCAGTGCCACACCCTGCTACTCCGCAGGCCCAACCCTTGTCCCATTACCTCGGTTAACGGACACTCATACCCCCCCTCCAAAGTCCTCCCCTTGCATCTGCCTCCACCTCCTCCCCCTCACCCTAACAAACACTCCCTTCCTCTCTTCTCCTCCTTTGGCTATGTTCCGCTTCCTATCTCTCCTCCTTCTCTCGCCACTCCTCCTCTCTCCACTTCTCAGGAGCAGCAAAGTCAGCCAGGTACATACTGTAGTATAACTTTAAATCACTGACAGGTATAATTTTAGTTTCATTACAAACACTAATGTTCACATCTTAAAACTCCCATTAAAGATTTTCACATATAAAGAAATAAAAATAAATTAAATAAAAAATATAAATAACAATAAATTTCCTGCTGCATGTATCTGCTTGTTCCAGTGATTCATTAAAGCTACATCAAAGAAGCTGCACCTCAAAAAAAAAAAAAATCTTATGGGTTTTCACAATAATTATAAAAATAATATATATATGATATAAAAATATTCATAACATGGAATGTTTGTGTGCACAGAATGAGTTTGTGATGATGGACCTTCCTAAGAGTCTGACAATAATATTGTGACTAATAAAACTGTAACCAGTGTTATTAGCTGCACTTAGAGGTTGCACAGTCAGTATAAGTAATAACAAGGATACAATATGAATGTGTAAGTATGTGAGTCCTGTATTTTTTCTTGTGTGCATTAGGTGTAAGACATATTTAAATATGAATATGTAAGGCTTGATTGATAAGCTGTGAGCCTGATAAATAAGGGAATAAGGGTTATAATTTTTTTGTGTCATAATTTCTTATTTGCCCTGCATATCAACTACATTAATTTCTTACAAGATCTAGAGGTACTTACAGCTCTCTGAGTAGTACAACATGGACAAACTAGTCCAAAGTGCAGTGACTCTGTGATTGTGGCTTTGAACTAGTTCATCACCAACTCTACTCAACTGACATTTCTGTTATAAATAACTGGGGACAAGGAACTCATTCTTGGGAAAATCCTTTTTGGTAAACAGGAAATTATGATTTTGGAATAAGTAGACTTTTGTCTGTTCTAAACATGAGAAAGGCTTCAGCTGAAATCCATTTAATCTGAGACAATGAAATCATATCAGCAATGTAATTTTCTATGCAACTGGGATAAAATCCCTCCAGCATCATTGTAAGAGGTCAATTTTATACTGAAATAACTGCAACGCCTCTAACAGGTTCACGGGCTGCAGACCAGAGCCCTCAAGATTCTCCCACTCTGGGCCAGCAGAGCAGCACCAGTGAGGATATCTGGGTGCTACGCAAACCACTAACAGGTAAACTCAAAAGTGTGTGTGCATCTGTGAGTTTTGTTGTATTTCAATGTGAAACTTCTGTATATACTTGTGGAAAGTACCCTGCATAATATAGTACAATGAGTGTGTGTGTGTGTGTGTAGGTGGTGATCGCAGCGGTAGTGTGGGCAGCGTTGGGAGTGTTGGCAGTGTTCGGTCACTAAGCAGCATGCAGAGTTCAGGAAACACACATGTTCTGACCACACCTGCACCAAGTCCACATCCAGCATCCACACCAGGAGTCAACACACACGGCCTTAATGCCCCAGGCCTGCACGCACAAGCAGAAGGAGTCAAGGTGAGAAACTCCTTGCTCTGCGTGTATGTGTGTGTGTGTGTGTGCACGCACACACACACACACACATACACAAACATCCTGCTTTGTATTTCTGGGAATCAGCGAAGCATGTTCAGGAAATAAACACAGTTACCAGGTTAACCACAATTCTGTTTCCTGCTCACTTTTTTTAATCACAAAGATCAACATCTCTGTTTTGCAAAGTAGACAAGGTGCATAAAGATGTTGGCCTCTTGGTTTTGATAGATTACAATATGCTATCACTCCACTGGTCAATTTTTTTTGTGCATCAGGTCAACCTTTTTTTTAAAATTTTGATATTGGAAACATCTGAATTGTTGAAAGAGCACAAACTATGTCACTAAAATTATATGTGTTGTCATTTAACACATGCTTTGTGGAAAACTTACTTTTTATCCTAAATTACAAAGACAGATTAGTTAAAACAATCAGAAAACTGCTTCTTTAACCTTTGTGGTTCATGTCAAAGACATAGACAGAGAAAAGCTTGGAGTTACCAAATTATTAGGTACAACTGTGTCGTTACTTGTGGTGTTAAAAGTCACACTAGAGAAGTAGTTTCAATTGATGAGTTTATTTTGAGGCATAAAAGCTTTGATAACGGGTAGTTGGGCCTGGAATTTGAATCACTCCACACTCGGGCTGATTGGGAGAGGGATATGGCCAACAAAAAAACTATAATTACTGTCACCATAAGGAATATTAAAAAATGTTAATTAATATGTTAAAAAAAATACCATAATAGCAATTAGCAATATTAGATGATTTTCCCCTGTTAGTCTGGAGCAACATCATCTATTTAAATTTTTTTCTGGCATTTCTAGTGTGACAGTATTGTTATATACCATGTTATGTATTGCAGGGGTGGATCTAGGGTTAGTGGAGATCCAGGACTTAGCCCAGGTCTCCACTGGAAAATCCAGGCAAGAGGTAGCTCTGGCGATCTAGCTAGATAGCCAAGGCTATTTTATACCTACCAAAGCTAAATATAAATTTTGAGAAATGCTTATGAAATGTAACAAATCATGTTAAATCTTTTAACAAGTTATATGAAGTTAAAAAAAAATCTTTTTAAACAAAAACCTTTACAATATTATAAACAGTGGAGCTGGTGTGTTATGTCTATTCCATCCACCAATTCGGTCCGACCAATCCGTTCACAACACTATGGTTCTGCCTTGGCGATGAACTTGGGTAATTCCAAAAACGCGATAGAAAATTCCAAACACACTATTACAAAAAAGATTTGGGGCTTTATGGAAAACATCCGGGGCTTAAGCCCCATAAGCCCACCCCTAGCGCCGCCCCGATGTATTGGTGGTATATGTTATATACTGTATGTGCACTTACTCCACTGAGGTGAGTCACAGGAACCCCTGGGAATTGAATGATTATGCTTTCGCAATTGTTCACTTTTGTTTATTTGTGTGTGTGTGTGTGTGTGTGTGTTTTAGCTGCTGGCCACTGTGCTGTCCCAGTCAGTAAAAGCAAAGGAGCATCTCTTGGAGCAGTCTCAGTCTGTTGAGCAGTCAGCAAGTAAGCATATTAACTCACACAAACATAATAGAAAGGCAGGATTTACATTTTGTTTTAAATAAAGTGTGTCTCCTCTGCTGTCTGTTAAATAATGAAGCATAATAGGGATTTAAGTTTCACTTCCCAGCACAGTACAAAATAATGATCCCAAAAGGTGCTTTTTATGAGATAAACTGCAATGTGGTTAAAAAGGCAGTGATTACCACTGAAACGAAGTGCCTTAGGCCTTGTTTGAATCACTGCTTTTTCTCCTCACTTTTTACTAACAAGAATAGAACATTTTTATCTATTATCACCTTTAGTCTACCTTTATTTTTTTTCCAAAGACCATCTGTCTGTTCATATCAGACACAAGCAGCATCTGTCTTTGTATAATAATGTATTAAGTCATGCCTAATTTATGAAAGTTGCTCTGAAATACTGCTATAAATAACTGGGGACAAGGAAGTCATTCTTGGGGAAAATCCTTTTTAGTAAACAGGAAATTATGAATTTGAGCTTTTGGGAATAAGCAGAATAAGAACTGTATTGTTAGCATGAGAAGACAGAGAAGAGACAGACAGAAATTCCACATGCAACAGTGTAATATCAAAATAAATACTTGGGTGAACATCTCAAAATAAAAAGCACTCAAAGATTAAAGTGAATGATGATGCAGATGATTTTTTAAATGCTAAAACAAATGCTCTTTTTTGTTTTGTAGTAGTGTAATAGGTTTTGCTGCTATTTATTGACCAATAATGAATACCTTAAAGTTATGACTATAACCCTGGTTCAGTGATAACTGGGATTAAAGTGGTAACTCCAGTTTGTAAGCTCCATTCTTTACAAGCACCTTACAAGCTCAGCACAAGCAGTGCTATCTGTACTGTAAGCAGTTGCTCTCCTCATAGTGCAGTAAAATATGTGTGGATAATAGATTATATAAGAATTAGGTGTGATAAACAAGATGGCAAAATATCAAAATTGCCCCTTACTGTCAACAGTATTTTGTCCTTACTTTGTTTTTTCTCTCTCTTTGCCTTGTCTCACTCCCCACCCACACTTTGAAGGCTCTTCCACTTGCCCAGTTCATGAACAGCGATCGTTTGAGCGGAAGGCAGAGGAGGACGATGGAAAAGTGAGTTTTCAGATGACAGACTGGATGATTTTTAGAGCCTCCTCATTGTTTGGCTTCTCTTTCTTATCTTCCTGCACTTTAGTTTGAGGTTAAGCGGTTACAGTGACCTATCTGCCAGGGTGGCATTGCACCCGAACAGATGACATCCTGTGCTTCCTCATGAGGATGGGCATGGCACTGCTGTCTCTGACTGAGCGTGTTACCATGGAGACAGGCAGAGTGACAGACACATGGAGGAGTCACCTGCTTCTTGCCTTCTGTCCCTTACCCCCACCCCACCCTGCCTCACCCCACCTCACCCCATGACACACTGAGACACCAGGCACCCACATGCTGTCTTTTTGCTCTAGAACCTGCAGTATTCCTTAGTGCTCTGTGAATATGAGGGCAGTGTTTGTGTCTTATTTTTGAACCAAACATTGTTCTGTCATTGAAGAAAAACTGATAATGTTCTTGGGTGCCCTTACTAGTGGACCTCGTTGATCTGGAAATAGGTTTTAATAGCTCCATTTTATGCCTCTCATCTAATCATCATTTTAGACTTCTGCATTTATTGTTATGTTGGAATCACACTTAAAAATCCTGCAGGTTTTCCAATGCCATCATTGTTTCTTTGAGGCAATAAAGTTACACATAAAAAAGAGTAAAAATCTACTATACAGACAAATGTTTTACATTAAATTTTGATAGAAAAATATTGGAAATGTTTTCAGAATGGGTAAGTGCTGCAAACATCTTGCAGGATTTTCCAGATTTGACATGTATTTATCTTAAAAAAAAAAAAAAAAAANAAAAAAAAAAAAAAAAACACTGTAGATTACTGTATATTTGTGACAAATTTAATCATCAATACAAAAGATGCAAGACTAAGAGGCACAAATTGGGCCGAGGTTTTAAACATTCTACAGCACTTAGGTAATTCAAATCTTACAGCGTGTAAGCCAAAGGTTTTAAAAACTGCAAATTTGTACATTAAATTATGTAATATTTATATTCATTATAAATTTATTTCAGTTAAACAAATGATTGATTTATGAGCTCTGGTGTTTCTGAGGTCCTGACTCACGAAATGTACTATGACTGGAACTGGAGCTAAATTAGAAACAGTCTGTTCTTGGAGTTCACCCTGGATTGTGCACCCTGAAACATAGCAGCGGTTTTTGTTCTGTGTTCTACAGGCAGGCTGTTGTGTTGTGTGTTCTAGAAAAAGACTGTTATATTGTATTTTATAGAACAGATTCCTGTTCTTTGTTGTTAGAACCATATTGTAGAAGCAGCAGTAGTGTTTCATGTTCTGTATTCTAGAATCAGTAGTAGTATTTTGTATTCTGTTATGTTTCATCTACTGTGTTCTAGAAATCAGGAGTTGTGTTTTGTATTTGTTGTTCTAGAAGCACTCAGAGTGTTTTGTGTTCTGTGTTCTAGAAGCAGCAGTCGTGTTTTATGTTCTTTTTGTTGAAGCAGGCTGTGGAATTGTGTGTTCTATATTGTAAAAGCAGGAGTATTCTTTTTATGTGTCCCAGAAGCAGCACAAGCATTTTTTATGTTCTGTGCTCTAGCAGCAGTAGTATTTTATGTTTTGTGTTCTAGAAGCAGCAGTAGTGTTCTGTGTTCTAGAAGCAGCAGCAGTGTTCTGTGTTCTAGAAGCAGCAGTAGTGTTCTGTGTTCTAGAAGCAGCAGTAGTGTTTTGTGTTCTAGAAGCAGCAGTAGTGTTCTGTGTTCTAGAAGCAGCAGTAGTGATCTGTGTTCTGTGTTCTAGAAGCAGCAGTAGTGTTCTGTGTTCTGTGTTCTAAAAGCAGCAGTAGTGATCTGTGTTCTGTGTTCTAGAAGCAGCAGTAGTGTTCTGTGTTCTAGAAGCAGCAGTAGTGTTCTGTGTACTAGAAGCAGCAGTAATGTTTTGTGTTCTGTGTTCTAGAAGCAGCAGTAGTGTTCTATGTTCTAGAAGCAGCAGTAGTTTGTGTTCTGTGTTCTAGAAGCAGCAGGAGTGTTCTGTGTTCTAGAAGCAGCAGCAGTGTTCTGTGTTCTGTGTTCTAGAAGCAGCAGTAGTGTTCTGTGTTCTGTGTTCTAGAAGCAGGCAGTAGTGGCGTGGCTGGGTGAGTTTCAGCTGCAGTTCTACACCACCCACTTCCTCACCGCGGGATATGATCTAGACACCATTAGCTGCATGACCCCTGAGGTAAGGTCATGACCCCTGAGTCCTCCTGCCCTGCCCCTTGTCTGTCAAGGCTCTGTGCAGCACAGCACTCAAACCAGCTCCCCACTGACCTGGATGATGTCATCATGACCCTCCTGTCTCTGTCACCTGACCCCGGTGTGAATCCTGAGCCTCAAACTGTCATTTCTCATGCTGTCTGCCTTCTTTACATAACGTGTTCAAACATGGCTGTGCATTCCAGTCTGTGCTATAAACGCTAATTCCTTGTTTGTCCTTGAGTGTTTGTGCCACTATGGTGTATGTGTGTGTGTGTGTGTGTATTTGTACCTCTCTGCGTGCATGCATATATTGAAGCAGACACAGCAGTATGACGTAAACCACCTAAGGCTGGAGACACAAAAGAGATTAATCAAAGCAGAATTTTCCTGAAGGCCTACCACATGTAGCTCATGCACCAGTGTTAAAACTACACATAAAAGTGTTCACCTTTTTACACAACCACCTGTAGTGCTTGTGTTGAATTTCTGATGTGACTGAGTGTGCTTTGTGTTGAAGGACATGACAGCGATTGGGGTCATGAAGCCTGGACATAGAAAGAAGCTAATGTCAGAAATCAGCAAGCTGCCCTCTACAGACTGGCTGCCAGACCACAAGCCTGTAAGCCTCTTGTGTTTATTATACAGAACAGAAAAGGGGAAATAGATGTTGAGTTCTGGCTGCACTACTAACACGTCTCGCTGTCATGGCACACGTACACATGCACACAAACATTTACACACATCATTTAGCCTGTTGAGAAACAAGTTCTCAAAATCAATATAAGCAAGCATTTTACACTCTATCCATAATCATTGTTATCTGTATGTGTGCGTGTTTGTGTGTGTGTGTGGTTAGGCCAATCTTGCAGACTGGCTGTCTCAGCTGGGTCTTAGTCAGTACTATCAGGTTCTGGTCCAGAATGGGTATGAAAACATTGACTTCATTTCCGAAATCAGCCTCGAGGACCTGCAAGAGATTGGTATTACCAAACTCGGTAAGACAGCGTATGTATAGATATAGAACTTTAGATTTTTTTTATTAATTTGGTAAGTTTATGCATGTCAAGCACAATCACCAATTGTTGTTATATTTTCTAAAATACTGCAAGTTTAACATTTTGAATTCTAAAGGCTAAAGTCTAAATGTGTGTTTTAATTTTCTTTTTGCCTCACAATAACTATTTCTAAAATGTTCTCACCTCCATCAATACCGCTGCTCAGGCCATCAGAAGAAGTTAATGTTGGGAGTTAACAGGCTGAAGGAGCTTCAGAGAGGAGAAAGTGGCTCCGAGCCTCCCCAGAGCCACTCTTCACCCCCATCAAGTCCAGGAGGCAGCTCAGAGAGTGG
>VXCM01001006.1:0-55000 GCA_014773175.1 Lucifuga dentata
TCATCCCAGAAAAACATAATCATATATTTATCAAACTGCAGTTGTTCCAGTAATGCTACAATATGTACAAAAATAGCTCGCACTCAAATACGGAGGATACCATAAAACAAGTAATTGTCAATTTGAGAACATGAATCTACAACATATGCTTTCTTGGGTGTGTATTTCTGCATTTCATTCACACATTCACACATTAAACCCTCCATACACTACCTGCCCTCACCTGGGCATGGAAATAGAATCAGGGAAATCCCAATGTAGTAACTCATCAAGTCTACCTCTGTATCCCAGCTAGGTTTTGAAAAGGGTATGAATGTGAAAGAGACGGAGGCAGTAGCCACTTTCTCTTAAATCAGCTCGTCTGAGACCTGTAATTATGGAAAAAAGACCCTTTGTATCAGACCGTCATCTGCATCACTGACTCATCGGCTTTCAGTTGGACTTTTAAATTACTTATCAGAAAGAGGTGGTACATTTTCCAGGATCCTTGTCTATTTGGTGCTTCTTCTCCAACCTATGTTGCATACACTTAAAATGCTTCATGTCTGCATACTATGAATACTCCAACACCTTGATTCTCCCTGGAGAAGTGTTTTTTTTTTTTTTTTTTTTCTGTGTGTGTGTGTGTGCGCAGACAAGACATACTTTTAAAAAGTGAGATTGAGTAGTGTCTACAAGCATTCCTCTGTATAATGGCAGAAAGAGCAAAGGGAAATGAAAGTGGGGCTTTAGAGAATACATGTGTGAACATTTCTGCGTGTTCTGTGGACAGGCAATGTGTTTCTGTAGGCTTGAATGGCTAAATTAAATAGTGAATTATGAGAAAATATGATCGGCTTCATTATCTGATGTTTGTTGTAACTGTTGCAGGTTTACACAGTCCAGCATTAAGTGGAAGCTTATCACCAGGCATCCTCCCCTCTGTTACGCGTGCATATATCTGAGAGCACACTTTGATGGTCCTTTTCACAAATGTAAACGATCCCTTCTCATGTTGGCAACTTGGCCTTTTCATTTTTATTTATTTATTTATTTTCCCCAAAGATGCCACCAGCGATAAATGCTGGGTTGCATCCTCAAAGGATTTTAAAAGCCAGAGAGGAAAGGTCTGGATCTTTCATCGGCGTTCACCAAGTATTCAGAGAAAGAAACAGATGCAAGAGAGCATACACTGGTATTGATAAGAACAGACTAGATAACCCGCCCCTCTTCCCCACCCCCTCAGAAGCCAGTTGCAAATGGACATCCTCCCTTTGCTTACTTGCTTCCCTCAATGGCAAAACTAAAGAAAGTGTTATTTGAATCTTGCCTAGCATCCATAACAAAACAGAAATTGCCAAGAATTTGGGCATCGACATTATGAAAAAGCTCCTCCAAGCACAGTATATTTATAATGCTTGAAAGCGCTTTGTATTACATTTACTCATTCATTTGGTGGACACTTTTATCTAAAGCGATATAAAAGTTAGCTACACAGATATTTATTAACTTGAGGTACATTTTGGATTGTAGCAAAAACAATGACCCATCCACACACAAGTAAGACTTTTAGAAGTCCACTAATTGCATTGTAATTGCAGACATTGTGCACACAGCATGAGAATACGTTGCGGAATGTATCACCTCTGTGTTGCATGGCAACAGCTGAGCCAGGTAGCAGGTGTGAGCATTATTTTATTCAGGAAGTGTGTGTAGCCCCGTGCTGGCATCCATAATGGAGCCAATCCTTCAGGGCTGCATGTGGATCTCCAAGCAGCTTGAGCCCTGAATGCTGAGGTGCGTTCGCTAACACAGGGGTTTCATTAACCCCTGTGTTAGTGAACAGTTATAACGCTGGCAGCTGCCAGATGGGAACTGGGATGGTTCATGTCATCACATAATGTGGCAGGTGTTGTGCAGGGAAAATCCTGAGCACTTACTGTTATTGTTATGAGTGAGGGGAACCATTGGGGGTAGATAGAATAGAGCAAAATCAATGAGTTTTTGAGTGTCTCTGGAGGCTCAAAATTTTCAAAAACATTTTGCAACTGAGGATGGTTTGTACAGACTTAACGTGTTTATCATATACCACATTACTAGTTGTCATTGTTTCCTGTGTTGTCATTATTTTTTGCTGAAGCTTTGGAGTGATTTCCCATCATAAATTTTAATTTATAATTTTTGACAATACATTTATGTGGGTTAGGATTTGTTTATATCTGATCAAATTTTTAATACCTATTGAAGTTTAAGAAGAACGCAACTCCACAATTACATATATCAAGTCATCTAGCCCATAAGCAGTATCTTTAAGTCTTAACAGCAGGCACACTGTACAATACGCATCAAAGCTCCTTCTATTTTTTGAATCTAAAAAACATTTATTCAAAAAAATGTTTTTGTTTTTTTTTAAATTTCTAACACCACTCACTGGTATTGAGAAAATGCATGGGGTTTTGGGGGGGGGGGGGGGGGGGGNGCATCACCATGTGGAAAAAAAGAAAAAACACAACATTGTCCCATTTCACACTGTAACAGCATGCTTGGTGCTTCCCTTTTATTTTACCTTAGCTTCTTTTGTTCTTAGGTAATAGCACATCTTCTTCTTCTGTGGTCTTTCAGTTTTCACAAGTGTCTTGTTTGAGCAGAAAAATACCTGCACCTCTGTTAGGTTTATAGAAATGATATTAATAATGCATTTCCTGGGGAGACATACCTGGAGAGACCAGATCTAAAGGTGGGAAATGAAGTGTTACACACAAAAGGCCGCTGAGTCGAGGGCAGTGCTCCACTTTTGCTTTGTGTGTGTATGATGCTTCATGCTGTGCTGTCCTGTTGTTTAGCCAAGTTGTGACGCATCCAGTATGTGCCGCTGGCTGCAAGCTTGTGTGCCATACACTCAAGACTATTTTTTCCCCTGTTATTGAGATGTAGGATCATCCAACTTCTAACTAAAAAGCGGCACACATAATTTCAGAGCCTTTTCAGGCTCATTTCTGACAGCAGGAGGTCAAATAACTACCACTCAATACCACTTCCACCATACTGTTAGTCCAGAATGAAGAGTTTTTTTCCCCTCAATCTGGAAAAGCTCAAGGTGACAAATGATGGGGAGCTATTGTTAATTAAGCCTCTATCTGTGTTCTAAGATGGCATAGTTTCGTAACCATGGATGAGAAGCAGAGATGATGTAGGAGACGTGAGCTTATGAAGACACAGCAGATGGCCTTTGCCTGCAGTGTGCACTTCATGGACACATGATGGGAGGAAGACAGGTTTTTCCACCTTTACTGGCAATATGTAAAAGGCAGTATATAATAGATTCAAAAAGTTAGCACTGAAATGTTATTTCAGGAATCAATCAATGAAAAGCAGTTATAACTTTTCTTCATGAGCTTTCCATGAGCTTTTTTTTTTTTTTTTTTTTTAAACAAATTTGGAACAGATTTCAGAACTTGTGTGAAATGGATTGTAAAGCCATACTGTTCAAGTCTACTTAATTCATACACTTGACTCTCTAAGTTTTCCTTTCCTAGACCTCTCTCAAGCCAAATTATCTCAGACGCCAACTAATTCATTGTAATTCAACTATGGATCTTATAAATACTAGGCACACTGTGCTCTGAGCAGACATAATTTAGCCGTGCAAGCTTGAAAGTAATGTACAGCCTCCCCTTTCCCCCCCCTCACTGTCAATATTTACACAGCAGACAGTGGTCAGTGTTCATCCAGGACTCTGCACAGATTCATTTCCCCAAGGAAATTAGCTACTGATTCACAGCAGTGTAAATTTCCCATGTATGGTAAATTGAATTACCAAGCCTCCATCAGTATTTACACAGAAATATATATTTTATGGCCTTACCAATTATAGTATATGTTGAATTATGGAATGAGTTTCTTAAGGGAGAAGAACTGCATGCAATTTATAGCTGAACCTGCCATTATGTTGAGGAACTGGCACACCATTTGCATTTCCCTGTGTTTTATTCAATTTGTGGAGCACTAAATTGAGATTGTAGGGTTTTGTGGAGTGGAAGCAGTGCCCCTAATCTGGACACTATAGACAGTGATGATAAAAAGATGATCTTTGGATGAGTTTGTCAGGTAAATGTACCATAGAGTTTGACAGTTGACCTCAGTCATAATAAAACAGGCTGCGAACATGTCTCTGCTTCACATCTGATTTTGAGAAAGAAAGAAAAACGACACTATTTGAAGCCTTTTACTTGGCTAGGAATTAAGCTGAATTCAACTCGGTGTCATATTCTGTTACTTGGTGCCCTTTGTTCATATTTCCCAGCCACTTAAAAGGATATGCTCCTCCAATAAAATTACAGTAATGATGTTATACTGTGATCTTAATCTGGAAAATGCAAATGACTTTTAATCAAATTATTGTTTTCATGATTCACCTCTCTGTAGGGGATCTAATTAGTGGTAACAGGGTGTGTCAGAGGAAGCTTTTTTTTTTTTTTTTCNTTTTTTTTTTTTTTTCCTTGGTGAAGTTAGGCTATTTAATAACCATAGACTGGGCTCAATGCCTGGATCAAGCAAGCATGCAGCAGTGATTCCGCATGGGTTGACCATGCAGAAGATACAGCCAAACATTTTTTGCCTGGTGATTAAATTTAATTATCAAGAAGCAAGTAGAGCAAATGTTGAAAACAACACAGAGACTCCAATAAGGATTGTTGGACAGTTTTATGTTAATCAGGTTCTTATTGTATTTAATGTATTTTTGAGTGGCTTTGACCTGGAGATGAATGCATAATGTAAATATGATTTTTTTTAAAGGACTACTCAATTCTTGATATTACACACTGCGGTCTTGCATCAGTAATGCATAACATGTCCTTGGACACCTGCAACACACACTGGCCATGCAGACTTGCATAGCACGTAAAGTGAATGTGGAGTGTCTTCCTGCATTTAAAGATCTTTTGTAGGTTATTTCACTTGATCTTGGTCTCCCCTGTTACGACCCAGAATAACGCATCTTTTTTCAATATTACCTTTATGAAGCCCTGGATTGTGGCTTGTAGAAGTTCATACATTTTTTACGCATCAAAAATAAGTTTCTGCTCATCCACCATGACAGCTACTAGGCTGCTGAAAAAGACATGCTATCACCTGACAAGAAGGGAAGATGTCAAGGTATAATAGCCATGATGTGTCAAGCTAGGGAGAATCAGAAAAAAAGCTCCTTGAGCATCAACTGGCATTAATGCCGTGGTGCGGCAGGTAGTCCACTTGTGCCGCTGCATGCCTCACCGCCACCAGCTTGTGGGTTTACATAGAAAATAAAACATAGAAAACATAGAAAATAATAGGGGTCGCTGTTGTGGCTGACATGTCATATGCCACCGGTGTTTTGGACTTTATGTTACTTTCAAAAGGAATGTGTGAGGTTGCGTTTTTAACTCGGGAGGGTTTAGGGTGCAGTGCGCTTTGGGATTGGGGTGATTTAAATCGTGAGAGCAATGCTGTGAAGTGAATGAAAGAGAACAACTATGATTGCTGCCTTGATCCCTTTTCAGAAATGGTAAATGGTTTTGTATTTTCAGCATCGTGTTTAGGAGCAAGAAAGAAGTTGACGGCAACAAAAGCAACTTTCAAAAGCATTAGCCTACGTCACAACTCATGAACTTTCAGCTGTCACAAAACTTCCTCCTGCAAAGTTGCGAATATCACGGCAGTCTGTCACTAATGAGGACACTTCTCATAAACACAGTAAACATGAGACTGATTGCACCATTAGACTAAGCACCCACAGGACAACAGAATGGCTAACATGGCCGTCTTAGATGAATTTCAGAATCTGCACATTGGCACGGTCGTTAGGGAATTCCTCTGATGCACCTCTCCCATGCTCCTGAGGATGAGGATCTGGGACGTGCCAATCACTGTCAGACATGCTTGAAAATGTCATCAGCTGTCTTTTGGCATCAAATGAGCTGACGTCTTTCTCTGCTTAATGTCAAGATGGAACTTTTTGTAGGACACCTGGCCTTACTTGGCAGTCTTGAGGTATATCTCATTTGTATTACTTGCATTGGCATAGTCTGGCATTCACTGAAGTTAAGGACCATATGGAGAAGCTTTTTACTGAGCAGTTTTCATTGCCACATGATTTATCTGACCGTCTTACAAAATGAAAATTATGGCCTGAACTGCATGCACTGTTTAATATTTTCTATAGTAGATAGACGGTAGATATTACCCAAAAAATAGATCTTGCTTAAAATACTCACAGCTCAATTTTTTCTGAGAAATTCAGTGTCAGCTAAACAACAAATGAAAGACCCAAACATTAATTTTCACACGAATAAAACAATTGCCACAATCTACCCACTTGCCACCCAAAAACAAAAGCAAACTCCACTTAAAGTTCAGTAAAATACCAATAGGTAACATGTCGCATGGCAGAAATGAGGTAAATAATATCCTACTGGAGATGTGTTGTGTAAACTGTGACAGTGTTGATCATTACTAGGGAGCTATTTAATCCCTCTTCACTCTCCAACCTCCGACACGGCTTTTGCGCATTTTTGCAGATTTCTTTGGTTAAAGAAGTATCATAGATGTATCAAAAGATGTGGCCCCACCCCCTCCAAAATGTGCACAACCCAGTTTCCTTAGGGTAAAGGTTTCTTTTGAACAATTCTGCAGTACACGGTTTATTCCAGTGCCACAGCAGAGTCATGTTGTAGTGCAGAGAAAAACAAGGATGTGAAAGTAACCATGCATTTCCTGTAGGTCTCTAAACACAAGAGCCACTACATGTGTGAATGTATCCTTGTGGATGGGTGGGACCCGAGCATTGTGTTACTGTCAGTTTATGTAAATGTGAGTCTTTATTAATGGGAGGGCAGTGACTCTGCACCACTAGCTGTCGATGTGTCGATGAGGGCCAAACCTCCCCTATGACAATCCTGATTAGTGGATGTAGATGTGCATGAGGGTCATTTCAACGACTCATGCTCTACAGGAGGACACGCTGCGTTCACTGACAACACAACTCACCTTTCTCATTGATCTGACTTAGTAAATTCAGGAAGACAACTGGAAAAGCAGGAAAGGAAAGGAAAAGTGTATCCCAGCTTCCATTTACTAAAATCTGTGGAATTAGTCTTTATGTCCTAGAATTTTCACATTTTGGGCTGAAAATTCTTTTAAATTATTATTCTTAAAAGTTTGAAATGAAGGGTTGAGGGCCAATTCATTTTCATTTATTTATAAAAATTCTGATTGCCTATTAGTTACAATATCAAATTGAGTGAGCAGGAAAAGGAACGTTGGCAGCATGACATTGTCATTTTCATGTCTAAAATGACACCTGGGGCCACCCGGTGTCCCTCCATATGCTCTGACAGCAGGACAATGGATGGCAGCTTGGGTAAGGAGTGTGACCATACACAGCCCTGATTGGATGGCCAATAGATTATTTACTGTTCCAGAAACATTTTTAGTAATTTAATGCATTTTTCCAGTCTGTGATGAGTCAAGAACCTTTTCACTGGAAGGGAACGATTTTCAGTCTGCTGGGTTTTTGCTTTCTTAGCTTTATCCTACTTTTATAGTTGACCGAGGAAACGCATATCTGAGAACACATCTGAAGATCTAAATGTGCGCATTTGAGAACTTAAGCATAAGCCAAAGCTCACAGAGCGATGGAGAGAGAAACAGTGTGAAATTGTAGAAAGTTAGAGTACTTTGTTTATTTCAAAAGCTTTCCTCTCCTTGTAAGGATTTCTGAATGCGATCTTAATCTCTTTATTATCTTTGAAAGCATTTCACCTATAGAACCTTGTGAATAAGCCTAATCTGAGGCAAAAATAGCAAAATAATAATTTCTGGCTGTGACTGATAAAATATACTAATAATTTTTTTTGTTGCTGTGTTCCTGTCTCCCTTTTGAGGACAAACAGTTCCCTTTTAAGTAGCTAAAGAGTACAAACCTTTAATCATGAAGCAAGGTGACCGCACATCCTGGTGATCAGGCTCGCTCAACAATATGCCCATGCACGCTTATGCTTTCCTACACACACACAGAAACGTGCAAAAACATGCTCTCTATCCACAGCTGCATAGACTGATGGCCACAAATAGAATATGGGAAAATAAAAAGATACAAATTACAGTTACTACATTGACTTCACATACATGTATATCCCCCATTCGCAGATATTTTGTATTGTTTTTTGATTGATATTTTTTATTTTCTGTCAGAAACATTGAATTCACACGATTTTCTCTATTATATAACAGAATTGCTCATTCCTCAGCTTTTCTTATATACACAGGAAACACAGAAACATGCTGCCACCTGTGATAATATATTTCTTCCATCACATTGAAATGCAGTAGATGGCAGTTCAATATTTTCCTTTTCCCTTACTCATAGCATTTCAAATGATTGTCCCCAACTTCAGGAAAGGAAGGAAATTGCTTTTAAGAAGAGGTTTTGGGGCTCAACATAAACACAGTGATGATTCTGATTTGGTACCAGGTTCATTTTTTTTTTTTTTGATTTATTTCCCTCGAAAGGGCATGCTGCATTTAGTCATAAGTAATCTTATAAATTATTTTTAAACCATTTAAAGGTTAAAGGTTGCTTATAAAAAATGTGATTTTTCAACTTTTACATGTTTTCATTAAATTTGTAGCCAGGCTGTGACTGAATGACACTAATAACGGCCGTAAACTGTAAGGGTGATTTGTCACATAATTCTTTGTCCATATTTCATCGCAAACAGATGTTTGCACTTTACACCGGCAGAATATAAAACAATTCCTTTGCTTTCCTTGCCATCTCTCTCTCTCCAAGAGGTTCCCCACCTGTCATCCAAGACAAGCAGCTGTGACAGCTGTGCGAAGGAAACTGAGTGTTAGAGTGAGCAGTGCCAACCACAACTCCCATCATGCCCCATCCCCTGGGACGGTGATGCTGATTGGTGACCTCTTCCATACCTAGATTGTTCTATAATCCCACCACTCTCTTCCACCAGACACCCACATCCATATGGCATCTTAGTTTGGTATGGTTCCCCTGGGAAGCCAGGGGGCTCTCGGTTTGCTATTTCCAGACAAAAAAAAAAAAAAAAAAAAAATCATGTCGGTGTGCATGTGTGAGGCAAGCTACAGTCTGAAAGTTTCTTGTCTGTCTTAAAAACAAGATTTGGCTAAATATGTTTGTTTTCTCTGGACAGGATGGCAAGGAGTTGTCAGTGTGATTGATGAGATGTGTGGTTGAAGCGTGTGTGGGTATGCATGAGCCATACTGTATGTACATGTGGGCTTTTATAATATATATGAGTTTCTCCATTTTTGCCAAAAGACTGACTAAAACACATTTTTGCATGTACACACACATATTTTGGGGCACTGGATTTGGATGGGGACATCAGATGGGTGACCAGCAGGCTGCTGAAGTTGCTTGCATTGCTTTTTTTTTTTTTTTTTTTTTTTTTTGCACTGACAGGGGCTGGCAAACTGTTTATCATTCCTGGCCAAACAAAGCCAGATTGCGAAATTATCAATTCAAATGGACCTATGGAGGGCATAAGTTAAGGTACAGGAGATGCGTTGTAGTTGTGACACATCAAGCTGCTCAAAAAGGGGAAAAGGAGGTCATGAAATTATACTGTTTCTCTTGGCATAGCTGTATCTTGCTTTTCTGTAACACCCTTTATACAATTAATATACCTGAAATGATGAGAACACGTTTTAAGTGTACAATGTACAATTTGTGATCTACATGTAAATGAAAGGAGGATGGTCATACTCACCAACTAATTGACAGCTTTAATAATACATGGAGTAGCAGTACACCAAATAATGTTTTCAATTAAAAGACTGAAATCTTATAATGTCATGTACAAAATCACATATCTGATTTATAGCCTGCATGATCCTTAAAAAAATGAATTCATCCCTTCACATTCATTGTGTTTTAAATCAGGCAGCGCACACAAAAAAAAGCATCACCTGCACACAAGAGAGATATGCATTTCTAAAACTAATCAAATGCACAGGCTAGAAGATTAAATTAGTCTGCTGTGTTGCCTGACCTTCACTAAGCCCACATCTGTGAACATGCACTGTTTATGAAATCAAAATTGGATTTATTTAATAAGGTAAAATGCTTGAGTGTACAGTTATAGCACCCATAAATGCACAAGGACACTACAGCTGCTCATGCTTTCATGAAGATCAATTCAGAATGGCTGATCACAATTTAATCCATGATGTAATCATAAAACAGGAGACTTCTAGACTTCTCTTCTCCTGCATGTTAATCTCAGTCTGCCTGGTGTTTTATTTTTTTGTTTGTTTTGTTTTGTTTTGTTGATTCCCTGTAATGTTTCCCAGGCTTTTCAAGGAAGCAAGATTCTCACAGATGCCAGTGTTCCCATACAGTATGCCTGCATGGTTTGGAAGCTTTCCATTGTTTTTCAGGGCATATGTGGGGGAGGCGAATCTGTTGAAATGCTGTTATAATATTTTTAGATTTCATATACACATAGGCTTTTTTTTCCCCCTATGCATCTGTGTAGTAAGCATGAGAGCTTGTTCAAGAGCACAGCATGTGTAAAGAACGTCTGTGTGCAGACAATGAAATGTGGATAAGTCCCAGTAAGGCTATATTATTTTCCTCAGTGCATACACACACACACACATGCACACACACACACACTTACTTGCATTTGCATTTGAGCTAATCCCAGAGGTGTAATCAATGTGGAAATACTTGGCATCAGCAGTATGACAGCACACTGCAGCACAGCTAGCATAGCAATGAGCACCCAGCAAATCAAACCTTAGGAATGGGAACCTTATTAAATAAAAGTGGGAAGGGTCAATACCAGCTGTTGATGAGTCCATGAAGCTTGCACTTCAAAGACTTATCCCTTTTTCCCCCATTTGCTTTTTTTTCCCAGCCCAGCAGGAAGAGAAATCTGCCCAGGTTGTGTCAAGCTGGTATCCTTGAATGCTAATGTTACGTCCTTGGGAGGGAACTTTGTTGTGCTCCACAAGGCAACTTCAAAATATTATCACGATCAGTGGATGGGGGGATCCCTGGAGCAGTGGACCTCTGGCAGTTTGGTTCCATGCAGACATACCAAGTGCAAACCTCCACAAAGATTGACATGAGCATAAAGCAGTGTATGAAATGGCTGACAGCCAGAGAGTCTGTCAACATCAAGATTGAAAATCAATGACAGCGATTCTGAGTGATATGCAGCTAAATGTGAGATGTTGGATTCGTGGTCAGAGTCCTTCGCTTCCAAGCAGCAGGGATTCCGTTAAAAGATATACAGTCCCAAGAGTCGTGCAACGTGGTTTCTGTGCATCGCTCACCTTGTCAAGATGCTTTGACCCTCTCAGTGCCATTGAGCAAGCCGCTTTGCCATGGTGATGTTGAAAGACAGTATCACCAACCATCTTCTCAGTGCCTACAGAAATGTTACACTATATGTAGTCTCAAAAAGCTTCAAGGCCTCGTGTCTGAAGAAAATTCAATAACATTTAGTTCAGTGCTCGTCTCGCATTGTTAGTCTCCCTACAGGTTTTGACCACTAGTTGTGATTGTTACCTGACTCCAATTTGTTCATATGTAAATAACCACGTTTTTCACTGCAACAAAGAAACGGTCAGGACAGCTTATTTAGCAGCAGTGGTTAAAATTTGATTTATTTGGCTGCGATATGACAAGTGAAAAATGGAGTTTAATGGGTTTAGATAAATGTCAATAACAGTGCAGAAAAATCTCAGGTTTTGCATAGCAACAGGCAGTGTCTTTGTTGAAAACCATAAGCATTATTCTTTCACTAAGATAATGGAGTGGCTTTTCCTGATGTGATTGTGTTATGAATATTCTGATAGGTTGCATGTTTGATTAATTCATTGCTGTGTACAGTATGTCAGCCACATTCAGCTGGCAAAGAAATCTCTTAAGTTTTTCTTTGGAGACATGCTGGATAGTATGTGCAGACTGGCCAAATAAAATACAATAAAAGCCAGGAGGATTGGCTACAAGTACAAGTCTTGGCAACAAAAAGATAAGGAAGTTAGTGCAGCAAAAATCTGGTTTAAAAAAAAAAAGAATGAAGGTGTAACCATAATGACTTCAGACAAAATGAGTTTCATGCTGTGCGCCTATCTCTCTTATCAAACAAACATACATTTAATGGAGAGTTGTGTTCAACTTTTTATGAAAACCCGAGTGGAATATTTTTCCCTTTAAATAATCTGTTTAGTTGCTTTTTTCCTCACATTTCCTGCCCACAGCTGTCAATGTAAAACATTGACTTGAAATGTATTATGCCCTAAGGGGAGAACGCACCCTGTTGCTATCCTCAAACTTTGCACTTTAATACTATTGACCCAAAGCTTCTCAGGGGCTACAGCAGGCCTCCAAATCTACTGGCACTGCAATCTCAGCAGATTGACGTGGCTGTGAATGTCAGAAACTCCATTGATTTCATTTCACGGGGCATTCGATTCAGTAGATCATAACACCTACAACAAGATTGGGTTGGCATAGATTTTCCTCCATTGGGTCAAAGAGACCCAGACTGTAATTGTTTTTTTTTTTTTTTTTTTNTTTTTTTTTTTTTTTTTATTATTACTTTCTGGCTCTAAAGGTATACACATATATCATAACAGACCACATACACATCACCAACACAGATCTGTTTTTCCACCTGCTTTACTATACTGCTGGCTTAAATTGAAAAACTGTTTATTTGATTAGCTCCGATCCTTTAATGCATGAGGTGTGATGGAGGTCCCGCTGAGGTTTAGGTTTTTTCTTGTGATTCGTCTGGACAGATATCCTACGTGAACAAAAGAAATCAGTGCAAGCTTTGACCACGCTGACAAGACTTCCCTCATTCCTTCATCTCTCATTCCTTTCTGCTTTCTGCTTTCATCCACTCTTCACCAAATAGTCCATAAACCCAGAGAATGCAATGCTGTCAGTTTGTTGTTTTAAGTCTTTCCAAGTCTTGCCAAACATTGTATTTAATGGTAAATGAAAATGGCACAGCGTAAAGGACCGCAAAATTGGCAGCATCCCTACCGTGCAGCTCTATGATGATCTCCCAGCTGACTAATTCTTTAACATTTGAAGTTACACAGCACTAGCATGGTGCAAATTCTTAGGCTGGGTCAGCTAAAAGAAGGGTACCGCTGAACATATAACATTCATTACAAAAACCACCTTCACGTTTTTGTTGCTGTTAAGTACCTAATAAATATCTAGAACATTCTGTGCAGGAAAAATAATAGAGAAGACGAAGGGCGGAAAGTTGAACATTGAATCAGGCATTATGAAGCCGAGATGAGGTTGAACATTCTTTCATCTATCTGCTTATATTCAGATTTGTGCAGTGAGATGTAGCTGTGTGGAGGGAGGAAGTGAATAGAATAAAGAAGAAGAAGAAGGGAGGGTATAACAAGTGAGTGATAAATGGAACAATTTGTCCCTTCTTGATTGCCATGCCTGATCTTTCACAGCAGGCTTGTGTTTATTGACCACTGTAGGACACTAATGAAGTCTAGGCAGCGGTGTGTGCTTGTGGTATTGTAAAACACCATCAAACAGTCTTTTCTCTGTTTCTTCTATTTTTCTCCAAATATTTTTTTTTGTGCTTTCTTTGCTGAAACTGACTGACTTGTAATCTCTGTTTACTTTAGTATGAATTTAAGTACTTTTCACAACACTGTATTTGTGTTGTACACATACAGTTACACATACATGCCAAGTACATCAACACATGCAAACATTAAAAACAGACATCTTGTCAAGTTTGTGAACAGATTACAGCCATGACTACACATTTCTCCCCCCATGATTAGTTGTGGATACGTTCAGAGAAATCATCTTGCAGGAGCAGAGTTCTGGCCCTGCCTCGACTGCCAATTATCACCAAAGCTGAGGGCTAATTAAAGTTTGATTAAGTTCAGAGTGTTCTTGAGGATATGCAGAAAGGAGGATTGGAAGGGGTCCCGTGCAAGATCACACGGTGTCTGTCAGAGGCAGGCTCTGCGAAATTGGATTGTTGGCTATTATCAACCTTTGACCTTAAGTACCATGGCACTTAGTGAATTCCTCAGCTGGGAAAAGAAAACTTACTCAGGAGGAAAAAAAAAATTGTAATTCTGGATGTCCAACATGTGCACTACTTCCAGGAAAAGTGAGTAGCACTCTCACTAGAGGATCGTGTTCACTAATGAGATCTAGGAGGAATTGAATGTATAGAGGGAGGTTTGACTGGACTGTGAGGAGAAGAAAAACGCTCAACATATGTGACTCGCATTTGTCGTAACAGTGAGGTGGTTAAAAAATTCTATTTGCAAGTTCTCCTCAGTTTCTCTACAGGCTGGAGATTGTGCTGTGAAGGAAGCTGCATCCCTTTGGGAGCTGAGTTGCAGGTATGGAATGGGGACATATTGCCCCCTTAAGGGGAATAACATCCCTGCTTGCTCAACGGTCTGCAGGGAGGCACAACGGTACAACCGCCAAAGGTCCTCCTTGTACTGCGTTTGGAGTGAACTTGACATACACCGCACTGCACAGGGGGCCGAATTACTAATTCATAACATGCACTCGCATATTAATGGCACATCTTTTTGTGGCAAGCTAACATATGCATGAGGTGGCTCCAACTTTAAAAAAAAAAAAAAACAGGAAGAAGGTGGGGGCAATCAGGTGGAAGAGCGGAAGACGATGGATGACGGCGAGGCAGGAACGTCAGCGGTGGCTGGCAGAGAGAATTCTGGGGAGTCCGGTCGATGGCATCAGTAGATTTCAGTTAGAGGCAGTGGCTTCTGTGAGTTAGCAAAGGTAATTATGATAATGGACATTAATGGTTTTATAAGTAAGCACTAATGGCCATGGAGATTGAGTGTGTACATAGCACAGCACCTGACCTTCATATTCCACAATGAATTGGATCTAACTTGAGCAGGGAAACTGAATTAGAGGAGTGAAATCCTCAGCACATGCTGCTGGGTATTGTGTTGAGATCCTCTGGCTTGAATCTCTTAAGCTTTGTCTCACAGGCTCATGAGCTCGACTGCAGAGGAAAAACACATTGTCTCAGGGTTACTTTTCCACCTGCTCTCATCTGAGTCGTGCATTTCCGTTTTAGAACATTAGCTTATGCCTTTTCTTTTTTTTTTTTTAAATCTTCCTTTTCCTTTTCTGTGTATGTGTGTGTGTGTGTGTGTATATATATATATATACACACAGTGGGGTCCAAAAGTCTGAGACCACTGTGAAAATGCTTCTATTTTGCGTTCTTTTTGAATTTAATAAAAGATTTTTCATTACAAATGATAATATCATCTTAACAATTTGAGTGAAAAGTTGAATCTTTGAAAAATGTATATGAATTTCAGAATATTTTAGTATGCCCCCTTTTGCTTTAAATGACAGCATCACTCCAGCTGGCATCGACTCCACGAGTTTGTGCAAAACCTGATGAGCCAAGTTATCCCAGCATGATTTGACAATGTTCCAAAGAGCTTCTTGTGATGTCAGACTTTGATTATTTCCAGATTTACATGGAAAACATCACAGATTTTCGATGTGGTCTCAGATTTTTGGACCCCGCTGTATGTATATTTTAAATTCAGCTTCAGCACTTTTCAAGTTGATTCCTTCTCATTCTCTTTTTTCCCTCTCATTTTGCTGCTCTGCTGTTGGCTGAGGTTAAGGAATGAAGGGCTGTCTGATTGGGTGTCTGCACATCAACCTGAGCACCAAGCTTTGGAGTTGGATCCTCTATTTTCTTTTTTTCCTGTTTCTGACAAAATGTGAGCCTCTTCCACAATTCCCTCTTACGTTTAATGAGTTTCATCCCTCTGTCTTTTCTAATGTGTCCCTTTGCAGCTCAAAAGCACTTGTCTCCATTCCTCAGTTTTTCTATCCTTTGCTGTACTGACGCATCCATTTATCATTGTCAGTCACCAGGCTTAAAACTCTACAGGCTCACATGCATCGATTCCCTCTTAATAAGGAAAATAACATGATGCAAATTTCAGATCAAGGTCGATAACGGAATAATAAGTGTAAACCACGACCTCTTAATGAATGTGTTAATGATGCCCTCTGCCCCTAATGTCAGGCTAGTTAGGAGATACATGAGGGCGAAGCAAAGACGGGCTTTGTTGTCTGTGACCTTTTTTGCTCATTTACTAACAGCTTTCAAGCCGAAGTGCTGTGGGTAAGCATGTAAAATCTCTCAGCATAATACAATGTGCATTATCTACTCTCTGGATTGCATGTGTTCTTAAGTATCGTCTTTTTTTTTTTTTTAAAGNTTTTTTTTTTTTTTAAAGATTAAAATTGCAAAGGGAGGTATTAAGTGCAGCGTGTTGGAGTAAGTCATTGTCATTCAGCTAGTATGATTAACTGAAAATGTACCTGGAACTCTGCAAGTCACATGTCGGTGTCAAGGAAAAGAGTCCCGCTGTCCCAAATTATCCAGCCCCATGTTAACCTCTTCTTTTAGCCTGCTCATTTTCCTTCACCCAAAAAAGTAATTTTGGACACAGGCTTTTACAAAAAAAAAAAAAAAAAAAAAAANATTCTTTCTTTTCCCCTGAAAACAGAAGCTATTATGGCTGGAAGGCTGTCATGCAGAAAATAAGTGTCTGTGTAATTATACGCATAAGCCGACTCACTAAAAACCACACTGATCCAGCCACAAAAAAGGAGTCCAAGTTTCATAGTCGCTACGGTTACACAGTTTGATTTGTGATATTCTGGCAGATATTGTCTAGTCATCATCAGCGACTGCTAATATAAATAATATCAACCAATGTACATACAGTAACAAGAGGCAGCAGGCAAACTATTTTTGGCTGTCCACTTCTCTCATTCACATCCTCAGAGGTATGGCATTAAAGGGCTGCGTCATGCCGGTGTTTGAGGTACAGTCAGTGTTTGCTCTTTCTATCAGTGATAGAATGTGCAGTATATTAATTGTTAGATCACAAATGGTCACTGGCACATCAGCATGTTTTTATCGGCACACATTAGCACGCAGAAAAAGATGGGTGATGGCTGAGCTGGAATGTATTCTCAAACATTTCTCACACTCAGACATATTTAATGTTGAGGTTGCCTGTATTGCTGCCTCTGGCAACAACTGCCACCCTACATAATCTGCAGATAAACTGTATTCTGCCTAACATCTGACATTCTAAAACCCAACCATGTCCAAACTATGGATCAACCATCCCTTTATAACAACGTTTTATCATGTGATCCTTGCTTTTGTGATACAACTCTTAGGTTTTTGTCTTTAAAAAAAAAAAAAAAAAAAAAATTCTAGTCTAGAGAACCTTTTTTTCATGTACTTGGTTTGTATTTATAAAATTACCATACACTAACACAGATGCCAAGTAGCCTACAACTACAGTCTATTGCTGGAAACTCAGCTGCTTTGCCGGGGGATTAGGAGGGTAAGTGCCTTGCTCAGTGACACCTCAACTTCAACTCTTACCCACATTATTCCCAACCCAGAGATTATAATAAATGATTCTCTCATCACAAGTTGGCTTCTCTAAATGCTGCCTCTGCAACTCACAGCAGCAGCAATGGGTGTCATGTATTGTGACACTGCTGGTAATATGTTGTCTGTGTGTGTGTGTGCATGTGGATACAGCTACTGCTCCACACAGCAGTTCCCCAGGGCACTTGATGGAGATTTCAAAGGCATTTTGTAGTGGCTTTTTTCATCTGCCTGTCTAGTGAGAGCAATGAGCGAGAAATTGGTCATCTGGTATGTTTGTAGTTAACCAGGGTGAGAGCATGCCTGAGCATCCTGTTGGTCGACGTTATGTTTCGTAGCTGATCAAAAGATGGCTCTTATTTCATTCGCGGTACATTTTCTGCTCAATTTTCCCTCCGTCAGCGACTGTTGAGCAGTTTCATCAGCCTTTAAGTCTCTAGTGCTTTTACACTATACAAGTGAGCTGCCATGCTTTTGATTCCCGGCTAACCCGATGGCATACTCTCTCAATAGGCATTTTTCAGACCAGACTACATTGGATATTATTGTGAGGGAAAACTGAGACAACAAAGAAGGCATTAAAAGCTGGCAAGTGTGATCATGTGCCACCAGGAGAAGCTTTTTTAAGCAAAGAAAGAACAGTAAAAGAGGAAGTCTGAGGGGGAAAAAACAACGTACAGCCCTTTTTTTTTTAAGTAATCAGAGGAAGAATTGAAACAAGTGCTAAGGGTTGAGAGAGAGAGAGAGANGAGAGAGAGAGAGAGAGAGAGAGAGAGAGAGAGAGAGATTGCCCCAGCTGGCTCAGTCTGCTGGGAGCAGGTAGTGTATTTGGGTCAGCACATTGCATCATCAGCATTTCTTCCAACCTGCCTAAGCAAATGGAGAAAGGGCCAATCTGCTCAACGAGCTGCATTATTAAGAGTTTCTGCTCTGCCTCTGCACTTACCATTCCTACTGTACCTTCTCGCACGGCGCAAACACACTCAGAAGATGCAAATATTAGACGGATAGATGCTGAAATACACCTGCAGTATTTACCCCAGTTTCTTCCACACGCATGGACAAACCCTCAGGCTGGCCATGATCAGCGTACACAAACCCTCTGTGTTTCATTAGAGATGATGAGTTATGTCTCTCTCCTCTCTCTCTCTCTCTCTCCCTCTCCCTCTTTCACCCGTAGAAATTTGTCCCTGACATTATGCAAACAACATTGATAATGTTTTCCCATAAAGTAGAATAAGAGTATTTATTTGTAGCGTAAGAACTGATCCACTTTTTACTGAATGCTTTGTGAACCAACAAGGTCCTTTGGTTCCATCATCAAAAGGAGAATTCAGAATGTTGTGTCTAGTCTAGTTTTACATTAAAATAGAATAATTGGATTCTACTCTATGGCATCAAAGAAATAATTACAATCAATAGAATTAGAATTACACAATAACTAGCAAATGAATAAAGAAGAACCAATGTAATTTTTTTCACATAGAAAGACTGTAGTTCGCCAACAAACAGATTTTCAGTTGAACTTGAGAAGCAAATATGAGCCCTATTTTAACATGGCCTGTGAACTATATGTATTGATGATGTTGCAGGATATTGTGTTATGCTTGCATTTTAATTGCATATTTGTGGCATCGGGGAATAAATGCAATTAACTCAATGTGGGTGGACTTCAATCACAAAGATGCACTGTAATAAGAAAAAGGCTGTTAGAAAGTAATTATTACTTTGTGATTATTCATTAAACTGCTTTGAGTGCGTGTGCGTGTGTGTCTGTACATATTTATGAGAACGTGTGCACTGCATGTGCGCGTTTGCACGTGTGTGTGTGTAAGCAGTATTTTATATTTCATTATGGCAGAGGAACTGTGCTGAAAGGGGGCTTTTTTTTGCTGTTAACAAGGTTGTTTGTATCAGACTGAAATTTCTTTTTTCTTTCATTTTCATCTTTTTGATGAAGTATCAGCAAAGCAGCATGCTTACTACTTTCAGCTGACACGAGGAACTGAAGAGGTTAACCAAGGCATATTAATTGATTTTTTTTTTTTTATTAACACAGAAGAGATCAGCAAAGGCTTTGATCAAACAATGTGCTGAAACAGTCATGTTTACCAGCAGAGTGCAATTACCTGTTTAAAAGCACTGCTGCTTTCTCCATGCCATCTAAGTCATTTACACTTTTTCAGGCTTATTTAGTGACTAGTATTTAATTCAGAATTCTAAACACAACCCATTAAGATCTCCTCTATTGAGGTGCTGCATCTTTACACGATTTCCAATCATTTTTTCTTCTTCATTGCTTGCAGCTAAAGTCAAATATTCTTCATCTAGGATGAGTATTTCCTGTGTGGTGACTGTAAAAAAAAAAAACAAAAAAAACAAAAAAAAAGGTTCTTAGCGTCATCAGTCATAAATATAAGGTCTTTAGCTGTTCTTTAGTGAGGAACTGAACCCGTGACCCCTCTGGTCGGTAGGGAAGTGCCCCTGCACCCTTTACACAGGGCTCAACCTCATAACTCTCCATCATACTTTCACAACTTGCCCTCATCACCCCCCACCCTCTTGCTCCAAACAGGGAGGCCCATTTTGAGCCTGGGGGCTGGAGTGGATCCATCACCCTTCCCACGGAGGATGAGGAATGGGCTTGTTGTGCATCACCGTAATAGCCTCAGCCGTCAGGGTGGGATGAGCCGGGTCTTCTCCTGCTCAGGTTAAGCGCTCAGACAGGTGATGGAAGACCGTTATGTGCAAATGCATGACATGGTTAATGCGCTCCTCCACATCAGAGAGCAGCCATCAGTCTCCAGCAGACTGACAGACGGGCAGAGATGGCGAAGAATTGTCTTATCAAACCTTCGCCAATCACACCACTCTCACCTTCACTCCTTCTCCAAGACTTTTTTACTGGAATTTAACTTGACTGGATGACTGAAAAGTTCTGGCCAAGATAATGAGTTTAACAGAGCGGAGACTGAGTTCAACTCTGTGAAAGTTTAGTCATTTAATGTAAATATATTGTGTGAATATCCAGCATTCACAAAAATGGCAGAGGAATTAGTTTGAAGACATTAGTTCTGGAAAACCAATTGAATACATGCCGTCGCTTTGCCTTTCTGTGAACTACACTTTGAATCAGTCAAACATATTACAGCTTTCTTTTTATCTTGGCATGTTTTCTGGTAAAGATTTCCAGCAGGTGAGCTTTAATAGCCATCAGATATTTAATGTGCCCGGGAGTTTGAAACATAAAATATTCTGCCCTCCACTGTCTTGTCATTACCCATCACACGCTGAGCTGATAATATTTTGTGACTGCTTGATGTGACACCGGCCTTCAGCGGGGCTTGTTGCACGCTCGCTTCCCAGCCCCCGAGTATATTTATCAGGCAGATATCGCAGACTGCCAACAGTGAACTCTGTGGGTCTTCATTGTTATGTAATCGCAGCAGGCTCTACTGTGACACATGTCAAAGTGGTTGAAAATGAAAATTTGATTCACTCAACTACCTCTCTCTCTCTCTCTCTTGCTCTCACTCTCTATGCCCCTGTTACGTCCCTCACTGTGTAAAAGGTCCGTTGACGTGTTTTCTTTATTTCTTAGCTCTTTCACTCTCTTTCGCTGTTCTGCTCCCTCTCCCATATAACCGCTCCTTTCTTGTTGTATATGCAAAACAAACTGTGCTGGGCCGCTCTTCCAATTGGTTGGTTAACGGAGGCGGGATAACAGCGGCGGAGCCACACCCTCGATTGGCCCGTTTCTTCCCTCTGGGATGCACCTTCGACTTCTCCTGCGGTGGACACATCTGATTGGAGGACAATTTCATCCCCTCCACCAATGAAGATTCTGCTCGGTCCCTGGACTTGCTTAAATTCATTACAAATGCTCATTGTGAGGGCTGGATGTGTGTTTGTGCCAGTCTGACTTGTTTTCTGAGGGTTTTTTGAGAGCTGTGTAATTGTGATCTGCTATTGTGACCTGTGATAGTTCAATGATTCAGATTTGTGTTTTTCTTTAGGTTTTTCAACATCTGATTGGTTAATTTAGGCACGGTTGTATTAAGGAAAATCTTGTAGGGTGTTGTCACTTCACTCTTTTTTTTTGTGAATCACTGTTGTTACTTTTTATTATTTTATTAAAGGAAGGTTATTGGTTAAACTCTTTTGTTTGTTATTTTATGGTTGGTTTTCTGGCACCACCTCTGTCCCTTCCGCAGTTGGTGGTTTGCCTTAAATTTCAGTTACTGTTGTTAGCCAATCCTGTGCTTATCATTATTATTTTGTGTTGAAACAATAAATTACCTTTCTTTGCCTTTTCCATCGGCTTTTATGTTGCTTCCCTTTCCCCTAGACCATAGGGTTGTAACACCCCCTCTCCCTCTTTCTGCCTGGGATCAAGCTATAGCTCCATCTGCCTTTCAGAGGTGCAGTAGGTATTTGCCACATGAAGGAGAGAGGGACAACTGTGAAACAAGGCAACAATTTGACAACCTAATTCTGATTTATGGAAAATTGAAAGATGAATCTTGGGAACAGATGGGGAAGAGGGATTGAACTCCAGTGTCAAAGTGTCAAGTACAGTAATTTACTTTAGAGATAAGCAGTCCCCCTCTTTGCAAGTGGTTGTTGAGGCCATTAAGAAACTGCTGTTACTCACCTTACTTGCATAATATGCTAAGAAAATGGCCAGATTGTAGTTGTGAAGATGAGAAATAGCTTGTCTTTCATGTAAACAAATAGCAACGTCTTCATCACCACACTCAATGCTGCCTGAAAAATCCTGTTTCTCATATGAGAGCACTCCCTTTTAGTCTGAATGGATGCTGAACACAAGTTGGAGTCTGGAGGCTTGTTTAACAAATTGCCTCAGTACTGCAAGCACCACCCGCAATAGTTCACGGGCCTTTGGAAAATACTACCTCAGGAGCAGGGAGTTTATTGGAGGCAGGAGCTAAGGCCCAGCACTAAGCTATATCCTACTTCCCACGGTCGAAGCACAATAGAAAGTAAGAGTACCTCAAAAGGTTTCTTGTTTCCCGGAAGGGCTCCTGCAGTGGGAAAGTGCTGTTGGAGGTATTTCCAGACTGCACAAAAACTAAAATATTAGGGACCCAAAGGAAAAATCAGCAATACTCTCCCTTGGTGTCATCCCTGTCCTCTGACATAAGTGTGCTGTGAGTTTCTGGCCCACCAGCACTGATGTCGTCAAGGGAAATTAAAGCTTACCAAACATATTAGATGTCACTGTGCTGAAAACACAATTTTTCATCTTCTTTACCCGCCACTAATCTCAAACGGGGGGGGNGGGGGGGGGGGGGGGATGGATCTTTGAGGATGGGAGAAAAAGAAAACGAGTGAACATGTGAGAGGAGGAGGAGGAGTGGAGGAAGACGTGTGTGTCAGCAGAGTATTAGGTGGGCTATGGAACAAAAACTACTGTTGTTTTCCCAGTTGACAGGATGGCTGTCATGGTTGCTATTAGGGGACGGCAGAGTGCTAGCAGCTTATAGGCTGGATTTGACATCCAGTATAGGTTCTGTGTGTGGGAGATGAGGTTTATCAGTGGGGAGGGATAACACACACTGTCCAGCCAGATCTTTGGGGAGGCAATGGAAATATGGCTCACCACAGATAAGCCTCACTGTCACTTGGCTTTGATGACTATTAGTCCTGGTTGGTTCCCTGGCAAGCTCGTCCTGTCACCATGCTGTGATGGAGGAGTGGTGCTCCTCCATCAGCCGGGGAGAAAGGATGCATATTGATTGTTTTGTTTTATATATGAAGCTCTAATAGAGGGGCTCCCAAGGCTCTTCTGCTGGGCAAACACTAAAACAATGTGGCATGTAAACAAAAAAAAAAAAAAAANAAAAAAAAAAAAAAAGAAAAAAAAAGAATCAGATAAATTGGACTTGGGGTTTGCACCACGCAGGCTATGCAGTGAGGACATGCTTAGCTAGTTTTCCTGATTTGTTGAAACCGCATGTGTACGACTTTTATTTTTAAAGCACTTTGTAGTCTTTTGTGTTTAAAAAGCTTTATGAGTAATTTTTTTTCTGTTCCGTGCCGTTACAGTATTCCATTGTGTGTCCTATCATGACAAATTTTTGCATTTACTCTAGTACTTGAATGCAGTTTTGAGGCCCTTTTATGATGACTATGACTGTAGTTACTTTGCAGATAGAAATGTATTTTAAGTTTAAGCATGTTTCAAGTCTCCACAAGTTAATTTTAATAACATACTGGAATGAACCACAACAATGGTAGTCTGGAAAGTAGGAAAAACTATTCTAATATTTACCGCTCCAGTAGCATGTTTTTTTTTTTTTTTNTTTTTTTTTTTTTTTTAGGAATGGTTGTCAGTAACATAACGTGTATGTAGGTTGTATTGAGCTCAAACATGCAAAAACCACCAGTATGGTCCTTTAAGCACATATGTACATTGTAACAGAGTACAATGCATTGTGGTATTACTGCTCTTACTTAAGCAAATCACGAGCACTTCTTCTTCTACTCTGCTGGTAAAGAATAGTGTCTGGTTGACCTTCATGTCAGACACGGTTGGATGGAGCCATCCAGCTCTACAAACTGTGGAGGAATGAGGGGAACCAAACAAGTATAACACCTGTTTTGGAGACAGAACTAATACACAACCCACTTCTGTGAACTCCTTCATTGCTGTGGCCACTGAAGCACAGGCCAGCGAGCACATTAATCAGTCCAGAGACTACATCCATCTGTCGCACGGGCACAGTGGAGCGCCCGCGAGCTGTTGGCACTGCCTCCACCTGTGTTGTCCCATTACTTCTGCCCATTTTGACTGTGTTAGCTATCAGGCAGGCTGGTGAGAGAAAGAGACAAACTTGGAGGGATGTTGGCTTCGCTCGCAGTAGGAGGCTTGTATAGTTTTTGGGGCCAGTGATTAAAGGGGCCATTGATGCATGGAGATTATTCTGATGCCTGGATAGAGCTCGATACAGAATCAATCCAAATTTACTTGTGGAGTGTTGTTACTTGACTTGATTGCATTCAACAACAAAGTTTGCAGATTTACGTAGATATATTGTATATACACTTGAATATTTTGGCCAAGCTAACACAACTGCAAAAGCTTTTCATGGAAATCTGCCTGCTCTGCATGACCATTTGCTTACAATAAAATTGCCACTGAAAACTGGCTATCAGTGAGTTAAATTATGCAAATCCTCTACTGTGTTTATTCAGTGTGCACCTCTAAGTGTTCAAAATGTAATTTAAATTGTCAGGCCTGGATATAAATAATGAAATGGCTTGTATACCACTGAGTAGCTCATATCTGTGAGCTAGTGGTCAGACTGAAGCTGCATGTCCATACCTGAGAAGAAGATTAGCAAAAACCCTTGTAATTTCTGAAGATGGGAGGTTTTGACTCTGTAGGGGACCTGAAAAGGGAGTTCTTGAGTAGGAGTGTGTGCTTTTGAGAGTGCAGTATGGGAGGGTAAGATTCAAATAGGTAAATGGCAGGTTAGAAGAAAGAAGCAGGTGGCAATACGTGTCCATTTGTGAGGGATCAAACTGCTCCTATGTGCACATACTTGACTTGTCTCCACACTTTGAAATTGCTGGACACAAAAGTCAATATCAAGCCAATAACTATGTAAAACTCATGCAAAGGTGGCCAGCATGAAAAGCACAGGTTGAGTAAAGGTAGCGCTTGTTTTTCTCTCAAGACTCTGAATGTCAAAAGGTGGAATTGTTGTTTTTTTTTTTTTTATGTTGTTTAATTAGGGAATGGTTATCATGGGCACATAGCATGCTAGTGAGGGGTGACAACACCCCAGTGCTGTAAAATTAATTATATCACTAATGTGGACCCTGTGCATGTGAAATAACTGAATTCTCCCCAAATAGCTCATTAATCTTCAGACAGCCACTCCTGACGAGGTGAAGTGGTCTTGAATTTCAATGCCCACCCTTGCTGGTGTCATCTTTTCCTCTCTTCATCTCTTTTGCTCCAACAGCTGAAGTGGAATAGGATTGTTTGGAGCGAGAGAAAATAATATTGTCTGCAGAGGTATCTCTAGCACTTCTCTGAGTCATATAATTATTCACACCTACACAGTTTGCCTAAACACACACGTACACGCAAGCTTGCAGCATAAAGTGGAGCACCTGAAAACTTCTGATGTATTCTGTGATTATTAAAAAAGACCCACTGCTTTACTGGCACAAACAAATCACATCAAATCAAATTTTCCAGCTCATAAAAATGGCTTCATGCAAAAGACAAAATTAATCCCCATAAGTCATTTCTTGGCTATTCAAAATCTAATCTAAAACACCCAGAATCCCTGCACACCTGCTACTTTTTACCATTTGCCAAAAAATATGAGTCATTATTTGTTTACAGAGGTCATTTTAGTCAATGGTTGAATCCTTACAATTTACAAATTGTCAACAGAAAATGATCATCTATAGACCAAAACTGCTGCTTCAGTCTTAAGAGAGTGCTGTGTTAGTGTCCTTTTAAGTGTGTTTAAATAGTCTTGTGGTCCTAGATGCTTTATAGCATAATTTATTGTCCCTCAGTTGAATTTATTTGGATTTAGATTTATTGAGCAAGAAAAGCGTCAAAACCAGTGTATGAGCCGATTTAAACATTTCTAAAAGTATATTATTTCATGAGAAGATGTTTTTTTTTTTGTTTTGTTTTTTTTTTTACAATATAACAAGTAAAAACATTGTAAGAAAGGTTAAAATTAGGTATTTATGGTACTGATCCTGCAAAATTCATATATCGCTGTCCATGGTTCTGATCTACATCAGCGCTACAATGTGAATTTGTTGCTGCTGTCCATGGTTCTGATCTGTATTGACGCTGCAGTTTATTTGTTGCTGTCCATGGTACTGATTCTTCCCCAGTTCTTGTTCTGTGTTTCAGTTTCATATTCTGTTGTTTGGCCATGTCAGAATGTGGCGCACATGAGCAACCTTCTTGCCAGTTAACCAACTGCCAGCTGTGGTCATACGACTTTCTCTACTCTGGTATTTTTGATTGCTGAATCTTGTAATGATTTTCTGTCATCAATAACACCGACTTTGTTCTCTGTTTGCTTTGCATCACTAGTGTGGAAATTTTGCAGGCCTTATTTAGCGTGCGGTGTCTCTGGCGTGTTCTTTTCCCTGCTGTTTGTGTGACACAGAGTCTAGTTAGTCTGTTCTGTTGGCAGTAGTGTTTATTGTTTTGCTGTTATTCGGCTGCTATGGTTATTAAAACACTGAGAACCATTGTCTAATACTGTGTGTCTCTGCACCTGGGCCCTATTAATAAAAAGCCTTCGTTCAATGAATGTCAGTTACTTTCATTTTTTTTTTTTTTTTNATTTTTTTTTTTTTTTGCTTGATCAGTTTTGGAATGAAAAACTGAAATCAGAATAAAAATTTGCCATCTGTAATGTCACCACACATTACACACAACCATGCCAAGGCCCCTCACCCAACATCCTGCAGTTCTGATGAAAAGCTGGAAAAGTTCAAGAAATCAAAAAGAGGTGACTGATGAGTGAACATTGATACATATCTTTAGATGTGATCCTCTTGTCATCTGTAGTTGTACCACAGTTTGTCTCAAGTATTAATATAAGTTTGTTATCCTTTCTGTTTACTCTTCAGATGCTCATTTCCAAAAGCTTCTTATGGCAATTTACCACTAAACACGTATACCAGGTGTAAGGACAACAAGGTCAATTTTCACGCCAGTTGTTTGGAAAGGTTGTACCGAGGCCACGTTTGTCACGCTGAACTTATGAAGCACCCTGTATTAGGCGCAAGGGCCACAGTGAGACCACACTTTATATAAGAATACACTTCTATGTTAAACATGAAATTTTCCATCNCCACAGTGAGACCACACTTTATATAAGAATACACTTCTATGTTAAACATGAAATTTTCCATCACACCATTCATCTAAACCACAGGATGCAAGAGCTCATTATCTGTCACTCCAATTATGAAATCCTCAGTCAGCCATTAGTGCTTGTGCGTTTGTCCTTTACATGCCGTGCAAGATACAATGTGTTGTATTGGATATGGCCATGTGAGCACTTTATGGGAGCATGCACCTCCTGATTCTTCTTTCATCCATTTTGCTGTGCTAGTTTATATTAATTTCACATACACAGAACTCCTTATCAGCAGTGAGGAAAATCTTTAAGGTGAATCAGTGGAAAAACTCTGTTTCCCTTCATTATTGCCTATTAGGTTGCTGTCTTTTCAAGGCAAATTGGAGCAGAGCAATCAGAGAAATGTTCAGAGAGAAATAGTCTGTAATTGGTTCTAAGGGTCTCCATATCGATGCTGCTGGATGGACTGTTATACCATGCAAGTCACACTACACCGCTTCTATCTTCTCTTTTACATGCCAGCCCCGGATTTCATATCTTACAGAGAAACATGATAAACACAGTACAGAAAGAGCTGCTCAGGCCAAATCCATCTGTTTTATTGGTATTCACTGTTTCCTTTCTCCATCTGTTCAGCACATCAGAACCCAATGTCTCTTACCTCTGCTGCACTATTTTTACCTGCTCCTGGATACCGTCTCCCTGTATGTGACGTCAGGAAAGGAGACAGAGAAAGAACTGTTATCATTCATTTACTGCATGGGTTCGCTGGCTTTTTCTGTCATCCTCCAGGAAAGTCATCAGTATGTAATAGCAGAATTGGTGAGAGACATCCCTTATGGCACGAGAAGTTTATTCATTATGAAGGCTGTATCACGTTACTCATGGTAATGTTCATGTAACACATGATCTGCTGTACCCTTGTATCTAATATACCCTTTAAAGGAGCATACCGGTTATTTTGCATGTTGGAACCCAGTAAATACAGCCCACTACGTATTACTACTGCCAACTATTTTCCAAAACATACTGCTGGAGCGGTAACATTTTAGAATTGTTTTTCCTACCTTCCAGGCAGCCATTGGTTTCAGCTCATTCCAGCACGTAATTAAAATCAACTTGTAAAGACTTGAAACGTGCTTGAGATAAGTAATCCATCACAGCAAACCAAACATTGTAATTTTTTTTGTCAAAGTTACTTAATTTAACCAGTCCAACACAATGTTTACTAATTCATTACCATTAAAATGAATCAAAGGATCTTTGAAAAATATGCCTCACATAAAAATGTATGTGCACAAAAGAAATGCATGTGAGAAATGCAACTGGCAATACTTGTTCTGCCTCCAGAGTTTATGCACTTGTTTGCTCTCACAGTCAATGCATATTAGAGGCAAATGTCTAGAGTAAAGAACAGAATTTAATTAGATGACTGGTAAATTTAAATCAAAAGGCAATGGATTGGTTATAAAGGTGGTTTAAAGAATATAATGTCTTCCCCCTGGCTGATTTGAAAACACAGTAGCTGTAAAGATTTCACATAGTTCAGCTTTAAAATGTGTATTATGTTGTCTGTGATACCAAATAAAACCATGTCCCAAAATTTAATCGGTCATTGAGAGTAAATGAGGAATAAATGATTATTGTTTACAGTTCCAACATGCACATTTGTGTGTGCATAAGTGTGCGTCTCTCCTCGTGCATGCCCACACCTTTGTCTTTAATTATGAGGGTGCAAAACCGTCTTTGTCTTTGCGTAGGTGTGCATGTGTGTGTGTTTTACCTCTGCAGGCGGCACAGGGCACCCCGCCTGTTCACAGCATTAATGCTCAACCTTGTCCAAGGTTAATCTGTCACTCTTGCTGTATATTTGCATTCATTCTTATCTGCACCTCACCACTCAACTGTCTATCTGCCCCCGCTGCTGCTCAAACTTAATCGTCTTTGTACATTATAGATGAGCCTCCAACAAAATAGACACACACACACCACACAGCACACACAAACACCTTCACTCCCATCCCTTTCCTTTACAAACTACCCTCTAACTCCACCCACAGCACAAATTCCCAGACTATCAATATTTACTTTATATATAATTTCTTAGCAAGCCATTACGCTGACTGCTTCTCAAAAGCAATACATTTATTGCTGCATGTGGGGCAGTTTGAGATCTAAATGTTTCCCTCTGGTGACAGCACTAAGGGCAAGAGAGCACAGAGATAACATGGCTCTTCACTATTACCAGAGGAGCCAAAGGATTAGTTCTTAATTAGTAGCACAGAAACTGTCCTTTTAATTAAAAAAAAAAAAAAGTGAAAAGCCACTACAGAGGCAAAAGTGAGAAACTCTGTGTGTAGTCTGCTGTGATATATATCTATATTATTCTTTTTCATAACAAAGGAGCACACATGTGGTTGGCTTTCACGTTTCCTTGATAAAGTCTGTAAACAACTTTGCTGTGATATGTCTTTTAACTGGATATGTTATGCAAATGATTGTTGGAGGAATACCAAAGCTGATAAACCACCATAGGATTTCTGTGATTTGCATGTTTTTGTTGTAACTAAAATATGGGGCTATGCTGGCTCCAGTGGTTCTTCGGACACGTGAACAAGATGATCAGAAATCAGAAATAAATGTTGCTGTTATACATCCTCCTCTACTAATATCATTTTAATGTATTTTAGATTGCTCAGACCATCAAGTAATTTGTTCTTCAGACTTTAAACCCAGATTTAGCAAAGTTTTTGACATTAGCATTGAATCAAATAACTATGTAATGCAAAAGGGTTGCTTGGTATGCCAAAAACCACTAAAAATCAGCACTGAACTCTTGAGCTTTACACAGCCATAAGCCTCTTTTAGCTTACTCATTGTATAGCTCAGTATCACAGCACTTGCCAACCATAGGCAGCCTATTGTAAGCTACTTGCTCAGCAGCCTGAGATGCTCATACCTAGCCATAAAGTGCTTAGCTTCATTTAGTGACAGCGGTTTTCCAGCATTGTGTTTGTTAAGGCAGCGAGCAAGCCACAGTCCAAATGTGGCTTCAGTGAGATAAAAAAAAAAAAGGTCAGATTTTAATGCAAGATTTTAATACAGACTTTCATGCAAGCATCTACATTAATCCAGTTTCGAAGAACTGCACTCTTATCAGCTTTAAATGAATGCATGTTTGCTTATAAGAAGCTATTTAGGAGCTGATTCTGCAGCATCACTGCAGCTGTCTGGGGAATCAGCTTTTGTCACAAAATTCCCAGCTGGAAACATCAACATTGACAAGCAGGAAAAGGCAAATTAAATTGTACAGTCAAATCCAGAATGCAGAGTGAATGATTGATGAATCTAATTTGCTCAGAAGTGTGACTTTTGGACAAAGTTGTTAGAGTTAAAAATGCTGCTCCTTACAGATCCCTTAGGACAACCAGTTGCTGTGATTGGACCATCCATAAAGTGGATGGTCCAATCACAGTGGAATATGACTGGAACTTTAGTTGGCGATGTCTCTCATCTAACCTTAAGGGTTAGTTTGCTTTGTACTGTTTGCACATGATCCACAGGTCTTGTTTGGACCACGAACCAGCTGCATGGATGAGTACTCGCAGATGAGTCATGCACACTCATGCATATACAGAAGTGGATGTAAACACACAGTCTTGTGGTACACAGCATGCAGAGATTTAGCAAACTGATACTGCTAGTTTCCAAGCTCCAAAATGCAAAAGAGTGTTGTGTCTACTTCTGTAGATGAAACACTGTTCTTCGAAGTCTGTCACATCTTTCTCTGAATTGCCTCTCCTGAGGTTTCTTCCATTTCTTTCCTTCTATGATAAGATTTTTTATTATGGTCCTAGACTTCATAGAGAACTTGAGTTGGATCGGGATCCATTAATGTGTGGGCCTGTAAAGCCCTTTGTTCCATTGCATGTGACATTGGGCTACACAAAGAAACTTGACTTGATGTGTAAACACATCTAATTCATGAGCGCTAACATTTCCACAGCTCACAAGTCACAGTGGAAGTATCGGGATAGAGAGATAAGAAGAGATAGCTCAAGACAAGAGGGAAAAACATTTTTTAAAATATTTTAGATTGTCCCCTTTAAACAGCTTTGACTTATTTTCGAATCTAAGGCTTTTTCTAATGCTAAAGTCCATTGATAGCTGCCATCAAAGGAGCTCACAGTTCTACTGTGAGTGTGAAGTAGAGCATCTCCAGTATGCACGACTCAGTGAGCTGTGTTGAGATGTCTGTAGGGATCTAAAGGGCAGGAGTCAAGTCCCTCAAGTGGACATTGACTGATTGACGGACTGACAGGCTGTATGTGTGTTTTTGTGCAGGTGTGTGTGTACGTGCGTGTTTGTGTCTGCACAATTGAGCGCAGCAGCATTGACTGTTGGGTGTCATCTCTCTCCTTCTATCATAACCTTACCCAGCTCTCTTTCTGTCTCATCTGCAGCTGGTGACAAGTTGACAGATTAAAATGCTGTGTGCTGTAGTGCTCGGTTGGCCACGCTGGTGAACCACGGGGATGGCGCCGTGAATCGATACAAGAAAATACTGTCTCTGGAACAGAGATAACCCACCCACACACACAAATGCTGTACAGTAGACACACACATGCTTGCATTAAAACATCCACAACGTTTCATAGAAATAATCACACCATTGCAAAACACATGTATAAAAGGGGCATGTTACCAACATGTAGCACATAATTATGGTAAAGTAGATGCACAGTTGGGCTATGTTCATCCTTGCTGGACTCATTGGTGAGGTTCATCTGTACAGACTCACTTTTCCAATGCAAATCCACAGACCTATTTATTCTTGTAAAGTCTATTGGAGATCCTAAAGTTTTCAAAGATACCAAATATGTAGCTGTTTGAATGTGTATGAATATGTATGGAATCATACAAAATATGTCCACAATATCTTTTTTAAGAAATTAAAATAGAAATTTTACAAGACAATGCATGATTTGAAGAGGTTGCTTAACGTACATTACCACTTTATGAACCTCAAAATTCTCTGGCTGGTACACAGTTTGAAACGAAAACCCTCCTGTTGTTGGGGTTTCAAGACACTATTCAACCTCACATTCCTGCTTGCTTTTTCGACTGCTTACCCACTCAGGACAGAGCTACGAGCAAAACCACCGGCTCCTCACCTTTCAGCCATGAATGCTGAAGAGCTTTGTTCCCTAGCCAAAACAGTAAATGATAAAACAGCTGCATTGTAGTATTTCTCAAAATATTTTATTGTCTGTGAATTTCAGCTCTGGCTTTGTTCTTAATGAGGTGGTTTATTTTTCTCTCATGTTGCTAACAGTTTTTTTTTTAAAATTTTTTTATTTTATTTAACCTTTACTTAGTTAAATAACATTGACTTTACAGACACATACAGAGTACTATAACACAGGTGGGACAGGTGCTGGATGTACCTGATGGTTGCAAAGATCATATTTTATAAGTAGTTGCATTTCATGCTGTTGATGCTTGATGGAGTTGTTCGATAAAGGACGGAGATTGCTTCCTCTGTATATGAAGACATAAGGAGAATGATGCACACAACACACACACACACACACACACACCTGACTACAGGTTCTACATCCATTTATAGATTAGATCACTGTGCATATGTGCTTCGAGACCCACTGTTTATCTGTCTCATCGAACACTAGCCTGCTTTGTGCTGCATTCATTTATGCTCATGCCCAATAAATCACATCAGAAGCGGAGCTTGTGGATGGAAAATATGACACGTCGCTTTAATATAAAGAGCCAGACAACCTGTTCAAAAATTGTCTAGCTGCAATCAAAATTTGGATGCTAATGTAAACATACACAGACACAACAGCACGTGTCCATAATTACATGATTTGCAGTGTTGCGTACCTCAGCAGGTTTTTACAAACTACTTTCCATGTCCTTATGTGCTGTAGTAAAGTAGATAGAGTAACCTCAAATAAAAGTACCGAAGATTCATAAATACACTATCTACCCATCTTGTGTCGACAATCAAATCTCCAGCTCTTTGCTGGTATCTTATCAACATTTTTAGGCTAAAGGATGAATTTGTTTTGATTTATTGCCAAGACTGTAAATGTCTTCCTGTGACCCTCTGGTGGCTAATATCAGCTGACAGATGCAGTTCAGGACACAAAGGTGATGATATGCTAAGTAGCGCTTAAGTATCCAGCATTTATTTTTGACTTAGTACACAATATTCCCTCCAGTGTAAAATATTCTGCTGTGACATGCTATTCTTCCAGTGCGTATGTGGCTCTGTGCAATTTTGCCAGTTGCTGTTTTTATGTCATATAAGTTGTAAAACAACGTGCTGCAGCATATCTCCATTTAATGGAATGTTGGACAAAGGATGTTGCTGACTGTTGTGTCTTTATTGATTCTGCCAGGGTGTCTGAATGTGATTAAAGGGAATTAAACTCAATCCTGCTGACACAAATCGTGGCCGGAGGTAATATAATGTCCAGATGAAGTGGAGAGATCCATCCCAATGGGGAGGTGACCCTCTCTGACCCTGCGTGGGCTGAGGCAATTAGCATTGGCAAAGTGCAACTCAATAACAAAATCTCCAAAATGGAGGAAGTGCTGGCATTGCTAATCCCCTCTGCCTTCTAGCGGCCCTTTTTTTTTAGGCGGCCATTGAGAATGCAGGTCAGGGACATGGAGAAAGCCGGCCAAGCTGCCATCAGTCTAGATACTGGAGATGCCTGGACAGCCTCCAAGTGCAGAATTATGTTAATGTTTGTTCTAATAATAAAATGTGGTTGAATACATTAATATCTCAGTAGATCAGACGTTTTTTTTCACCATATGTTGTTCAGAAGGGCAGTGCAGAGAGGCAGTTTAGTCTTTTACTCTCTTCTGTGTGCTTTTTTGTACACCTGTTTCTGCGTATGAGTTTAGCACGTGACTTTACATATTTCCCCCTTACCTTCAATTTATGTTTGTCAATTTATTTACGCAGAAAAAAAAATGTAATATCAATAGCCAGATGGATCAGATAGATATAGTACAGTAGGAGCTTTTTTCATTGCGTATGCACATTGGGGATCTTCTTTCATGAATTTGTTTAGTGCATCCATCTCATTAGTCTGCTGGTAGTTCTAAGCGTCGGTGTTTGATGTGGAAAATGTTCTGACCATGTGTCGGGGCTTGTAATAATGAATGTTTCATGCAGGTTGAGACCAAACGATCGATCAATTCCGATTAGGCCGCAATTACGAGGATAGGAATACATTCAAAGGAGTTCATTATCAGTCGGATCAGGAAGAGCCCGACAACTCTGACTGTTTACTCAAACCTCGAGTGTTTATGCTGCAATTTAAGAGAATGCTGGAGCGCTTCCTGCAATTATGTAACATATGTCTAGATGTATCATTTTACTCAATTAGCCGAGTGCTCTTCAATCTCGCGACTTTACTGCCTCTGCATCAGGGTTCACTCTGAATATGATGGAGGAGGGATGGTTTTCTGCGGGTCTTGTAGAGTTCACAATGTCAGGTAGATAAATACATGAGCTGATATCTCTCTCTCTCTCTCTCTCTCTCTCTCTCTCTCTCTCTCTCTCACGTGCTTTCTCGCTCGCACTCTCAGCCCTCTGTCGCACCGCCAGCATTGGTTTCCATTTCTGCAGGTCACTGCTGAGTGACTGCAGATTACATCGGCCACTCTCTGATGTCCACGGGGACAAGGCCATCAGGCTGAAATGACACAGGGCGGTGACAGGCAGACCCCTCTTTGACACCCACCGACACGACTCCCATTCACGGCAGCTGGCCTCGTGACACTAATCTGATTCTAGTCTGTAAAGGGCCTGTTTTGCACCCACCAGACACTGCTTAAAAAAAAAAAAAAAAAAAAAGGGGGATAACCAGACCAGGCTATTCTTGCGTGACTCGCTGGTTTTGCTGTGGGTGATGAATATTTCTCTTTTGCCTTATTACAATTATATGTAGCCGCAACAAGGTGTAATTTGCTTTCTGCCATTATTCTCATTATTTATGGGCAATTTTTAAAATTACTTTCAAATGCGTGGTCTGATTTTGAGATGGGGAAAACTTTCTACCACAAAACTGAGTTTTTGGCAATCCAAGGTTTTTACTGGAAAGCAGGTATGCTCCCCTGCTTTGTCTGGCTAGCACCTGTGCCAGATTTCTTACTTTCAAAAAGAAAACCTCTGCCCGCAGCAGAATAGAAGCTTGCTCATCCCCCATTGGCATTACCATCATCATTACCATGGCTTTGTTTTGGCTGACATGTTTTGACTGGCTAATACCATAAACCATAAGGGGAAGATTGACCAACCTTCCAAAGGAGCTCACCCTCTGCCTGTGTAGCTGTGGGGCACGCAAGGTGACGATGAATTGGGTCGGCTCACTTGTTTTGAGACGAGATATGACCCCTAATTGGATATCATCTCACTCTCTTTCCCTAATTAGCACTGCATTGCTTTATGAACTGATATTAAGAGGCGGGAGAAATGGTAATGAGCTAAAGGTTATTACCAGCCAGGGACACATGGACACGGAGCATGCTGGGCAATGTAATGACTGAACAGGCTTTGTTTATTTTGGTCTGTTGGTTCACCCACACTGTGTGTAAAGCATTACCACAATTTGGATGCTCATTACTTGCTTTGGATCTGCACAGTTTGGACTACAAGACATTAATATTGATTATGTTTCAGAGACATAAACGCTGCAAAATGATAATGCCTTAACATCTGGCTGTAAGATCCTGCTGATGTAACCTGTTGTTCCACAAACGCACTTGAACTATTGTGTAAAATGATTACCTGAGTTTCTTCCTGATGCATATACGTGCACACGGCGCTGTGAATCTGTTGGGTGTTTGGCTTAGTGCATAGTGAATAGGTGCAGTACTGCTCCTGGTGAATTTGTTAAAGGCTCAGGCGTGACTTTTATTCCTTGCAGAGCCATTTATCATGCTGTCAAGGCACAGCGCTTGTGGCTTTGACGCAAGGTAGAGACTCGCCCCGATAAGGAAAACTTCACTATGATCACGGCTATTGCTGATTATCACTTAAATCCACTCACAAAGAACAAACAACTCACTTGTGCGAGACTACACAAATGCTGTGGTCATATTATGGTCAGCTGACCGCACAGTGGCTGAGGAAGTGCTCGGAGGCACAGAGGGCTATTTGGAATATCAACACTGTGGAGCAGTCTGCTGTAGTTAGGGAAGCAGAGACAGTCTCAGTGTTGAAATCCAGGCTACAAAAACCCATCTGTTTAGTGCTGACGGCAGACATACACAAACAATTCTTTTTATATCCCGTGTGTGCGAGGGAGAGAAAAGTGCAGGCTGAAAAATAGATTTGATGTTGATAGTCAAAGCCAAATAAACATGCTGACATGGCAATGCAGTTTCTTTGCACACACATTCTCTGGAATCTACAAGGTACAGAGAGGAAGCGACGTCTGCTGTTTGTCTATCTGTCACTCTGTCCATCTCTCCTCCTTTTCCTCCTTTCAACCCTGTGAGTTTCCATGCTCTGCTCACTGCATGCAGTTTTCTAATCATCCAAAAGAGGACAGTGTAGAACATGTTGTCATCTCCAGGGAGAGCCGGAGAGCAGGGGAGAGGAACTCTGGAACCATGGCAGCCCTATCCAGAGGCTGTCTGAGCTTTATTTTGTTTTTGTGTCGTATGACATGATTACCAGAGATGGAAAGTAACTAAGTACAGCCACTCAAGTCATTTACTTCAGTGTTGTTTTTCATCTTTGCTCCACTACATTTATGATTGTTGTTACTGATTACTTCGCAAATTAAGAAAATTTAATACAAAACCATTTGATGGTGCATTTTATATTTCAGAGTTTTACGTAGAAAATTGAAGATTGAATATAGATTGAAGAGCATTAAAATACACAAAACTCCCCAATTTGGGGAAATAAAAGGTATCAGAAGAAAAACTTTGTATATCCAATTTCAAGGATTTTGATACTTTGTTGTGATATATTTTGATGCAGCACTTATAAATCTAATGGAGTATTTTTTCCATTGTTCTACTCATCATATACTTAAGTAAAGGTTTTAAGTACTTTTTCTACCACTTTCTCTACACACAGTAGATTTGTCTTGTCCATCAGAAGGCCTGGAAAAACCAACTCAGTTATCTTGCCTTTTTTTTTTTCCATTTTTTCCATGTATGAAAAAAATGCACTTACAGCTGCACAAAGAAAAGGCAATAAGTCAATCATTATATCATCAGCTCCATCCCATGTTTTATTCTGTCCTGTTTACACCCCGACTCTGCTAATGCTCTTTGCACTCAGCTTAAGACTGGACAGACAGTGCACCACAGTGAGACATTATTATAATACCGTGTCACTCTGGCTTGCGTATTTAGCAGGTGGAACATCAGTGGGAGGTGGAGGCAGAGGGCGAAAGAATAAAGAAGCAGAGCCGAAGACAAAGTGCCAGAGGAAAGGCTGATGCGGGGTGTTAGAGGGAGTGGATCGGACAGCTGCATGACGCGCACAGGAAGCGGTGGCAGCCAGAGGAGAGATGTAGCATGGCAGGGATGCGAACGTGTTCTGACACACGGGCAGCAGAGCAAATAGGGCCGAGACAACGGAGGGAAGCGGAGGGCACTGGGAGGCATCATGATTTACAGTAGGGCTACAGTCCCTTCAAGTTTGCCACGTGTCTCCAAAGCCTAAAGCTCAGTGGGGATGCATTCAGTCTGCTGAGGAGAGCCCCCCTGCCCTCTACTCGTCCTCGTTGTTCTGTAGAAGTGCTGAAATGTAGAGGAGCTGAGGTCATTTATTAAAACCTGTTGAGATGTAAGTGATTCAGGAGGATCCACACACACACCAAATGTTGTGATGCAATAGAACCTGCATGTTTAATGGCTTCAGCAGCCAAAATAATGTCAACACTAAACCCAAGAAAAATCAAAACTTTTTTGTAAAGGTGTTAGTTTTTTTGTTTCTGTATTTGTAAGGAAACATTTTTAATTTGACATGAAGCATTCTGTCACTATCTGTATTCTGAGAAAAAAAAAAAGGTGAAATTGGATTTAAAAAATCAATAAGTGCTATTTCCAGAACAAACAGTTTTTTTTTGTTTTTTTTTAAAAATTGTTACTCTTAGAGACTTTGCGTTGTATTCAACATCTCTTTGGTGCTTCTCTTCATTTTCTCTAATCACTTTCTCTTTCCAGATGCACATTTAGAGCCGTCCTTGCACAACACCAACAAGACAGCAATGTGGTGTTTTGCAGTAGCAAGCTAACATTTTAAACTGACCTTCTTTTTTAAAATTTTTCAATGAAAATCATTAAAAACAAGGGGTTTAAATGGCACATTTATAATGCTGAGAGTGCATTTTAAAAAGCATTTATTTCATTAGATAAATGTAATCATTACAGGCAACTACATATCTAATTGCAAACTTCTGTTACCTGTTTTCTCTAGAATTTACACATTTTATTAACTTTGCACTTAAATTTGGCATTGTTACAGTTTAAGAATATTATCTCCAAATAAAATGATGCGCTACTCACTGGTTGTATTGTGAAATCTGCTGTAATATCAAACTTGTTTTGGAAAAAATCGCTCCCTGTTGTCATGTTGTGGCATTTTGTCAAGCTTAGCGAACATATTCTATTACACATAAAGTCATGCAGCCTTTTCTTCATTTCTTATCTTTTTACCAACACATTTTTGTGCATCACAGTTTTTTTTTTAAATGTCTGCATGGAAGATCAGTCAGTTCAAAAGGTTGAAAGATTTTTTTTTTAATTATGTAGCAGAAAAATAATATTATATAAAATGTAAAAGGTGATGATTTGTAAGGAAATGCACACACACACATGGACATGCATGCAGAAATAACTCATACACAAAATTCCACATTATGGCAGAAAATGGGTTCACTGAATATTCATACATGCATGACGTGACAAACATGTCAAACATACATGGTAAGTAAATTGTTAGCCTGCCAGTGGCTTTGAGTAGCAGCTTTCTCTTTATATATGCCAACTCTGAGTATCGCTGGTGTTCTTGGCGGGTAAATCATATGTTCATAACATTATGTCACGCTGCTGTCGCTGGCCTTTCAAAGACTAATCAAGCAATTAAAGATTTCTTTTGCAAAATGGCACCGTAGCTATGGCAACACCAGCCCAAGACCCACGTGGACGGACTTCGGTGTCCTCGAAGAAATCAATGTCTGTAATCTGAAGTTTCTATGCAGCTCCAGCAGAGTAATGAGTTATTGGTCCTCATTAATTACTGGCAGCGTGACCTGCAGCTACACAACCAGATACTCAAGGAGGTTTTTTTCTTTGTTTGTGACAGGTTTTTCTTTTAGATTGTTGATACCTGAAACCTCAAATCTAAACGCTTGTGTATGAATGCAAATTACACTTTATGTGCTCGCTGTGATAGATAGATGTGATATGTGTGATAGTCTTACAAAACTGACACTAACATCACTGAGGTTATCTTTGATGCAAATCTGCCACTATTAAAATGCCACTAAACATAAAAACTGCTAAACTACTAAAATAGCACAATAAACTTGATATGAAAGGCACTTGGAACAGTTATCATGGTCCACAAAAATAGACTGCATCACACATTTTCGCAAGGTTAATTTCATCAAAATATATTGTAGCATTTTTAGCTGTGAACTTTTCAAGAATTGCTGAGGGTCATTTCCTAAAATATTATAATTAGTAATGAAGTCTCAACTAAATGATATCTTTATGGGCAGAATGATCAAACCTACAATTGTTACTGCACTTTTCAACAAAACAGACCCTGTGACAAGATATAAGGCAGATAAATTTAGTTAAATGATACTATAGTGACATGGTTGAAGTCAGAGCAGGTGGATATTTCTTTTGAAAATAATATGGCATTCCTGCCTGTTTTTATGTTTGATAAACAATATAAGGCATCATTTCACTGAACTCTGTAAAGTTTGGAGCAGTCTGTCACCAAAATCTGCTTTTAATAAATTTCTATGAACTAAATTGAGCAGTGGCTGCTCATGTTTATTTTTTTGTCATCCTAGTTGTGTCAGTGAGATTTGGTAATGTCATTTTAACAATAACACTTCTGTCTCACTCAAGGATAGCAACAATCCCTTTGCTTCATTGAGTTTTAATGATATGGGTATCAAAACGGAGTTTAAGTACTTTGCTCTGGTGGAGACATTCTACAAAAGAAATTATCCTTGAATATCAAATTGCAAGGTGATCGATGTCTTTTCTTCTTTCATGGTCTTTTCTGATTGTAAGATTTACTGTTTTGAAAATGTTTTAAAGGATCCTACATATTATTAATATTATTATTAACATAAATACCATATATCTCTGGTCTTTTTTCCCCACTTTTCCAATGATGATGTGATGGAAATCTCCTGTCTGAACACAGTAATATGTGTCTTTCCATTTCAGTCAGTGTTCATCTTGCACTGCTGAATAAATCAACAATCAACTACTTCCCCGATGATGTCAATATCTCTGTCTTCTTGGTGCAGTCTATTTTTAGATCTGTTCTTCCTTTTGAGTCATAAACAGATAGGTAAATCTCAAACAATTCCCCCTATATCACCTCGGCCCTGAACCTCATCTGCATCCTTTGACGTGACCCAGTCTGCAATCTCATAATATCTGCGTCCTCCAAGCACAATCTGCTCAGAGTAAATGACACCTGCTAGAGCAACATAAATACATCTGAATGGCCCATTGACAGAGCCAAGGCATTAGCCCATAGATGGGCTTGAATTGCAAAGCTAGCGATGAGCTCATGCACACAGAACTCCAATTCCAACCTCTCAGACCTGGAGGAAATGAAATGTTTATGGTAAATGGGGCTCTTACCAGCACCCGCAGTGTTCAATATTGATTCAATGAATCGGATTTGTAAATATGAGTAGCGTCAGCTTTCCACTCTTGGAAACATCAAGTTCCACATAAAGGAGCAGCTGGAAGGAGAGAGAACGGGAAGGCTGAATGCGTTCTTTGTCAGTGTGTGACAAAAGAGAAAAACAGTGTTTCATTTACAGTATTGGGACTGTGGTTCTGAGACTCTACTTTCAGATTTACCGTGCTGCACTCGACATCGTCCAACACAGCGCGACAAAAGGAAAATGCACCACATGTTCTAGAATTTTAAGTTTCCATGAACTGCACAAAAAGTGCGAGCCCAAATATTGGCTCACCTCAACAAACGCGTCCTGTTTTGGAGATACGGGGCAGTTTAGCGCAGTTAAGAGAGAATGTGTCAAATCTCTCCTTGAGGCAGTGAAACAGTTTGACATATAGGTGGAAATTGAACAAAATGACAACGAAAGTGAGTGAGAAGAGTCTGACATGGTCTCTGATAGTACGATTTTTTTATTTTTTGTCTTTAAAGAACTTGGGGAAATGTGAATCGTCACTATTTTAACAACTTGGCAGGCCCATGTGAGCTCCCTCATGTCTTGAACAGCACACACTGAACTCTTGCACTGCAGGCGAGGAAGACGCTGCTCACCACTTCAGCTCATTGACTTTGTAATATGGCAGCACTTGTGTTATTGCTTTAATTTCAATCTCCTTCATTTCTCTGCAGGAAGTGGGGACGTGAAAAGAAGGGCACGAGGATCCATTTCAAATTTTAATTACTTGGCTTTTGTAACTCTAACAGACACACATTCAGACCAATATTATCCTTTCAAAACTTTAATTAACAAGTGCCTCTTGGTTTCACCACATCAAAAGGTTGGGATGTGCACTGGTGCCCATGTGTGTCTGCGTGTGTGTGTGTGAGCACGCGTGTGTGTATGTGTGTGTGTTTTCAAGAGAAAAGGTGCAGAAGTGTGCAAATGTCAATGCCTGGAATTTGTCGGATGTATGTCAAGAACATTTAATATTGTCAGCCTGGCATTAGGGTTGATTTCTGCTCATTTCCTGTGTGGTTTGATGCTGTCGGGACCTGAGTTGAGGAAAAAGAACATATATTACAGGATTATAACCTAATCTAGGCATATAGCGCCTCACATTCATGCGTAGAGAAGGCCTGTTCATTACCCAAGATCAGCCTGTTTCTTCTTTTTTATCCATGTAGGGAGGAATGAATCTACGTAAAGTATGCAGGAAGCTTTAGGTTTGCAAATACATACTTAACATGGAAATTATATCTTCTCAAATAAGTCTTATAACCTCAACCGCATTGATTGCCACGTCACACCAAACGCTGCAACATGAATATTCTTATTGTATTCTTATTGAAACATACAGATACAAGACAAAGAAGCGCCCATTTTTAGTCTATGGTATGCATAAACTTAATTTTGTGTAGGAGTGCATCAATTAGCTGGTGGTCTATACCTCGTCACCGCAAAGCAAATACGACTGAAAATAGTTCCGTTTGCAGGCTCATCATTCTCACCTGTCAAATAAATATGAAGGGTAAAGAAATGTGTTGTGCTTTCCTTCAGTATATTGTAGAGTGTGTTGACAGCTGCTCTGGAGAAAAGTGAGAAGTCTGTTCAGAAACTGATGCCTCGCAGAGATGCTGCACATACGAGGCTATAAAAAGAGAAACACAATGGAAGCAACAGCATTTGCATTTTCGTGGTTGCCAGATCCTTAAGCTAAGTATGTGAGAGAGGTCATTTGGAAAAAAGATGCAGGTATTTAGCTACGGGCATGAACTATGGAAATGTGGCTTCTACTTAATTTTATAGCGACAGGTTCACTGAAAACAGATTAGATTTACTTTGCTGGAAGAACAAACTTTAAAGCTATGAGGGGGTGTTGAACATGAACATTGTTTGAACTGACTGAACTGTAACCATAGAACCAAATATCAAAAGTTGTCAGACGAACAAATGGTCCAATCCTGAGTCTTATTTACTCACTTTGCTCACATACGCTGTTATTCGATTATAGCAGCAGAGCTGTTTAATGCATATAGAATCACTGTGCTATCACCCAATTAACTTTCTGATCTTTGATAGATCAACTCAGAAACATTCACTTTTTATTTTATATATAAAATAAATGGGTTAATAAAACATGGTGACTGCCTTGATTCCCCTGATTTTTTTTTTTTCATCTGTCTGCATATATAGTTGTGGTATATGCCAAGATTGGCATAACCGTTTTTTATATATATGCAATTTGATCTAGCAACAGACAGATAACAGTGCGTAGGTGAATGTGTGTGAGTGTGTGACCTTCCCCCTGATTTAAAACATGATGGTCAAATCCCAACAGGGAATGAACAGACAGAAAGCACTTCCTCTAACCATGAAGGAGATTTCAGACAAATCGTATTAAATTAATTATCTTTGTTAGTAATGTTGTAATAAAAGGGTTTAATAATTATTTAGCTTTTGAGTATTGTTAAAACATAATTTTGCTGTTGAAATAATTGGTTGCCTCAGTTTCAAGGGCTGAATTAGAGAGTTGAACAGCATCTTGTCCTTGTGTGGTTGCTAGGAATTAGGTCAGCCTGTGTCACAGTGGCATTTCATGCAAACACAAAATTGCATCTTAGTGGGTAGAATGTGGATTTATGGGTAACTCCTTTTCTTTATCCCCACTCTTTTGCTAATAATTTGATTGATTGATTGATTGATTTGACTGCCTGTTCCATATGTACCATGCTCTTTGGCACATCTTACACCCAGTGTTTGCCTAATTACCTTCTGCTGCTTAAGGGGGCATTTAAGGGGAATATGAGGGTTCAAGAGGCTAAAAAAAATCTCTCAAAAACCTAGTTAAGGGTTTACGTGATCAAATCATCAGCTTTCTGCAGCAAAAATATGTTTTAAAACGGTCATATTTAATCTCTTAAATGATAATGGAAATTTCTTATTTTTCTTGTAGAAATCAGGTTCCTACCAAAAATGATGAACTTAATTAAGTGCATGTAAACACAGTCAACAGGCTGCATTGACACAGTCAAGCAGGATTTACCATCAAACCAGCTTCAAATTACATATATTTCTCTGAATTCCAGCTTGTATAGCTTGATATTTGGATAAAATGAACCCAAGAGTGTTGGATACTTATACTTCTCACAAGCACCAACTCTTTTTGCACCAGTGGGAGATTGTCTTCATTAGGACACATCCAGCTGACCACAATAAAATAGCTGACCTTTTTCTTTTTCTCTCCAAAAGTAATGTCTCTCTCTCTCTCTCTCTCTCTCTCTCACTCTCTGTCCAAGCTTTATAATTAACTCTTTGCAGTCTAAAGCAATTGCAGGAATGTTAGGAACTTCATTGTTTGACTGATAAATGAAATATTTGCGATTCCATGCTACAGTACACCTGCGATTATTGCACAGCACTTTTGCCAACAACCAAGGACACCAGCAGCTGTCTGCTAGTATCACTTTGAATTAGAGAATTGAACAGATTTACTCAAAAGTCTATCTGTAAATCTAAAACCAACAAGAAGCAGCAATCATCTTTTCCTTCGTTTCATTCCACATATCCTGAACCTTTTTTTTTTTTTTTCNTTTTTTTTTTTTTTTCCTTCAGAAGCACTCTGAAAATGCTGGCTCCAGCTTATTATCTTTGTTAGGGAATGAAGCCAAGTGTTTGAAGGCTAGTCCAAGTTGGCCTTAGCTATAGGGGCTGGTCAACATGCAAGGCTCATTCAGTATCATTCTTCTAACCTTCTAATCTCTCATCTCCCACATGCTGCTATGCTCTCTCCTCTCTCCCATTGACTGCAACACCATTTTTATTCAATTAATCTTTCATCGTGAGCCCGTGGCCGTATTTTTGCTCTCTGCTAGAAGAGTTGTGAAGGTTTTTCCCTTAAAGCTTGACAGTAAATGGATCAGATTTACCCAAATGTACTACCCTGTGTTTGGAATCGGGTTTACTCGTGTCAAATACCAGACAAACACTTTTTTTGGGGGGAGGGTAGGGGAGTCCACAGAATTGGCATCCTTTTGTCCAGTCTATCTGCTTGATGTGCTGTGGTTTGATTGTGTGTGCGCGATGGTCTACGGTGCAGATGCATTTCAAAGAGTGTGTTTTTTTTCTAAAGAAGCAATTTGTAATTCAAATTTTTATCGGTGAATGCATGAAAGATATAAGTGCTCCACATGGGGATTTAGCTGATATTCGGTGACCTCTTTACGACCCTGACACACAACTTAGCTTGCGCTTCCCCCCAAAAAAGGCTCTGCATCCTTTAAACCATTCAGTCTCTATTCATATTTCATACTGACTGTCTCCTTAATGTGTACAGGATAAACCTCTCAGTTCCAGCCTGGATCTGCCTGACACTTATGCCATGTGAAGGCTGGAGAGAGAGAGGGCACAGAGGCATGCTATGGGGGAGGGTGGGTTATGTGGGTTATGGCTCTGTATGCTCCCAGCACTCCCACTTGTTAGCCTTTACCAGTTAAACAATGCCCTGATGAAACATGACAGGACAAGCTTTCATAGCCGTGTTCGGGCTTGCGCTTTCAAATGCTAGCAACTGCACTGTTTTGTAGCTCTTTCAGGGAAAGAGAATTTTAAATGGTGATAAAAGAATGCTTTTTTTTTTTAGTGGCAGAGTCAATAATACAGAAAATAAAGCGACAAACTGAAAGCTTTGAAAGAGGGAGTGATGGTATAATGTACAGTGAAAAGTCACCCTTTAAAAATAAATCGTCCAGTGATCTCAGACAATATGATGAGTATTTGGTACCACTAATAACATAGCAATGGGGTAATATGTTGAGAAAAAAAAGCCAATTGCAATATCCAAGTGGACAAAGTTTTCTAAGAGTCTACAAATTAAGATTTTTGTGCATTTTGGCTTTTATGATGATATATTTTTCTGCCATGGTTACCCTTATGTTTTTAACCCTGTTGTTACAATATTGTAAAAATGACTCCTCAATATTTCCAACATATTTCCTACTCTTCTCCTTGTATTAACTACCTGTGCTAACAGTACTGTATGTCGCACAAAAATTATCTCTGGTGGTGTCGCTGTGTACTTCAGAAGAACCTCATAATTAAGAAGTTAAGGCTGACGTTCTTCTCTGAAGGTATTGTACAGCTTTGTGATGATCAGGGAACTGCGTGTGTATGTGCTTGGGAACGGCGTGTGTATGTGTGTATGTGTGTGTATGTTGGTAAGACCGTGTTGGTAACTACACAGCTGATTCATATCATAAGAGAAGCAGATGCTGAAAGGTCCCCCCAGTGCAAGATGAAAGGCGGGATTAACAGAAGAAGGACTGTGCCTCGATGAGCATCGGGAGTACATCAGGAAGGATCAGATGTGAAAATAATAGAGCAGGGTCCCTTCTCTTCAGAGGGAGGCAGACAGGGAAGCACGGCTTACGAGATGCAGAAGAGATGTAGGAGATTGAATGATCAGTTCCAAAAGAGATAGCTTTCCTGGCAAAGTTCCCAATCCTCAGAAACAATGGAAGTAAAGCCCTCTTGATGGTGAAAAAAGATATTAGTATGATCAAAATCAGAGCAGCAGGGTTGCCAAAACACATTTTACTCAACATTTATTTTCCCTTTCTTTAATCTACTCTGCCTTCCATGTTGTAAGTCTGCATCTTTACTGAGAATCATGTATGTTCAGGGGCACAGTGAGCTGACATCGTCTCTGTGTCTGCACATGTTCTTCAAAGCTGAGCTTGTTGTCTGCGGGGCACAAATAGCCTGATTGTGATGCATGGCGCTGTTTGAATACAAGAGGCTATGATTGCGCATGAGGTGTGGAGCTAAAATCCCAATCATGCACTTTGATGATGAGGCGGAGATCACTATTGATCCACTTAGGCACTCTGCTTGCCATTCGCTTGCCCACAACAGGGACAATGCAGTGCCACCAAAGTGGAGCATTTAAAATTGATTGCTTTATCCGGGAAGGGCGCGTCGAGATTCAACCCAAATGAAGCACTTTGTTTGTTGTGCGGTTCTTGTTCAATGCCAGCATCTCGCTAAACTCAAATAGATATTTTCCTCGCTTTCAGACAGAATGTGATTTACAGAACGGTACTGTATGCTAATGTAATTTTATGTTTAAATACATTTTCTAATCCCGCATGAATAAATACCTCCCTATGATCCCGTTAAGGAGGACTTGAAGGATAAAATGCAAAGTAAAGTAGATCCCAGGACCTCATTCATGGTTAATGGCTGGTTTGATCACTGTTGCTGATCATTAAATGGCGTTAAGAATGGCTAATGCTGACATGTAATAAAATTAAGTGATTGATGGAATGATTTAAGCTGTAGTTTATCAACACCACGGGCCTTCATAGTGGCCGCAGTGTCTCTTGCTTTTTTCCAGCCTAAAAATGTGAAACGCATGAGAAGCAAACGAGACGGATTTGACCTTTGTGACATAACAGGTAAAATATCCACTCGACAAAGCAGTGTCTTCCAGTTGTGTTTTAAGGAGCAGTTTATCGTATTTAAGGTTCCCCAGAGAAAAGCAGAAATGACAGATCCTACTATTTTACTGCTAATTGGCTGTGAAACATTCAAACAAAGTTCAGACACTGTTTTATGAAAAGCAGCGAAGATTAGCCAAGCCACCTTGTTATTCAGATTGCTCGACGCTGTCTCAGAAAACGTGCCATTAATGAAGTGACAGAAATGTGGCTCAGCTGCAGTCACAACACAGACAATGCACCACACTGTTTTTCAATCATTTCACACAAGTGAAAGTGCCCTTCAGCGACTGTTGTTTTTCTTATTCTGTTCTGATGATTATGATGATACAAGTTGGGAGGACGTGGCAGCTCGCAAACTCAGTGTGTGTTTGTGAGGGCAACTGCTGAGAAGTGCTCACAAGGGAAAAGAGTGATGGTGTGTTTGGACTCCGAGTTAAAACGATTCAGTTCAGTATCAAACCTATGATCCACTGCGTCTACAACCATAATAAAAGTCAAAATAGGTGCATGACAGCTCCGTCAGAGTGGCCTTTTGTGAGAGAATTTTATGTTTTCACACAATTTTTAATCAAACGTGTCATTTGCTGAGCAAGATGGTGGAAATCTGAATGAAAGCAATGATTGTTTATTCTGCATACGTTCCCTTACTTTGAAAATTATCCTAAAACGCTAGCCCAGAATACAAACTTTAAACAGATTACCCTACAGAACGTCAAGATAGCTTATACATTACCCTACTTTACCCTCAAACGGGGCAGATATATCCTAATTCCAAGTTTGCTCAAATGTAGCAGCACATATCCAGTTTTGTTTCAACTTTCTCTTATTTTCAGGATCTTCCTTGAGAAAATGTCTGGTCTCCTCTTGGTCTGCATGGGCCTCTTTTAGGGGGTGAGGTTGACGTATGTGTGACAGGGTTAGACAGGACCGTGTTGACAGATTGGGGTGTCACTGTGATAGTCTGAGAATCTTGAGGTCAAATGGGAGATGTCTCCTTTCTGACAGCACCAGTCACATTATCTCTCCTCCTGAGCCTGTAGCGGCACCACCAGAGAGGATATATGGTTCCAGCAGGGACTGTGTTGAGTGTGTATATGTGTGTGTATGTTAGAAAGATTGTGCTGTATCTGTTAGGAATGGAGCAATGCTTTGATTGTTGTAACTATTAATTGTGAGTGACATCGGGATATGAAAAATGTCTTGACACTGGCTGGAGAGTTGTGACTGCCCTCTACTGGAAGTTAAGAGGAGTGCGACAAAGCAGAGTCGACGTATGCTTCACAATTGTTAAAAATCCATTGAATTTCAACATTATATTGAAAAAAAAATCACCACTACTATAGTATATTACAGCATGCTTAACAAGTAAAATGTTGAATTTGAATTTCAAGTTCTACAAGTGTTGTAATATCCATCTCACACACTAGTCAGAAACGCTGCCAACTACCAGGCTTCAGGAAAAAACTCCAATTAAGTAACAATCTGTTTCCTTGTAATTATATGTACCAGCTTGCTTAAATCAGGCTGAAACCCATTATAGAATTAGAACTTGAAATTGGGTCAAGAGCATGTCACAGTGTTATTTTTTCCCCCCCAAACAGTTGTAGCAGTGTGAGCGAGGCTGGGCAGGTGGGGTGTCAACATGCTTGATTCACTAGCGGAGAAGAGGCCCCTGGAGTTGCTTGGGCTTCCTTCACAATGCCCCAGTCAAGATTCTTCAGACAGCTACCGAGCTTCGGCATCCACTAACAAATGCTTGTTTTCTGCTTATTAGTGGACTCTGGCAAAAGAGGAAAATTCTGGAAGGAAGGAACACCACGTCAGCCTGTGTTGCACATCATGCCTCTTTATTTCTGGCTTTCTTGGGGGCTGTGGTTGTCATGAAACCACCAGGGGAAACAAAAAACACCTTGGTATATTTGCATTTTGGACAACGGTTACAGGCTCTCATGCTCATGCATATGTGTGTATGCCTGAGAGCAGTAGGTAGCCATTGTGTTTACATATATATTGTCTGAGTCTGGTTTCAGACCAGCAATAACCTCAGCGGCACAGAAGCCATGAGAAAATGGGGAAATCTGGGCTTGTTCATGGGAGAGGCAATCACAGCCTCCCTGCTGTAACACTGGACTAGAGACAACTTGCCACCTTCTGCTCTGAAAAGGCCTTAAAGGACCACACCAGTGATTTTGCATGTATAAGCCCAATAAATACAACTCACATACATGTGTTACTCACAACCAATTTCCAAAACAGTTTTCCTGTTATTTTGCCAAATCCTATAATCTTTCAAAGTCAAAAGTTCATGTGATACACCCATTTTAAAATGCAATATTTCTGTTAACATGTATGTCTGAATGCAGAAGCCATGGCTGCTTTTAATTTTGTGGTCAGTCGTCTTCTCCTGGGACTATATTCCTTGGTGGCAACATACATTTTCTTCCATGCAGCTGCATCTTGGACCAGTTAAAGAAAGTTACTTAGGCAAAAAAATGTAAAAGACGTGTTTGCTTAGATGGCTCTGATGGATTATTTTTTGTGTTGTGTTTTAAGTCTCTGCAGGTTTATTTGAATACAGTAGCTTACTGGAACAAACTGAAACAAACTGCAGTTCACTTGTATTTTTTTTGTGTCTACAAGTGTGCACAAGGCCAGTGAAAATAAGAAAAAAGCTTGTTTCTACAGGGTTTTTGTCACGTCTTGGTCAGAGCCTTTCTCATCAGTTTTTCATTAGGTTTCTATTTCCAATTAGGCGTTGGTCTCTGTGGACAAAACTGAGGCAAACAAACAATAAATTAGGCAAAGGTGCAACTAATATATCTGCCAGGACATGCTCCAGCGCTTCACACGGGTTCATGCCAACATTCTTTTCTTCTCTGGGCCTTTCAGATTTTTAGACAACAGTGAGACAGAAATCAGAGATAACTATGACAGTTATGTATTTATCAGTGCATTTCTCTCAGTTAAACTGTAAAAACAGCACAGAATATAATGCTGAGTGATTTGTTTTTAGTTATTTATTTTTTAATACTAAATGCAAGTGCTATAATAGACAATGCAAAGCCATGAAAGGTTGATAATTATTTGCACATTGCAGTTCTGTGGCTACAATTGGAAATTGTTACCTGATTTCCTCCTTATCAATGCAACCAGCTGCTCCTCGGTTCCGTCGCCTCATGACAAGGCCTAATTGCTTCCCACATGTGGTTAATGTAAGTTCATATGGTCACTAATGAGAACTGTCATACAGTAGCGGCATTTTACATCCAAATTCATATTTATTCGGAATTATTACAGGTTTATCCAACACACATGGCGCACAAAACACTGAATTGCCATCAGCGAGTTAATTGGTTAAACAAAGAAGATAGAGGCGTAACTTTATGTCACGGATTTTTGCAGCATCTCCAGGCATTTCAGATATACTATAACAGGACCTGTACGTATTTCCAACTTAACAGATTAATTAGCTGTTACTGGACAAAAGGTTTAATATACAAATTTATTATTAAGATTAATTTTGTGTATCATATTAAAATCATATCCTAACTACACTGGTTCTCAGTGGATGAGGTTATTTCCCAGAACTTCCTTGCATTGACAGCAGGACTGATAGACCGAGAACAATATTGGCAAAGTTGCTCACAAAATGCAGAAAAATATTTGAAACAATGAACCAATCAGCTGTTACTAATAGCCGCATTCCTGTGACTTGCTGGCAGGTTTGTCTCTCAAACCATCTGTCTGTCTCCTGATCCAGGAAAAATAATGAGTCAACATAGCAGAGTTTTGCTTTGTCACTACCAGTAACCATAAAACTAAAAAAGCCACAATGAAACAACGAATATGAGTAACATTTTTCCGCAACAAAGCTACTAATGTTGTAATAAAAAACCAGGATCCCACCCACACTGTGTTTTCTGCTGCAGTAGTATTAGTGAATTAATTCCTTGCACGTGCCTTTGTTTGCCATCTCTCTCTCCTGTCTCTGTTTGCTGTTTGTTTTGTTTACTGCTGTTACTATCAGAGTAGGTAAATGAATGTGAGTTCAGGATGAGCGTGCGTGTTTTGTTTAAAGGCCTGAAGGAAAATCCCACCATCAAATATACTTATGCTGTTAGATATCAGTTATTTATGTTTTTGTGGGGGCTGTTGTCAAAGAAAATGTGATTTGGTGTATTTCTCATAATGGTTGAGAATTATTCTAGAAATTGTAGCTGTTTACAAGGCAAACTGCATTCACTATTTTCTGTGTGGTAACTCAGAAAATGTGTTACCGTCTGCTGTCTTGATTACTGTGGCCCGTTTGCTCATGGCATGTTAATTTGTTGTTTAGAGAGCGAGAATTTTGCAGATATATTTCACTGAACTCAGCAACATTTGTGTGCAGATCTCTCCCAAGCACCAGATAAACTCATATTTTTTTGCAATTGACTGAGTTTCTGTTTTTAATGTTCTTCGTGTCAAGTATTTTTTCTTGAGTGTTGTTGGTAGAGAGAATAGTGATGCTAGCCATAGCTTTCCATTCGTAAAAAAAAATTAGTTGTTTTTCTTTCTCAAAACACATTGGGTGGGATTCATAAAACATAGTGCTAGACTTCACGTGTCAATAAGGGCAAATATTGTTATGCAACCATGATCACTCATTTATAAATGCCTGTTAGCGCCATCTTTTAGCATTTGACTTGAAAGAGGCCTTATTAAGGTATTTTCTTATTATAAGTTGCAGAAGCAATTCATTAAACCCGCTGACACTTAGCAATTAAGAGCCGTTTCAGTCTGGTGGTAAATTTCAGTAGTATAAAATCTGGGTTACATTGTAAGCTGTATTTGTCTCACGTGTTATTGATCAATACATTTGATATTTAAGACCACTCACCTGGTCAGTCAATGTATTTAAATGGCAAGTTTTGATCCAATTTCGATCGGATACAGATCAGTTTCTAGCTAGTTGCTTGATGTAATACTGAGGAATTATACAAGGATGGACGGGTGGAAAAGCATACTGCAGATATAAATGAAATAGCCGACTATTGGCGATGTGCAGCAATGACAAAAATGTGGATATAACAATAATAAAGGTAAGTTAAGGTGCATATTCTTTAAGAAGGTCAGTTTGGAGGGCACAGATATGACCACGACCATGTCACTTTTGTTATGGTTTAACAGGGTAGAAATGCCATCGGTGCAGTTCCGCTTATCATGCTTCATATCGGGGTGACTGAGCATGTCTTGGAGAATCGGGAGACACGTCTGTAACAAGGTCACCAAGCGACGACTCTGAAACAACTTTAGAAATGTCTACAACAATTTTCTTTTTCATTCAGTTTTCTCTCTGAAATCTTCTTTTATCTCTGCCCGTCTGCTTTTCTCTATCACTTTTTTTGTAGTCAGAGTCTTCAGTATACCTCATGGTTTTACATTTTGTATAGTACCAAAGCATTTGAGGCTGGCTTCAGAAGGGTTTATTCCAACAGAATGCCTAAGCCTTTTGTAGTAATTGGATTTAAAGTTTCCATTTGTTCCAGTATCTCCCCTTGCAACCATTGAGCAGATAAGATGAGAGGCCTGCTGCGCCTTAAGAGACATTCTCTAATCATACTTGATGCCCTTTCACATGACACATCAGGTCTGAATGGAGACAAAGCTTTGGCCTCTACATTGTTTCTGCACGCTGACCTTTAACCATAATGGCTATATGATCACTGAACATATCAAGCAATGATGCTATCTTCTTCTTATTATTTCTCTCTTGCTTTAGTTTGACCTCAAAACTCTTCTCCCTTTAATTTTACAGCCCTAAAATTGTGACTCATCCATTCTCTGTATTGCCTCAATCCCCTAAATAAAATCACACCATCTATTATGATTAGGGTACAGAAATGGTGCCAAAAAAAAGATCGTCCAATATTCCATCCTGCACCTTGTTTCTTATCCAGGTTTGTTTATGATGACATGAGCCTCTCAGGGGACCTTATGGAAGGAGCCCATGCCAATACCTGTCCTTTTCTCCAGCAACGCGGAAACTTAGGTGAATGCCTTTGATCACAGTGACATAAGTGAATAAAATGAAGAGGAAATGGAGAGATGGCAATTGGGACAAATCGCTTCAAAAATTGAACATGACAAGCCTCTGATTGTAATCTCCATGTAGACTTTTGGGGGGTGGAGTGTCTGATGATNAACATGACAAGCCTCTGATTGTAATCTCCATGTAGACTTTTGGGGGGTGGAGTGTCTGATGATGGGAAATATGAATGAATATGATGCTCATTTGCAAGGAGAGAGAGGTTGAGGCAGCCTGACCTAAAGGTGTGCATTTCTGTACACACTGTGCATACAGGGATTCACACATTGAATCTAAATCACACACACATACACAATGGTTAAATACACAACTGCAAATACATATTTACATTAGCACAGCACATACGTGTAATGGGGGTTCAATGAATAACGTATTTTCCAGCATCATCAAGCAGCCATTGCAGTTTCTCCTTTCTTGAACTCATGTTAACCTGCTGTTACAGCATGTAGCGGGTCACCCATCCATTCCTGTGTGATGAGATCAATCACTTATCCAGAGCTCAGCCCTCATAATTAATGACTGACATTTCCAAGCCAGGCCCGTAGCCGTCTCGCGCCTTCGTGAAATATGTGCACAACATCTACAAATGCAGCCTTTGTGAGTGCGACGAGTGCGGCTTGCAGCTGTGATGTGTTGTGCCTGCATGTACGTGTTTGGACTGAAATGGATCGACCCCATGTTGATAGGGAGGCCTGTTGCTGTTTGCGTCTTACCAATGGGAGATTAAAGCAGGCAGTAGTGTGTGAGGAACAGGAACGCCCCCACACCCGCTTTCCCTGCACACACAGACACACACATCTACAAGCATGCTATTTATGTTAACAACCACTTCTGGTCAAAAAAAGGCACACACATACACGCTGTCGGAATACAAACGAGATGGCTGCCATTTTGATATAAGCACCTCAGATGCATCTAATCAAACACATGGACTTTGTTATGCATTAGGAGACTTTTTTTCTGCTTCTGTGCAGACTTCTCATCTTTTTCCACTCCCTCCCTCCCTCCCTCTTGATATCGTCAAAGGAGACTGGGAGTTTTTGAAGTTCAAAATATGCGCCGTTCAAAAGCTCATTTTCCA